>ML424011.1:0-335434 GCA_005239525.1 Nicotiana knightiana
GACACTCTCATCATGCCACTCGGGCCATAAATAAACGGGGTTCTCGACCCAAAATAGTATTTCGTTTCAAGAAATAATAATATCATCAAATAGGAGTCTCAACAATTTCACCAGAATGACTAAGTGTAAAATCATAGATTCAAAGTAGTGAGAATATCATTAAAATAGCCCCCAAGGGGTTAAAACAGATCGACACTAGGCCTCAAACATGGCTTACAGCCCAAATATATAAAATCATAGCAATACTGTAAAACGTATGCTTAAAAAGTAGCTTCGCAACTCAATAGCTGCCTAACAAAAGACATAATTCAAAATTTTCAGTTCGTGCACGCCCCACACTCGTCATCCAGTGTGTGCGTCACTCCAAATCCGTGAAAGGATGTAAAGTCCGGGGTTTCATACCCTCACGACAGGATTTATAACCATTACTTACCCCTACCGAGCCACAACACTAGTCCTCTATGCTCATGCCCCTCAAATTGGCTCCCGATTTCTCCGAATCTAGCAAAAATCAGCTCAACGTCATTAATATACACTCAAGGAACACAACCCAATCGAAAATTGTCAAATTATACAAGAATCTCGAAATTCGACCAAACCCAAGCCCCGGGCCCACATCTCGGAATTCGATAAAACTTGCATCATTAGAATCCTCTTCCTCCCACGATTCTATACATACCAAGAACACTAAAATGGGACCACAATGCCCACAAAAAATTCCAAAAGAAATTCCCAACTCTTTCCTCCCATTTTCCAAACTTTTCCAACTTAAATCCTTAAATTTTCAAGCCTAATCTGAACAAAATAACATGGGAACGATGTTAGTAACAAAAGAACTTACCTTTCCTGAAGAATCACAAATCCCCTCTCCAATTTGTCTTCAAAGGAGCTCCTCTCGCATGCAAAAATGGTGAAATGAAATGAATTTCACAGATGCCTCTTATACACTGTTTCTGCCAGCATTTCCGCACCTTTGGACACTTGGTCGCATCTGCGGACCCGCACTTGTCGTCCCAAGCGCGCACCTGCGGAATCCCACTTAACGGTCCAAATTTCGCACCTGCGGCCAATTCTCCGCACCTACGGCTTCGCAGGTGCGGCCCAAACTTCGCACCTGCGGAAATCCCCATGCCCAGCCTCTTTCGCACCTGCGCATGGCCCATCGCACCTACAACATCGCACATGCGGCTATCCTTCCGCAGGTGCGGCCAACACCAGAAACACACCAGCAGCTATTTTCTGATATTTTCCATGTTCAAAACCCCACTAACCATCCAAAATAAATCCAAAGCCCCTCGGGGCCCCAACCAAACATACCAACACACCCCATAGCATTATTCTAACTTAGTCGAGACTTTGAAACACCAAAAACAACACGAAAACACCAAAATTACATCAAATTCAAGCCTATGAACTTTGAAACTTCCAAATTTCACCAACTACGCCGAAACCAACCAAAACACCTCCGATTGACCTGAAATTTTGCANCGTTCCAACTTCCAGAAACCCATTCAAACCCCGATAGCTTATTTTCCACTGTCGACCGAAAATCGCCAAAACCTAACTTTCGCCAATTCAAGCCAAATTCTACACCGGACATCCAAACTCCATTCCGAACACACCCCTATGTCCCAAATCACCTAACGAAGATATTTGAGCGATAAAATCCGCATTCCAAAGTCGTTTACCAATAAGTCAACTCTCAATTGACTTTCTAAACTATTAAGTTTCCTTGAGAGACTAAATGCCTCAATTCTCACCATGACCACTCTGAACCCGAACCAACCGACCCAACACATATCAATGAAGATGAACCACGTAAACTGAAGCAGAAACGGGGGAAACGGGGCTAAATTCTCGGAACGACCGACCGGGTCGTTACATCCTCCCTCACTTAAACATATGTTCATCCTCGAGCGTGCCAAGAGTTGTTCTCCAACACTATCAAACTGTTACGTAGCTTACCATGCACATACCCCGGGGTGATCCCACGTCACCCTATCTCATATAGGTCCAATAGCACAATACCGTTGAAATTTTGAAATCCAAATCCTGGCCCATAAACCTTAGAACCAACTTCCCACTTCTGAAATGATATACAAGATCAAAACTCCCATAAATGTGAACTGAACAAGTCTGAACATGTTGAATCAAGCTCTATACGTACCCCAGATGAAATCACATAATACACCGTGCGACTCCAACACTTATAGCGATAACTCTTAGTCACAATAACTGCTCAGAATAACCCAATACCGGTACATAACCTCTTATCAAGAAACGTCTCGCTCTAACACTTCCATATACTGCCGATGATGAAAGAAGCACGTAGAACTAACAACCCTTCGTCCGATCAGTCAGACATGAAACTCCCCCTTCCCAAACAGGAATTATAGCAGATTTCGAAGTAGACTCCCAATATTTATCTTTCCAACTATGCTGTAGAAAATTCCGAAAATATTCATTCTAGGTCCAATGACCTCCTCTCATCCATCACAACCACCCTGATAACATGACACTAACCATTCGACACATCGTAAGAATTCAAAGCCAAAACCTGTGCAACTTGGGCACTTAACAGCAACATCCCAATAAAATCAACTTATATAAAAGATCCATACGAGAGGACTATCCTGCCATTAATAATTACCATCACCATATCATGCTAACATCCTGGCACACACCGTAAAAATCAAAACACATGAATACAATACCAAAGGTCATACCCCTACATAACTCTGCTACACTGCGCGATCTCATCCAACCGCTGGTCCACTTGAAATATTTCAAGAGACCTTGCCCAAAATAAATAACCATTCGAAATTCGACATCAAGTACCCAAAGTGCATAGTCATAACCACGGGGAAAACCGGACGATACCATGCCACCCGAAACAGAAGGTATATAACCAACACGCCTCAATCCCGCAACACCCAATTTACTTGCCTTACTCAAATCTAGCTATAGAGCCAATTAGAACTGCACGATATGTGCATATAACCAATAATCACCTCTCCTCGCAACATCGAAGGGTAACTCATAGATCACTCTAGGACATTAATAAACTCAATCACAATGAAATGGTACGGTTCTCAATAATTGAAACTCGGAGCCAACAATTCCGACCCGGTACAGAACACGCACCCACATTAGCCTACCAGTGACCCTAAATTAACTCTGATCACCCACAACAGATAGATAACTTACTGATAAGTTCATAATGACGAAATCATGGTACATACTAACATCCGACTAGCTCAGCTCGCATCTTCACAGTTTACTTCCACAAAATATCATGTTTATGAGAACTCTCAGTCTCGAAATCCATGAAACATACGGATTACCATATATGATCACAACTCCACCGCTCGAATACATAACACATCCCAAATACTAACTCATTCCACGGGGAATACCCCTATAATTCTTCTCTTTACCAAGCAACCTTGAATATCAACAGTGGATCCTACAATAGGGCGCCGCGATACCAATGAAGTACCCCTAACTCAAACACATTGCTCTTTCTGAATTGTATATACCCTTATCACATCGTACCAATTAGTGATATCATCTACCTAGTCATTTGAAACTGCCCATGTTGCTTAAGAATTATGACCTTCGTTCCAGAACCGAACCGTGACCTCACATATGCAATCTCAACTCTACCCAACATACCGCACACGCCATGCCAACCTAGAAAAAAAATGCGGGAACTCCATGGTCCCTTCTGAGCCACAAGAAACTACGTACCCAACTAGCCAAGAACCTCAATTGGATCCCATTTAGAAACAAATTCACTACACGCCATAAGAAAACATGCACCCTTAACCCCGGTAGAAACCATCCAGAACTATTCGAAATCCCATTTGCACAACACCAAACCATCAGGACTGAACTCTTGTAACTCAATCAAACTACGCAGGCCACCAAAAATCCAAGAGCATTGCTAAGATACACCCGAGAAAAACTCGTCACCTTATGAACACCCAAAGAACTAATTGTATCCCTCACCATGCCGATCCGACCTACTACCAAGTAGCCTTATTTAACCAAGTTCCTTCTGACTTACCTTAAAATTGACACTTCTCCCTGCCGTAATACCACAATTTTAAACCCCGATGCACCACACGCGACCCAAGCATAAAACCATAACGTATAAGGCTCATAAGTCGCCAAATACTCTCTCGAATATCCCCAAAAGTACCACATTCGAAATACTTACCCTGAAGAGACTTCCTGCGAATCTAAAGCCATTACCTTCACCTTCCTAATACCGATATGTAGAACCCGTGATGATGTAGAATACCACAAGTATTGACATCCTCTAACGTAAATCTCAATCATACTGACCAATTAGACAGAATCGACATGACCCATTGCACACTAACATACTAGGAAAGTAATCCACTCACTTGAAGCCACAAGCAAATTCATACACTGCTCACACTACACCTTTTACAGTTTCCACTAACTCATTCAATAGAACCCAATTACCCAACAGAGTACATTACAACCTATATCGAAGAAATTTCCCTTACTCGTGACATTCCCAGACCTCATGCCTACAGGTCATAACTGATTCACCACTATACCTCGAACTGAAACCAATACCACACATAATGATGTAATCAACTTATCAATAACGAACTCCCCCACTTGGCTCAAAGCCAAGGATCAAGACAAACAAGACTATGCCCACACATTATCACTGCCACCATGCTGTGGTGGGATGCCACTAAATCCCCCATAAGCTTATATGACCCAAACCATCTAACACTCAAATCAATTGCTAATCTCACATCCACCACTGCAATAGTCACCCCAACTTCCACAAGAGATCTAAACTCTAATTACAACATATATCTTTTACTGGTAGAAGAGAACTTATTACAGAACTACATAGGGACCACACACCCTAGGACAACCTGCAGGAGATACCCCTGCCCTCTTAGCCTCAACTGCTATCGCTCCATACACCTCTGAAGACCAGAACTATCACGCAATCACTACACATTCCTGCATCTGAACACAACCAATGCCTACCCTTGAGGCACCACAATATGCGATAAAAACCTGAAGCCGATGGCCGAACTAACATTGGAGCGGTGGTTACAGAAATCTCGAGCTTCTAGAAGCTCTACCCACACATGTCTGACCACATGAATACCCTCACTGGACACCGCGTGTCCCTAGAATGCTACTGAACCGAGCCAAAATTCACACTCGGAGAATTGGCATAGAGCCTTTCCTCTCTGAATCCTTATAATTCCATCTCAGATACTAAGTATGCTACTCCCGGCTACGCGAATATGTCAGGACGTCATCAATGAATACAATAATAAGGAGTGCTAATACGGATGGAATACACCGTCAATCAAATACATGAACGTTACTGGGGCAAATGATCAACTCAAAGACATCACCAGGGACTCATAACCCAACAGAAAAATCCGCTTAACTCCACAACTACACAATATGAGAGGTCTTCCAACATACTCACAACTCAGGGCCATATACCAAATTAATATAGAAATCGAGCACTCAATAAATCTTACCACATTTCCAACCAACCCTTTCGATGCATATCACAGTCAGAACACATCTAACCATCAAACCACACCCACCACATAGGCATCTTAGTCACCAATTCTCATCAATAAGAACACAAACGGACATACAAGTCCCCAATTACATGTGCCCACACAACGAAAATCTCAGAAATCAAGCCACAAAATGAATCTGGCCTCGAGTCCTCCAGACTGGCCCATTACTAACATGCCAAAATCACATCTCATCCATGGAAGCCACAAGCCATCGATGCACAGCTGATACCAGGCGCTCTCGTGCGCGCTCGAATACATGGAATGAATTCAAGAGTTATGCTCTTGGCCGAATACAATGGTTTCACACGATTAGAATTTTTAAAAATGTGATATTTTCCTAAGGGTTCTGCAGCCTCTCGAAGATAAGTACAGACGTCTCTGTACCGATCCTCAAGACTCTACTAAACCTGCTCGTGATCGCTGAGTCCTATGTAACCCAGCGCTCTGATACCAAGTTGTCACAACCCCAAATCCAGGCCAGTCGTGATGGCGCCTATCATGGAACTAGACCAGCCAAAACCCAAACTCGAATCATTATAAGCTTCCCTTTTACATCTTACTATAATGATTTCCCATAAAGGTTTCTTTTAAAAATTTATAAAACAGTTAAATCTATATTGAACATTAAATACAACCCCCGAGAACCCGGAGTCACAGGTCATGAGCATCTACATAAAATATACAACTGGACGAAAATTCTATAATAGTAAGCAAGAGAGGGAGTAGGACTGCGGACACATGCAGCTACCTCACAAACCTCCGAGAATCTCTGGAACAGATAGACAGCTCACCCTGCCCTAACACCTGAATCTGCACACAAGGTGCAGGGAGTAATGTGAGTACGCCAACTCAGTAGTAATGAAAATAAATCAGGTCTGAGCAGCAAGAAACACATAAAATCAATGTCATCAAATCACAAGATGCACAACATTTCCTTCCAACAGTATAACATAGATATGTGAAATCATCATGCCTTAAAATCAACTTCAGTAAAAGCCTTTGAAGAATGTATATTTTTCAACAACTTCAACCGAAAGGTTTAGTGATAAAAAGAAATGAACAATATAGAGGCCCCTTGGGAAAAACATATTTCATAAGCTCAGAGTGGAAGTAGTAAAATCATAAGTATCCCCTCGGGCAAAACATGTATCATAATCAGCCCCTCGGGCATGCCTCACAGTCACTCATAATCAGCCCCTCGGGCATACCTCAACATCACTGGTAATTAGTCCCTCAGCACCTCACCGTCACTCATGCCTCCCAATCACTCGTCATTCGTCACTCGGCACTTGGCACTCTGTAGGTACCTGCGCTCACTGTGGGTATGTACAGACTCCGGAGGGGCTCCTACATCCCAAGCGCTATAAACAAGCCAAATCATGGCATCAATCACTCCCAGGCACTCGCCCTCTCTCACATCATAACATCCTCACAATATGGGCACTCGGCCTCACTCATTCAGACACTCTCATCATGCCACTCGGGCCATAAATAAACGGGGTTCTCGACCCAAAATAATATTTCATTTCAAGAAACAGTAATATCATCAAATAGGAGTGTCAACAATTCCACAAGAAAGACTGAATGTAAAATCATAGTTTCAAAGTAGTGAGAATATCAATGAAATAGCCCCCAAGGGGTTAAAACAGATCGACACTAGGCCCCAAACATGGCTTACAGCCAAAATATATCAATCTTAGAAATATTGTAAAACATATGCTTAAAAAGTAGTTTTGCAACTCAATAGCTGCCTAAAAAGAGACATAATTCCAAATTTTCAGTTCGTGCACGCCCCACACTCGTCATCCAGTGTGTGCGTCACTCCAAATCAGTGAAAGGATGTAAAGTCCTAGGTTTCATACCCACAGGACAGGATTTATAACCATTACTTACCTCTACCAGGCCACAACACTAGTCTGCTATGCTCATGCCCCTCAAATTGGCTCCCGATTTCTCCGAATGTAGCAAAAATCAGCTCAACATCATTAATATATACTCAAGGAACACGACACAATCGAAAATTATCTAATTATACAAGAATCTGAAAATTCGGCCAAACTTGAGCCCCAATCCCACGTCTCGAAATTCGATAAAACTTGCATCATTCGAATCCTCTTCCTCCCACGATTCTATACATACCAAGAACACTAAACTCGTACCACAATTTCCCACTAAAATTGCCAAAAAAAATTCCCAACTCTTTCCTCCCATTTTCCAAACTTTTCCTACTTAAATCCTAAAATTTTCAAGCCTAATCTGAACAAAATAACATGGGAACGATGTTAGTAACCAAAGAACTTACCTTTCCTGAAGAATCACGAATCCCCTCTCCAATTTGTCTTCAAAGGAGCTCCCCTGGCATGCAAAAATTGTGAAATGAAATGAATTTTACGGATGCCTCTTATACACTATTTCTGCCAGCATTTCCGCACCTACAGACACTTGGTCGCACCTGCGGTCACAGGCGCGCACCTGCGGAATCCTACTTAACGGACCAAATTCCGTACCTACGGCTTCGCAAGTGCGGCCCAAACTTTGCACCTGCAGAAATCCCCATGCCCAGCCTCTTTCGCACCTGTGGCTATCCTTCCGCAGGTGCGGCCAAGAGCAGAAACACACCAGCAGCTATTTTCTGAGATTTTCCAAGTTCAAAACCCCGGTAACCATCGGAAATCAATCCCGAGCCCCTCGGGGCCCCAACCAAACATACCAACACACCCCATTGCATTATTCCAACTTAGTCGAGCCTTTGAAACACCAAAAACAACACGAAAACACCAAAATTACATCAAATTCAAGCCTATGAACTTTGAAACTTCCAAATTTCGCCAACTATGCCGAAACCAACCAAAACACCTCCGATTGACCTGAAATTTTGCACACATACTCAAAATGACATTATGGACCTGTTGAAACTTCCGGAAACCCATTCCGACCCTGTTAACTATTTTCCACTGCCGATCGAAAATCGCAAAAAACTAACTTTCGCCAATTCAATCCAAATTCTACATCGGACATCCAAACTCCATTCCGAACAAACTCCTAAGTCCCAAATCACCTAACGAAGCTATCCGAGTGATAAAATCTGCATTCCGAGGTTGTTCACCAATAAGTCAACTCTCAATTGACTTTCTCAATTATTAGGCTACCTTGAGAGACTAAATGCCTCAATTCTCACCATGACCACTCTGAACCCGAACCAACTGACCCAACACACATAAATGAAGCTGAACCACATAAAATGAAGCAGAAACGGGGGAAACGGGGCTAAATTCTCGGAACGACCGGCCGGGTCGTTGTAGAGCGTGTGCACCCATGTCGAGAAAAGAAAATCAATTAGGGAGTGTATACCCATAATTGGAAAAGAAAAGCATCAATAAGGGAGTGTATACCCTTAATTGAAAAAGTAAAACATAGGGAGTGTATACCCTTAATTGAAAAAGTAAAACATAGGGAGTGTATACCCTTAATTGGAAAAGCAGGACATCAATTAGGGAGTGTATACCCTTAATTGGAAAAGTAAAACTTCAATTACGGAGTGTATACCCTTAATTGGAAGAGTAGAAAGTCAATTAGGGAGTGTATACCCTTAATTGGCATCGAATAGGGAGCGTGTGCACCCATGTCGGGAAAAGAAAATCAATTAGGGAGTGTATACCCTTAATTGGAGAAGTAAAACTTCAATTACGGAGTGTATACCCTTAATTGGAAGAGTAGAAAGTCAATTAGGGAGTGTATACCCTTAATTGGCATCGAATAGGGAGCGTGTGCACCCATGTCGGGAAAAGAAAATCAATTAGGGAGTGTATACCCTTAATTGGAAAAGTCAAACATCAAATAGGGAGTGTATACCCTTAATTGGAAAAGTAAAACATCAATTATGGAGTGTATAACCTTAATTGGCATCCACTAGGGAGCGTGTGCACCCATGTCGGGAAAACAAAATCAATTAGGGAGAGTATAACCTTAATTGGAAAAGAAAATCATGAATTAGGGAGTGTATACCCTTAATTGGAAAAGAAGAGCATGAATTAGGGACTGTATACCCTTAATTGGAAAAGTAAAACATCAATTATGGAGTGTACGTACACCCTTAATTGGAAAAGTAAAGCATCAATTAGGGAGTGTATACCCTTAATTGGAAAAGCAGTACATCAATTAGGGAGTATATACCCTTAATTGGAAAAGTAAAATATTAGTTAGGGAGTGTATACCCTTAGTTGGAAAATTAAAATATCAATTAGTGAGTGTATACCCTTAATTGGCATCGACTAGGGAGAGTGTGCACCGATGTCGGGAAAAGAAAATCAATTAGGGAGTGTATACCCTTAATTGGAAAAGAAAAGCATCAATTAGGGAGTGTATACCCTTAATTGGAAAAGAAAAGCATCAATTAGGGAGTGTTATACCCTTAATTGGAAAAGTAAAACATCAATTAGGGAGTTTATACCCTTAATTGGAAAAGTAAAACATCAATTAGGGAATGTATACACTTAATTGGAAAAGAAATCATCAATTAGGGAATGTATACCCTTAATTGGCATCGACTAGGGAGCGTGTACACCCATGTCGGGAAAAAAGTGTAGTTGGGGATTGGAGGCCCCATACTACTTTGAGTCATTTTCAACTTCAATTCTTCTCCCTTCTTCTTTTTTTCCTTTTTTTTCTCTTTTATCTTTCTTTTTTATTTTAGGCATGCGGAAAAAGATTTTTGGAGGAAACTTCCCTTTCTTTGGAGTCAATGTTGTAGAGCTCCTTCTAGCTCTTGCGCAATTCCTTTTGGTTGCACCTGCTTTTTGCATGATCTCTTTTGCACCTGTTTCCTATTTTCAAACAAAGAACAATTTGTTAGTTTGAAACAGTGGTTGGTTTTGCGGCCTTGATTATTTCAAGTTGCTTGATCTCAGCCTTTTTGACGAAGATCTCAACCGTTTGCTTGTTTGCTGGGGATTGGGTTTCGTTTCAAAACCCAGAGACCTTGGCTTTCCAGATTTCGTCGTTGTGACCGGTCACGTGGGACCCAAAATTTAAACTTTATTCTACATTTGTAGGCCTTTCATTTGCTTTTCTTTTGGATTTTCGGAGTATCGGGGAGAAACTTTTGGTCCATCAATTTCTACTGCAACGGTTAGTCTCGTGGGGCTTAACCTTTTTCAACTTTATTTCGCCTTCATCGGCCTTTCATTTTTGTTTTTTCCCTCAACTTTAGCCTTAGGGAATTTGCAGTATTTTGACCTTTCGGGCCTTGCCGATATGGTGGGCCTCAACCTTTCAACTTCATTCGTCTTTATAGGCACTTCAATTTGATTTTCTCCTTTGAAGTGTTTTGAGCTTGAAGCATCGGCCGCTATGGCCAATCGAGATCGACTTGATGCCCCTGACGAGGCTGGGTGCCTTTTTCATATTAGCCCGTGTCAAATGAGATCCATGTAAATCAGTCTTGCCATCCTTTCTTTGTCTTATTTCAGGAATAGAGTTAGACCGAAAGGGATTGAAAAATAATAAATGACAGAATGGATAATGAATTTAAACGATAGGTATCCCTTTCGGGGAAAGGAAGGAAGGACTTATCTGGAGTGCATGCGGAGTTCAGTGAACATGACATTCCTTTTGGACTGGATGCTTGATCCGTGTAAACTGTCCGACTCTCAGAAATTCAGCACAACTATCACCTCGAAATTGAGAAACCTTGCCCCGGACTGTGTTCATGTCAGTGACCCATTATCCTTTTCGATCAATGGCGCCCTTTGCGGGTTTTCGCCAACTGGCCTCTCTCATTTCTCTTATCACCATCGCCTCGTAGTGCTCTTTGTGAGTTTCCACTAACAAAACTCTCTCATTTTAATTTGTCTTCTTACCGTCGCCTTACGGTGCCCGTGTGGGTTTTCACCGTTAAGACTCTCTCATTTTAATTTCTCTCATTTGCTTGTATCAACTTCAAACATCTGCATCCTCCAACTTTAGACATCTTTGGCCGATTGATCGGAAGGACTTGAATAGGGTTTTGGGAAGAAAGAATTTGGATTGAGCTACAACTTTGGACCTTTTTAGGTGAAAAAGTAACATTCGCCCCAGCTTAAACTCTTCGGGAAATGTGGAATTTTATTTTGGTGTGACTGAACCCCAGAGAGAGGCTGCCTACGTATCCTTTCGAGATCAAGTCAAACGTAGTTCAGGGAAACATTTTTTTTTGTTTTGTTTTTCCTCTGTTTTGTTTTGTTTTCTTTTTCTTCTGCTTTCCTTGTTCTCCTTTTTTTTTCTTTGCATTTCATCATCATTTTTTTTTTGCTTCTTTTTCCTCTTTATTATTATTATTTTTTTTCATTTTTCAATCAATCAATTTTTTCTTTTTCTTTTTTTTTTTGTTTTCCAATAACACTTTCGGGTTCCAAAGGTAATCAAAGAAGAGTAACTGGCTCAAAGGATTTGCAAAAGGGTTAATGGTGTTTGGGTAGCGAGAATGAAAGCTTTCGTCATCCCAACCGAAGAACATTTGATAATAGATAGAAGATCAACCATAATACCTTTTGACTGAACATGCGTTGATAGTTGTTTCAGGGACATTTTCTTTGATGTACCCCAACTACAAACGCACTCTTTTGGCAGTACTCTTGTAGTAATGTATGGACCTTTCCATTCTGAACCAATTTTCGTTTGGATGTTCCGATTCTTTGTTTGATTTCCTTGGCCAAACTTCATTTGCATTCGGATTATTGATTCATCATTTCAAAGTCTGACAATGTTTTAGGATCTTTTGACTGCCTCGGCGTTGACAGTTGTTTCAAGGAAATTTCCTTCGATGTACCCCAAGTACAAACGCACTCTTTCGGCAGTACTCTTGTCGTAATGTATAGATCTTTCCAATCTGAACCAATTTTCCTTTGGCTATTCTGATTTATTATTTTATATCCTTGACATAACTTCATTTGCATTCTGATTCTTGATTCATTATTTCAAACTCTGACAGCGTTTTAAGACCTGGGCATGAAGTCCGCAAGCATGTCATATTATTGAAAGCTGCATTTAAACAGAACTGAAAGCAGAGCAAGAAGAGAGACAAGATTAAGAAAAGAGGCATTCTTAGAAAATGAAATATTAATTCCATTTGATTTTTTTGTTTCTTATTTTGGAGTTTAAAGATAGAAGGGTTTACATCGAAAAGTAAGTAAATAAAGTAAAACATCCGGATCACACCTTGAGATAATTGGGATGCAGAAAGGATAGCAAGACTAGCTACCGAGACTCCCATCTGATGGGGGAACTTTCAGGCTTGGCGACCATTTTTTTGGCTTTTCTTCTGTCTCAGCAATGGCTACAATGGACTTCAGTGCCGGATCAAATTCTTCATCCTTACAAATCACTCAGACTACCGGCCCAGGGTGAGCAGACAGGGGGGTAATCATCATATTGGGGTCTTCTTCATCCCCAAACACCATTTCCTGGACCTCGATGAGATCTTCCACTGCTCTTGATTGGTATTCACATCTAGCATCAGCCCGGTGCGAGGGGGACTCGGGGTTCGGCCGGTTTGGGGCCATTGGCTGCAGCAGACCTATCTTGACTAATTTTTGGAACAAGCTAGAGTATGATTCACCAATAAGGGTGAACTGATTCTTTTTGAAAGGCTCTCTTGGGCGAGGATTGTATTGGGGAACATTTGGTTTGGTATTATATGGAGCTTGGTAAGGATGGGCATTTCTGGGAGGTGGAGCTCGATTTCGGGTATAGTGTTGTGGTCGCGTATAAGATTGTGCGTTCATCACCGCATAGGGAGGCGGTTCCATGGCATATACAGCATCCTCTTGATAGGGATAATAGTGTTATAGGACGTTAGGAAGCATGTATGATTGGTTGAATGCCCTGCGGGCCCTCTCCGAGCTCGAAGCCATCATAGCTCCCTCTTCTATCTCAATTATATTCATCAAACCCTCCGAACTATTGGCCCATGTCACTGAATGGGTTTTGAAGATTGACAAATGTTGACAAGATGAACCAGGTCCATCAAATCATACACACCTGAACGGAAAAGTTGGCACAAGAATCGTACAAGCATAAGAGATATTAGTGATTGTTGAGTATCAAAGAACTAAGAGGATGTCTCCTAATATGAAAAGATTGCAAACTAATGTAGATGAAAAAAGTTGAATTCAGCAAGGACAGAAACAAAAGAAGGAAGTTGAGTTTGATAAGAACTTGTTCTCCCAGGTAGAATCAGGCCAGAACTCAACAACTGACTTTATAAATTCTCAAAGTATTACTGCTGAATTGCAAGACACAAAAAAGGACGCACAAAGGCTAAATTGAACCAAGTTTTGTAAGAAAAATTCCCAGGTTATTTGCAAGCAGAAGTATTGTGCAAAGACTACAGTTCAACTAGAAGAAACAGTTCCATTCATTTTTATCATTGAGTCTAGTTGGGTGTAATAGGAGTTTTAACATTGTATCTTTTCATCTTTCTTAGAAGCAAATTGCAATAGGTACACACTGTTCAAGTTAGAGTTAGCTTGACGTTTGTAGAAATTAGCAAGAGGCTAGTTGATACAAAGAGGATTAGAGTTAGTTCTAGGATTACAAAAGAGTTTATTTTGTAAGTACGTCTTGGCTCAGAGTTTTAGTGAAGTATTTGAGAAAATCCTACTGAGGAGTAGGTCGTGGTTTTTTCACCTTTTGAGCCAGGTGTTTTTCTACGTAAAAATATTTGTGTCTTTACTTTACTGCTTTATTATTCCGCAAATAGTAGTAAGTAGTACACCTAGAAGAACCAGATTCTTCTTATTAGACAGCACTCGAAAATTGGGTACTGCACAAATAACTTATAATATTTTGTAGTACTGACGTCTAAAACATCAATTGGTATTAGAGCGGGTTATCGTTGAAAAGGCTAACACCTTGGAAAAGATCAAGATGAGTGCACCACCTGGGAACTGGGAAGGTCAATCAACTGCAAGACCACCACTCTTCAACGGTCAGTACTATTCTTGGTGGAAGATGGACCACTTGCAACAATGAAGAAAATTGTTGAAGGCGAAGAAGTACCTAAGACTAGGGCTGACTGCACGGTTGAAAAACTGAAGAAATGGGAGAAGAATGCCAAACCAAAGAAGTGGCTAGTGTATGGATTAGGACCAGATGAATACAGTAGAATCCAAAGCTGCACCACTGCCAATGAAATCTGGGATACTCTACAAGTAGCTCATGAAGGAACAGCTCAAGTGAAGAGGTCTAGAGGTACACTGCTATACTCTCAGTATGAAAACTTCACTATGAAAGAAGGAGAGACAATTCAGGAAATGTACACAAGGTTCACAACCTTGACAAATGAACTCAAGTCTCTTGGAAGAATCATACTTGAAGAAGACAAGGTAGAGAAGATCTTGACAAGGGTTCTGCCTATCTCCTGGGAAAGCAAGATTACTGCTATCCAGGAATCCAAAAATATGGAAACCCTTAGACTGGATGAGCTGATTGGGAACCTCACTACCTATGAACTCAGAAAGCAAACCATGAAGATGGATGCCCCAAAGAAGAAGAGAAGTCTAGCACTGAGGATCACTGAAGGAGCTGATTTGGAGGAAGATGATATGGCCATGATAACCAAAGAATTCAGAAACTTTCTCATGAGGAAGAAGGGAATCTCCATGGGAGGAAACTCCAACAAGGCAAAGGCACCAGAAAGGTCAGCTAATGAGGGATGCTATAAATGTGGCAAGATTGACCATCTCATTAAAAACTGTCCTCAGTGGGAAGAAGAGTGGAAAAAGGAAAGATATGAGAGAAGGAACAGGAAGAAGGAACAGGTTCAACCCAAGAAAAACACAACAAAAGATATGGTTGCTGCTTGGGGGGAAAGTTTAGATGAAGAATCAGAAGATGGTGAGATAGAAGATCAGGATCTCAATGCAATTGGAGAATCTGATGAGGAGACTTACGAAGAACCAGAGGTAAGTATCTCACAACTTGAAAATAAAATAAAGTTTTTATCTAAGGAGAAACTCTCTGAGTTGCTACTTGACTTCATAGATGATTCTGAGGAAACAACCAAAGAGAAAGATCAACTATCTAAAGATTTTGCAATGCTAAAAGCAAAATGCATGGACCTGGAGATAAGGGTCAGTGAATCTAAAAAGAAAAACACTGTCTTGATGAACCAGGTTCATCCACTCGAAACTGAGATTCTAGAGCTAAAATCTGAAAACTTAAAGTTAAGACTAGGATCCAGTAAAAAGGTAGTTGATCACTCTCATGTCATGTTAGAAGAAAACATAGGAAAATTAAAATATAAGATGTATGCCAAGGACTAGCAAATAATAACTCTTAATGAACAACTTGGAAAAATCAAACATGAATTAGATCGAACCTGTAAATGGAACAAATCCTCTTATGCCCTGATATGGCTTCAAGAGAATCACAGTAGAAACAGAAGAGGGATTGGTTTTGGGAGTCAATTGCCTAAGTGGGATCCCAAAAACAATTATCCCACTCTCTCTGAAAATAAAATCTGCACCCATTGTGGGAAGACTGGTCACTATAAATATGACTGTGCTGCAAAAGAGAAGGCGAGTCAGAAAAATGAGAGATTCATTAAAAAGAAAAACTAGGCCAGAAAAAATATGATTCATCCATTCTCTCATAGAAAAGGACCCAAACTAGTTTGGGTTCTTAAAACTAACCTCTGATTTCCTTTTGTAGGTTCAAGTGAGAGGAGGCAGCCAGATTTGGTACTTGGATAGTGGCTGCTCAAAACATATAACTGGGAACATGGAACAGTTCCTTTCACTTGAAAGTATCAAAGGAGGAAATGTATCCTTTGGAAATGGAAAGAAAGGTGAAATCATTGGGGTTGGTAAAGTAGGTAATCATGATACACGATCTATTGAACATGTGTATCTCATAGATGGCTTGAAATATAGTCTGATCAGTGTATCACAACTATGTGACAGAGGTAACCTGGTTGCTTGTACTTCCACAAAATGTTTTGTGATCAGCCTGCTTACTGACAAGATTGTTTTGCAGGGAAAAAGAATGATTAACATCTATGTCATAGATTTGTCCACACTATCTGAAAATGAACTCACTTGTCTAAGTATGTTGGACAGTGATCCCCTCCTGTGGCACAAACGACTTGGTCATGCAAGTCTAACTCAGCTTAACAAACTAGTCTCTAAGGACTTAGTGGTAGGACTTCCTAACATTAAGTTCAAGGAAGACAAAGTTTGTGAGGCATGTGCCAGGGGGAAGCAGGTAAGGTCCTCTTTCAAAAGTAAGAAAATGGTCAGTACCACCAGGACGTTGGAACTGGTTCATATGGATCTATGCGGTCCTATGAGAACTTTAAGTAGAGGTGGTAAGAGATATGTGATGGTGCTAGTTGATGATATTTCAAGGTTCACTTGGACCTTATTCCTGTCATCTAAGGATGAAGCATTTGATATGTTCACCTCATTTATTTAGAAAATTCAAAATCAATTGGGACATCAACTGGCATCAATAAGATCTGACCATGGTACTGAATTTGAGAATTAAGTTTGCTGAGTTCTGTGATGAACATGGGTTAATCATAATTTTTCTGCTTCTAGAACCCCACAGCAAAATGGGGTTGTTGAAAGGAAAAACAGAACTCTTGAAGACTTGACAAGAACCATGCTTCTATCAAGAAAACCACCTCACAGCTTCTGGGCAGAAGCAATTAACACTGCATGCTACATTATTAATAGATGCATAACCAGACCTCTAGTAGAGAAAATTCCCTATGAATTACTAAAGGGGAGAAAGCCCAACATATCCCATCTTAGGTCTTTCGGATGCAAGTGTTATGTGCATAATAATGGCAAAGATTCTCTAGGAAAATTTGATCCCGGAAGTGATTAGGGAGAGTTCTTGGGATATTCATGTTACGCTCCGCAATATTACGTCAGTAATATGTCCCGTAGTATTACATTACGACGATGTTGTACCCTATAGTATTTTACGTGGAATTTGTCATCAGGTAATTGACATCAGTCCAAGAAAAAGGTTATTTGGAGATTATAAGGATTATGCTATTTATAACAAGCGACAAGTAAGTGTCATGAAAGATAAAGGGTACACAAATTAAAGAAAAAGAGTTTCGTGGAAGGTGGCCGATTTGGGATAAAATATGGGTCGAGAGATAATACCCGACATTTACGGACTAGTACCATACAAGGTACCATATGACCATGATAGTAGGATATATAAAGTATATTAAAAATAAAGTAGAATTTTAAGTAATTTGAGGTAATTCTTAATTATGCGCGTAATTGGTTAATTACCGGATAGCGGGATAATACCTAATTAAATTAATTAATTATTGAATAAGACCAAAATTCCACGTGGAAGCAAACCACTATACCAACCGTATGACTATTAGCCATAATTCATGACTAAGAGTCAATTCTAAATAGGTGGCAAGTCTTAAGACCAGTGGGTGTCTTAAGAATGTTTTAAGAACATTTTAAATAGGTGACAACCGTATGTAAACTTTGGTAAGTCTTCAGAATGTTTGTAGTCTTTATTTGTTATCTACAAATCTAGTGTGCATTGCTATTTGTTAAGGTTTGTCAATATTCTTGCAATCAAATAAAGATGAGAATATGAGAATGGAGAATCACACCTTCATTCTTAAGAAACGTGATTAGCTCAAGATTTTTAATAGTAACGTGAGGCTTCTATGACAAATTAAGGATGATTATATTCAGCAAATAACAGATCTGAAGCACAATTTCATACGAAAATATACTTCATAATAGCAACGGGATTTTACGATTCTAAGGGAGTACGGTGCAATCCTTCTCAAGAATAGCATGCAGATTGTTCCTTATTTCGATCTCGCCGTTACATGTTTTGTCATAATCAGTTTGTGTTAGAGGTATTGTCAAGAGAATATGTTCAGGTATGTTAAGGCTATCCCTTCTTTCTTTTGGCATGGTCCAAATTATACTGAAGAAACGAGTAAATAAACAGTTTGTATAAATTACTCTATTCATAGAAATAATAGGGGTGTCTATATTCTTGATTCTCCATGAGAATTATTATTATCTTCTGTTCATGGGTCTCGAAAATATGTATGTTGGTAAAGTTTATTTCATGAAATTAATCAGAGGCATAATGGCCTTATGACGTACCGAGAGATTTTATTAACGTATTTCACATGCATTTCATGCATTTACATATGCACATGACCCATGACCAGATGGCGTTATATACGCGTATATATGTAAATATATGTATATGGGATATGGGAAAAGGTTACGACATTATGTACGCACCACCACCTGATCAGTTTGTATATGATGATGATGTTGCCTACAGTGGCTGAAATATGGTTCAAACGGCGTTATATACCCAAATATATGTATGTATATTCAAACGGAATTATATACGCGTATATATGTATGCATATATATGTATATGGGATATGGAAAAGGTTATGGCATTATATACGCACCACCACCTGATCAGCTGGTATACGATGATTATTTTGCCCACAGTGGTCGATATGATATGATGGGATGCCCTCAGAGGCTGATGATGTTATGAAACATGTACCTATGCACGACATGACATTCATATGCATATGCATGATACTAAAAGTAATTTATGATTTACAAATCTATTCAGGCTTACAGGTTGAGTCATGTGCTCTATATTTCTTCCATGTCTTTTACGTACTTATTTATGTGCCTTACATACTCGGTACATTATTTGTACTGACATCCCTTTTTCCTGGGGATGCCGCGTTTCACGCCCGCAGGTCCCGATAGGTAGTTCGAGAGCCCTCCAAGTAGGCTATCAGCTTAGCGGAAGATGTTGGTGCGCTCCATTTTCTTCGGAGTCGCTTGTTTGGTTAGTATGATTTAGACAGGTATTGTTTGGTATGGGGGGACTCTATCCCGACCTTTGTGAAAATTATGTATTCTTAGAGGCTTGTAGACAGATGTCATGTACGTAAAAGATTGTATGGCCTTGTCAGCCTATGTTCAGTACACGAGTGGTTATTTTGGTCTTATAGGCTCATACTTCATATGTATAAGTTTGTATTCCCTCATGCTTTACTTTGTTTCATTTACCTATGATAGAATGATATGAAAGATATGTTACGTTGGTACTCGCTTAAGTAAAGTACTAGGTGCCCGTCGCGGCCCATCGGTTTGGGTTGTGAAAAAAGTGGTATCAGAGTAATTCCGTCCTAGGGAGTTTACAAGCCGTGTCTAGTAGAGTCTTTTTTATGGGTGTGTTGTGCACCACACTTATAAGCAGGAGGCTATAGGGCATTTAGGAATGTCACTCTTTTTTCTTATTCTAGATCGTGTGGTAGAGCTCAGTTGTAAGAACTCAAATTCCTAAACTCTATCTTATTCATAGTACAACGATGCCTTCATTCAGAAAGACGGTCGATAAGAGATATAACTGTGGAAGTATTGAGTTGGAGGAACTCGATTTTGCATCTTTCTTATGATGAGTAAATGAGAGGTCTTCAGTAAATCATGCGTATACTAAAAGGTGTACGATTCTTGATAAGGAGCTTTTAGGAAAGAATACTTATCCACTCTTACGGTAAAAAAGAATAACATAATTTAAAGTTAGACACGAGTTGTAGCAAGTAAAAGAAGCAAGGTGAGGAAGGGTACGAGGTACACAGTTAATAAAGATTATCCTTATTTACCATTCAGGAAGAGGGATATAAGCATTTTGAGTTACGTTCAACAACAACAGAGGTATGTATAATTGGCCATATTGATCTAAGTTACGCTCTGTGGGGGCTAACAAATATGGTTTAAGAGAAGGACATAATATCACGATACGGTTGGGGTTAGAGTGAGCCAAATTGATGGATGAATTGTTTGCGTTAGTTGATATTTCCGAAGGATATTGCAAATGTGGTAATAGATCTCCTTGTGAGACACCCAGATAGTACACTTTAAAATAGTTCCGCCAGATATGAGTACTACAAATACATGCACTATAAGCCTTGAAGGGATACATATTACCTTAGTTTAGCTCGCATCCCTAGTAAAGTGAGAACGTTAAGCAACTTGAAGAGCCACTGGATGGAGGAAAGGAAAGCTAAAAGCGAAAGAATGTCGTATTGAAGTTTTCACAAGCAAAGGGATATGCAGAAAGATTACATGGAATATGGATATGAGAATGGGTCGACGAGTAGTTAGTAGTTGATTCAGGAAGAGCCTAGTCATGACTAGACAAGAAGTTACAGACAAATCAGCAGATCATGCAAGATAAATGTAGTAAACCCCCAACATGGAGGATTCAGCCTCACAGTAATGTCATTATAACACTTGAGGTATATTCAAATAGGAGTCGAGGTATTTAAAGGTACCATAAGAGTGTTACGGGGATAAAAGAAAGTGCCACTAGGAAGGCAATCAAAATATCAGTTCAGAAGCAACCATACAAGCACAAGGGCATGGAATTAAGCAACTATGGATGATTATAGGCAAGTAAGGACATCAAAAAGGTCCGTAATAAGCTCACAACTTACAAGATTCAAGGGTTCGCCCTAAGTACTACAACAAAAAACTAGCTGAGGAGATAAGAAAGAAGCCTTCAACCTAAGCACAACGACCTAAAGAGGAAATGGTTGTATAACAACAATCTCGCAACAACATTGTAAGAATTCCAAAGGAAAGCGGCACCTACCGTGGCTAATGAACGGGAATTAAAATTTAAAAGTAGTATTAGTAATCATATGAGTTGCACGAAACCTCCTGCATGCGTGGGAACTAAGACAAGATAAGTATGTATGCAACAAAGGGGCAGAAAAACTAGGAAAAGTAATAGCTTACGTTAAATAAAGTTGATAAGGAACGAAAGGAATTATTCAGTCAATGGTCCCGAGTTGGTGACGTTATGAACGCACTTAAGAGTTTGGAGTTTTATACCTACAACATATACAACCGTAGAAGATTCTGGTATACATTAAAAGAAAGAATTGAGCCCGGGTCATAGACGAATGATTGATTGTTAAAGGATTATATCATGAATATCTCTCAGCGCCTATAGAAGGCTAAAGTAACACCACAAGCTGCAGATCGGAAGATAGCTTAAGCATTAAGGCTGATCAAAAGGAGAATGAAACTAAAGAGTTACATCAACAAAGTGAATTAGGAGTCTGCTTATTGGACGAAAGAAGTTAAAGAAATCGTGATTAAGAACATTGCAGAATCACCCTTAATATCAGAGGTACAAGAGAGATGGTACAGTAGCCATATTTTATAATGGCTTTATGATAAAACTTGTGAGAAGAGTACCAGCCTCATAAGAATTCAGTATGAAGCTCCCATCGGATTATGTATGCACCACAGGTGCAAGTATTATAATAGAGCTTCAAGTTGTAGACGTGAATTACACCTATGTGGAAGGGAGACCGTGAAACAAAGAGAAGATATGATGCGAGATTTTAAGATAAAGGTAAATAACGTGCGGAATACTCAAAGGCAGAAGATTGTGAATAGTCCATACTTCGGATAAAAGGGCTAGGAGTGCGGGGATCCAATATCTAGGAATAATAGCGACATCGTCAGTAGAATATCTTCCAGCATATGGTCTAGGTATCGAAAAGCCTGACTAGGAGAGTAAAGAAGAGTTAGAGACAATGTGATGTCTCGCTTGATGTTCCAAAATGATATAGCTAAATCTATGATGCAAGTAAGTTGAAAGGTTGCAAGTAATATAAATAGATATGTGTAGGTTGCAAGTTGTTGTATGGTGAAGCGACAAGGTTCTAAAAGACAGGGTTAAGGATAAGGACGGACGAGTGAGAAGGTAACGAAAATGGATTAGTGCCCATAAAAACAAAAAGAGCAGATGGTTTCTCTAAGTTATACAAAGCTCACTATAACCTGAATGAATTGAAAGAAATATACGACTAAATGCATTTAGAAGAGATGGAATGCTGCCCTGGTAATTAGAATGAGGGTGTAATTGTGATAGAAAAAGGATGACGATTGGGCCTTCGATTGAGTAATGATCTGACGAAGAAAAGAAAGGGATCTTATGAATTGGACAAGATTAAAATACCCACACAACGTGAATCGTATGGGGATATTGTGAGATACGGTTATGAAAGCATGATATCGCCCAAGGTGGATCAGTGTAATCATTTCAGATGTTCCCCGATGAAACGTGAGCCTTAGCGGCTGCGTTACATAAGAGATCAAGTTATCAGTGGTAGATGGTGAATCAACAATAAATGAACGAAAGTTCAACAGTATGAGATGAAATTAGACCATCAGTCTTAAGGATAAGCAACGAGAGTAACATGGAGTTAGTTGCAGACCTCAGTAATGATAAATCAAAGTAAAAGTTATGGTATAGTATGACCTACATAGATGTGGTGAAGATTCAGGTCTATGAAATAAGATATAGCAATATTCGCAAATTCTACAAGGTACTGAGCGAAGAACTTCAGTATACCTATAGATGCCCAAGGAGACATCTTATTAAGCCTGTATATGTTTACAAAGTAAAAGCCCTAGAAATTTGCTAACAATTGGAGGAAAATGAAGGGAAGAGACGCATAAGCGTACTTACAAGGTCAGAGACAGGTTGCATGATAGAAGATGGAAAAAATTACGAGACTGGAAGGACTCCGACCTTCTAAACCGTAGTGTGAGAAAGAGGCCTAAAGGGAGGAATTCCCTGGCCTTTGGATTTATTCACAGAACAACTAGCTAAATGACAAGGAGAGTATCAAGGTATTCACAAGAGCTATAAGTTATGAAAATGATAAGAACATCAGTCAACATTCGAGGACGAATGTTCCAAAGGGGGGAATGATGTTACGCCCCACAATATTATGTCGGTATTATGTCCCGTAGTATTAAATTACGACGATGTTGTACCCTGTAGTATTTTACGTTGAATTCATCATAAAGTAATTGACATCAGTCTAAGGAAAATATTATTTGGAGATTATAAGGATTATGCTATTTATAACAAGCGACAAGTAAGTGTCATGAAAGATAAAGGGTACACAAATTAAAGAAAAAGAGTTTCGTGGAAGGTGGCCGATTTGGGATAAAATACGGGTCAAGCGATAATACCCGACATTTACGGACTAGTACCATACAAGGTACCATATGACCATGATAGTAGGATATATAATGTATATTAAAAATAAAGTAGAATTTTAAGTAATTTGAGGCAATTCTTAATTATGCGCATAATTGATTAATTACCGGGTAGCGGGATAATACCTAATTAAATTAATTAATTATTGAATAAGACAAAAATTCCACGTGGCAGCAAACCACTATACCAACCGTATGACTCTTAGCCATAATTCATGACTAAGAGTCAATTTTAAATAGGTGGCAAGTCTTAAGACCAGTGGGTGTCTTAAGAATGTTTTAAGAACATTTTAAATAGGTGACAACCGTATGTAAACTTTGGTAAGTCTTCAGAATGTTTGTAGTCTTTATTTGTTATCTACAACTCTAGTGTGCATTGCTATTTGTTAAGGTTTGTCAATATTCTTGCAATCAAATAAAGATGAGAATATGAGAATGGAGAATCACACCTTCATTCTTAAGAAACGTGATTAGCTCAAGATATTTAATAGTAACCTGAGGCTTCTATGACAAATTAAGGATGATTATATTCAGCAAGTAACAGATCTGAAGCACAATTTCATACGAAATTATACTGCATAATAGCAATGGGATTTTACGATTCTAAGGGAGTACGGTGCAATCCTTCTCAAGAATATCATGCGGATTGTTCCCTATTTCGATATGGCTGTTACATGTTTTGTCATAATCAGTGCGTGTTAGAGGTATTGTCAAGAGAATCGGTTCAGGTATGTTAAGGCTATCACTTCTTTCTTTTGGCATGGTCCAAATTATACCGAAGAAACGAGCAAATACACAGTTTCTATAAATTAATCTATTCATAGAAATAGTAGGGGTGTCTATATTCTTGATTCCCCATGAGAATTATTATTATCTTTTGTTCATGGGTCTCGAAAATACGTATGTTGGTAAATTTTATTTCATGATATTAAGCACAGGCATAATGGCCTTATGACGTACCGAGAGATTTTATTGACGTATCTCATATGAATTTCATGCATTTACATATGCACATTGACCCATAGCCAGATGGCGTTATATACGCGTATATATGTAAATATATTTATATGGGATATGGGAAAAGGTTACGGCGTTATATACGCACCACCACTTAATTAGCTGGTATATCATGATGATGTTGCCCACAATGGCTGAAATATGGTTCAAACGGTGTTATATACGCGATTATATGTATGTATATTCAAACAGCATTATATACGCGTATATATGTATGTATGTATATATATATATATGGTATATGGGAAAGGTTATGGCATTATATACGCACCACCACCTGATCAGCTGGTATACGATGATGATTTTTCCCATAGTGGTCAATGTGATATGATGGGATGCCCTCAGAGGCTGATGATGTTATGAAACATGTACCTATGCACGACATGACATTCATATGCATATGCATGATACTAAAAGTAATTTATGATTTACAAATCTATCCAGGCTTATAGGTTGAGTCATGTGCTCTATATTTCTTTCATGTCTCTTATGTACTTATTTATGTGCCTTACATACTCGGTACATTGTTTGTACTAACATCCCTTTTGCCTGGGGACGCTGTGTTTCATGCCCGCAGGTCCCGATAGATAGGTCGAGATCCCTCCAAATAGGCTATCAGCTCAGCGGAAGATGTTGGTGTGCTCCATTTTCTTCGGAGTCGCTTGTTTGGTTAGTATGATTTAGACAGGTATTGTTTGGTATGGCGGGACCCTATCTCGACCTTTGTGAAAATTATCTATTCTTAGAGGCTTGTAGACATATGTCATGTACGTAAAAGATTGTATGTCCTTGTCGACCTATGTTCAGTACACGAGTGGTTATTTTTGTCTTATAGGCCCGTACTTCATATGTATAAGTTTTTATTCCCTCATGTTTTACTTCGGTTCATTTACCAATGATAGAATGATATGAAAGATACGTTACATTGGTACTCGGTTAAGTAAAGTACCAGGTTCCCGTCGCGGACCACCGGTTTGGGTTGTGACAATTTAACACATAGAAGAACTTACAAAATATACAATAAAAGAACTATGTGTGTAGAAGAAAGTGTACATATTGTCTTTGATGAAACTAACACTTTATCTGAGAGACAGGTACCAGAAGATGAGGAGCTTGGACTGGTGAGGAGAAATGACCACAGTGAAGCACCTATGGTGGATGGAACAGGTGATGGACCAGGTTCAACAACCCCACGCAACTTGACAGGGTGAATTCTACATGGAAATATTGGCCCTGATCCTGTTCCACAACTACAAAACAACATGGAACAATCAAAAGTGAACAACTAGTACTCAAACCACACAGATATCAGAGTTCTCATCCTCTTGAGAACATCATAACAGATTTCAGATATGGAATCAAAACTAGATCCTCCTTGAAAAATTTGTGTGCGTTTGATGCATTTCTATCCTTGATTGAACCAAAGAACATTGTTGAAGCCCTGCACGATGCTGACTAAGTAACAGCCATGCAAGAAAAGCTGAATCAATTTGAGAGAAGTCAAGTATGGAACTTGGTACCCAGGCCACTAGACAGATCAGTAATTGGCACCAAGTGGGTATTCAGGAACAAGCTCGATGAGGATGGAACTGTTACAAGAAATAAGGCTAGACTGGTTGTTCAAGGATACAGCCAAGAAGAGGGAATTGACTATGATGAGACATTTGCTCCTGTGGCAAGATTGGAGGCAATCAGACTTCTTATAGCATTTGCTGCACACATGGAATTCACTCTTCATCAGATGGATGTAAAGAGTGCCTTTCTTAATGGCTATTTGAAGGAAGATGTATTTGTAAAATAGCCTCTTGGTTTTGAAAGTAAAGATTCACCTAATCATTTATATAAACTTGACAAGTCTCTATATGGTCTCAAGCAAGTGTCTAGAGCTTGGTACGAGAGATTGTCAAAATTCCTATTGGAACATGGGTACAAACGAGGCAAGATAGACAGTACTTTGTTCCTAAAGGAGAAGGGAAAAGATCTTCTGATTGTACAAATATATGTTGATGATATCATATTTGGGGCAACTACTGAAAAGCTTAGCAATGAATTTGCTACATTAATGGGGAATGAATTTGAAATGAGTATGATGGGTGAACTAACCTTCTTCTTAGGTTTGCAGATCAAACAAACTCCACATGGAACAATGATACATCAACAGAAGTACGTGAAAGAAATCCTCAATAAATTCAAAATGGAGGATTCAAAGGAGATAGATACCTCAATAGCCACAGCTACAAAATTGGATGTGGATGAACCTGGTTCATCCATTGATTAGAAGACATATAGAGAGATGATTGGGTCTTTATCTATCTTACTGCAAGTAGACCTGATATAGTGTTCAGTGTGGGACTATGTGCTAGGTTTCAAGCCAATCCAAAGGAGTCCCACCACACTGCAGTAAAAAAAATTTTAAGATATCTGAAGGGCACCACTGATCTGTGCCTTTGGTATCCTAAAGGTAGTAATTTTGACCTTGTAGGATATGCTAATGCTGATTGTGCAGGTTTCCTGGTTCACAGGCTAAGTACTTCAGGCCTGGCTCACTTTTTGGGCTCCTGCATTGTATCTTGAGCCACCAAGAAACAAAATTCAGTAGCCTTTTCTACTGCTGAGGCTGAATATGTAGTTGCAGCCTTTTACTGTGACAAGTTGCTATGGATCAAGAAACAACTCCTAGACTTTGGTATATATGTGGGATTCATTCCTATTTACTGTGATAACACTAGTGCAGTCAGTATGACTAAGAACCCGGTTCATCACAAGAGAACCAAGCACATAGATGTTAGGCACCATTTCCTGAGGGATAACTACGAAAAGGGAATGATCACAATCGAATTTTGTGCTACTAATCATCAACTTGCTGATATATTTACCAAAGCATTAAGTAGGGAGCATTATGAGAGAAACAGACTTGAATTAGGGATGATTAAGATCGCCTAATTGAAAAAAGAGGTTATTTTTTGATAGAAAATTTTAATTAGGTACGTAATCAGATTAATCATTGCTCAGTACTATGTCTTTATTGTCATACTCTTTTGCCATGTATTAATATGATTCCCTAGTCAGTAATGATGTTTCTCTATCTTTGTGAATTGAGGCAAAATAAAGATTTTTAATAGGATGAACCTGGTTCATCCATGCTGGTTTACGTGACTGACAAGGTACGTTCTCATCTCCATACATGTATTAATTCAAGTACAGTCATACATGAGCAGGACTCTATCCATTTATGGTTCAAATTTAATTCTCGTACTTACCCAAATACTGAACCAGTTTCAAGAAGTCCCGTCTCAATTATTTAGCCTAGTTTTAGGGGGAAAGTAACTGTCTAATCAATGTCCAATCACTGACAGTTCTTAACAATTAGGATACTAGTTGGTTAATACACTTCAGTTGAAATCTCCCCAGCCACAAGTTATAAATACACCATCATTACTCATTGTGCATAAAACACTATCTCCCATTTTCTACCATCTCCCCAATTTTGATAGCCTCGGTGAACGGTCTACTCATAGCGGACATCATGTTCTGGAAGTAGTCCCCCTCTTGGGCCAGTAGGAAGACCGTAACAATTTCTGATTCGTCCATTGGAGGCTTTACCATGTAAGCTTGCTCACGCCATTTGACAGCATATTCGTGAAAGCTTTCCGCAGTTTCTTTTTCAAATTTGTCAAAGAGTTCCTGTCGGGAGAGATGTCTATATTATACTGGAACTGGTGGACAAAGTCTCGGGCCAAATGGTCCCACACATGCCAATGCGTAACTTCTTGATCCATATACATTCAGCAGCGATTCTGGTGAGGCTTTCTCCGAAGTAGGTGATTAGCAACTCCTCTTTTTCACCTGCGTCCCTCAATTGGTTACAATATCGTTTTAAGTGAGACATCGGGTCACCGTTCCCGTCATATTTTTCAAACTTTGGTGTCTTGAAACCAACTGGCAGGTGAACATGTGGAAACATTCATAAATAGGAATAGGAGAGACTCTTCTAACCACTCAAACCATGTATGTTCTTTAAGCTTTGCTCTAGGCTTCTCATCTTCCGAGCCATTTCTGCCTGCTCAGGGTTTCTCATTGTTCTTTGATGACCCATGGGAGACTCATATTGCGAGTGCTGAGGGCATGGGTTTGGCCTGGGCACTATTGGATATGTCGTAGTGGAGGCTGGTGGTGCAGCAAAGATTGCTGGATGTGCCCTTGAATCCGGCGCTTGGGAGTGATCCACAGAAGGCATTCCGAGGCCATTAGGCAGAATTAGAGGGCACCCACATGGGATGAGTGGGTTGGGCACAAGGATTTTTGAAAGCCCATCTGAACCGGGAATCCACTCAAGAAAAATCAGGGATTACACTTGGCGGTTCCCTGCCATTAGACCAGGCGTCCCACATTTCCATTATGTAGCGACACAACATTCTATTTTCTGCAGCAGTTATTGATTCCGACTTTGGAATAGCCGATGACGGGCTATCCTCGGGACCGATGATTGTCAGATTACTTGCGGAGGCCATCTCTACCTTTGGATATTGTAAAGGACGAGAAGCAAGACTACCACAAAACCAAACCACCTAAATATGACCTGTCTGATTTGCACACGCAACAACCGGGTTAGTTTGAGACAATTAACATATAGGAAATCACATATTGGGGATGCAATGCACCTAACAGTTAAACGTTTGTACCATGTGTTTGAACGGTTGCATGTTTCATCCCAGCTTTTAAATGTCCCTTTCAAATTTATCTCTCCCTCTTCTCTTTTTTTTTTTTAAATCTCGGTTTATTTTTCTTTTTCTTTTTTCTTTTTTCTTTTTTTCGTTATTTTCGCTCTTTGTTTTTCTCAGTTATTTTTGTCACTCTTTTTTTTTCACGACCCAAAATTCATACATCGTGATGGCGCCGGACACCACTGTTAGGCAAGCCAAATCCTTAATTAGTTGAAATACATTCATGTTTTAACATTTTTCGAAAACCATTACCTTTTCTTTTATTTCATAAACAAATAAATAAATTTTCGTAAATTAAATACGACATCAAATATAATTCTGATATTTAAAAATACTGATCTAAAGATTTCACTTAAACAATTATCCCAATACATATCCCAGAACCCGGTGTCACAAGTACATGAGCAATTTCTAAGAAAATTATACAACCATTACAAAGCCTGTCCGAAATAAAATTGGACAAGGAAATTTAAAATGAGATAGATACAGTATGAAGGTGACTCTGTCAGCTGCGGATCGCCTCCGAAAGATGCAGCACGCCTAAGTCTCCAAGTCCTCCACATTTTCTATGTAAGTACCTGTGCAATAAAATGCACAGCAATTGTAGTATAAGTACAAAAACAACCTGTACTCAGTAAGTCGTCCGCCTAACCTCAGAGAGGTAGTGACGAGAGGTCAATTTAGACACTTACTAAAGGTCCATTTAAAATATTTAAGAGTGGCCCTAAGCATGGTTTTTATCATAGGCAGTTTATAAAACAGGATTTAAACATCCTTCAATTTCGTTCACTTTTAACTCTTTATATCTTCGGTATATTCACAATTAATCAAAATAGTGATTTAATCAAATAATAACAAATCAATGGAAGGAACAACTTCTTCCAAAAGTCTTTTTAATAACTTTAACTCTTTGTCATTTCAATTGACAATTTGACATTTCAGGCCAGTAATCAGGCAAATATCATAGCAACTACGCAGCAAATATCATGCGCAAGCAATGCCGAGGGTCGAACGGCGCGGACCAACAATAATAAAATGTGCACTGCCGAGGGGTCGACCGGCTCGAACCATAGATGCATCTATCTTCCCCGCTCGCGAATCGATCATGCGACGCAGTTAACATAATACGGCAAGCCTGCTCGCGAATCATACATGCGACTCAGGTGCTCATATGAATACATACACAAATACAGGGTCTTCCTGCTCGCGAATCACTCAAGCGACTCACGCACCCAAAGTTACACATATCCACACCATAAATTCATGTTTAATCAAGAAAACCGTTTTTCTTAGGAATGTGGTAAAATCTTTATTAAAAGAAATATGAAATATAGGTTTTGAAATCTTTGTTTTTGAAGCTCATTTGTCAAATGTACAGATACTCCAGGATACAATCCAGTCCAGGTACACATATATTCACAGTGGAAAAAATTCTCTTTTTAGAAAGATTTAACAATATGAACTCTAGCTTTCTTTTAAACATTCGATTACGTTTCAGTCATATCAGCAGTTTAATAACACAAGCAGGGTTACAGGTACACACATAAAGCATGCTAGTGGGTCCTAGGCTACCCGGACATGGCATAATAGTAGCTACGCACGGACTCCCGCCACCTCGTGCGTACGTAGCCCCCGAAGATAATAGCATGTAGTGAATTAATTCACCTAGGGGGACGATTCCCCCTCACAAAGTTAGAAAGGAGACTTACCTCGCTCCAAAATTCCAACACTGGCTTCCAAGCCCTTCCGATGACTCCAACGGACGCATAATGCTCCGAAACTACCACATAAATGACAAAGCAATGAAAATTCATCCTAATACTCACAACAAGTTCAATTTTATATACTTTCCCAACCCTGCTCAGTGAAATGACCAAAATGCCCTCGGGCCCATGTTCCCGTAATCCGAAATTTCTCGAAGGTACGTTTTACCGATAACCTTATTAACTCAAATATATAATTTACTCAAATATTCATGCTCAATTCATGGTTAAAAATCCAAATTGTCCATATTCTAGGTTTCTTCAAAGTTTCCCAATTTTCCTGCCAATTTCATGCTCAAGTCCACGCAAGATCTTGTATTTAACCTTAGAAACAAGTAGAACAACTTACCTCTTGATGCTTGGTGAAATCTCCCTTGAAAGCTCTCCAAAATCGCCTAACCCATGAAGAAAAATGAGAGAAAAATGGCACAAACTTGTTTTAAAACATTCTGCCCAGGAATTTTCCGCACCTGCGGTCCTTCCTCTGCACCTGTGATCTCGCAGGTGCGACAAAATCACCTGCACCTACATTTTCCCTCAATTTTAGCCAAATTGCACCTGCGCCCCAACTGCCCGCACATGCGGTTTCGCAGGTGCGGAATATCCATCGCACCTGAGGTTCCCAACCAAGCCAAGCCCAAACTTGCACCTGTGACTCCCAAGCCGCACCTGCGGCCAAAACCTCGCAGGTGCGGATCACACAAGATGACAGCAGAAACCAGCCCTTTTCCAACTTCAACTTTGATCCATTAACCACCCGGAATCCACCCGAGGCTCCCGAGACCCCGTCCAATTATACCAACATGTCCCAAAACATGACATGGACTTTCTCGAGCCCTCAAATCACATTAAACAACGCCGAAATCATGAATCGCACTCAAATCCGATTCTTTAAGAACTTAGAATTTCAAACTTCTACATCTGATGCTGAAACCTATCAAATCACGTCCGATTGACCTCAAATTTTGCACACAAGTCATATTATACATTACGGACCTGCTCCAACTTACGGAATCACATTCCGACCTCGATATCAAAACTTCCACTTTCGGCCGGATTTCCTAAAAACCTTCAAATTTCTATCTTTAGCCAAATAACTCAAAAATGACCTACAGACATCCAAATTCACTTCCGTTCGCGCTCCCAATTCCAGAATCACCATGCGGAGCTATTCTCAAACTCAGAATCCCAAACGGACTTCAACCTCACTGATATGCACTTCAACCCCAAATTCATGAAATTCTTCTAAAATGCTAACATCCATAATATACGCTGAAACGCTCCCGGGTTATCCAAAACCCGATCAGGACATACACCCAAGTCCAAAATCATCATACGAACCTGCTGGAACCTTTAAATCCTGATTCGGAGATCGTTTACTCAAAATTCCATTCTTAGTTGATTTCTCCAACTTAAGGCTTCTGAAATGAGAATTTCCTTTCCAAATAAATTCTAAACTTCCTGGAATTCAATTCCAACCACGCCCCACAGGTCATAATACCTGATACGGAGCTGCTCACGACTTCAAACCGCTGAATGACGCGCTAGAGCACAAAATGACTGGTCGGGTCATTACATTCTCCCCCACTTAAACCGACGTTCGTCCTCGAATGTGCTAAGAACTGCTTTGGAGTTACCTGAAATCACTGTTTAACATCTCGAGCACATGCCCGTGCTACCACAACCCAGTCGAGCACAATAGCTTGATCAAATCTGGAGATGTCTTTTTTATCCATATAATAAGCTCAGAATTCATTCAAACACCTGAAATTTCTCTAGCCAGTCCTAGTTTCAATATATATAAGCACTGCACCAACTATCACACGATATACTAGATCATAACTTCATACCCTTGCTGAATTGGCACCATGCACCGCATAACTCATCGTCTGACAACAACGACGCTCCTTGAACCTTATTAGCCAAGGTCCACAAGTCTGATGCTCCTGATGCACCTCTAACAATTATACAGACACCCTTCTATAATGCTGGCGATACAACCACAACGGAGGGAATGCGCAGAAATTCATACTCAACTACAGAGTTAACAAATCCTTGAATACCTCATCTTGACTAGAATCGTCACTTCCATTATGAACCTGAATGATGGTATTGTTCTTTAATATACACTTCACATAACCTTATCGTACTGATCCCTGGTCCGATAATCTCGTCTCACCCAGTATGAACTGCTCAAACAGTAAATCACCCCAAACATGGCTAACAGCCTCACATGACATTACATCGCGCAATAGGCCATAACTCGAACATGGTAATAAGAAACGACTCAGGACGGAACTACTCAGCTCACGCAACTAATATGAATTCTTACCATAAAATGGAATCTGAATCACAAGAAAATAAATACATATTAACCCTTCTCATCATCACACTGTTGCGGCGTGCAACTCGATCCAAATAACATACCCGTGGCGACGTGCCACCCGATCCACACATAAACTTTACATAAGAAGATATATATACGGAGCTGATTTGCTCAAAATTAAAAATTACTAAATATCAATCACAAGCACGCTAAGTGCATAATACCATCCTGCGGAGACTGATAAAGCCATAGGCTACAAAACTCAAGCACTCTGGATCTCAAGAGCTATCCTGCTCACATAACATCCGCGCTACGCGAGACCTCAAGCTCTTCCGATGACTCCAACAGACGCATAACGATCAGAAACTACCACATAAATGACAAAGTAGTGAAAATTCATCCTAATACTCACAACAAGTTCAAATTATATACTTTCCAAAACCCACTTAGTGAAATGACCAAAATGCCCTCGGGCCCACGTTCCCGTAATCCGAAATTTCTCGAAGGTACGTTTTACCGATAGCCTTACTAACTCAAATATATAATTTACTCAAATATCCATGCTCAATTCATGGTTAAAAATCCAAATTGTCCATATTCTAGGCTTCTTCAAAGTTTCCCAATTTTCCTGCCAATTTCATGCTCAAATCCATGCAAGATCTTTTATTTAACCTTAGAAACAAGTAGAACAACTTACCTCTTTATGCTTGGCGAAATATCCCTTGAAAGCTCTCCAAAATCGCCTAACCCATGAAGAAAAATGAGAGAAAAATGGCACAAACTTGTTTTAAAACATTCTGCCCAGGCATTTTCCGCACCTGCGGTCCTTCCTCTGCACCTGCGATCTTGCAGGTGCGACCAAATCACCCGCACCTGCAGTTGCCCTCAATTTCAGCCAAATCGCACTTGCACCCCCACTGCCCGCACCTGCGGCTTCGCAGGTGCGGAATATCCGTCTCACCTGCGATTCCCAACCAAGACAAGCCCAAACTCGCATCTGCAACTCCCAAGTCGCACCTGCGGCCAAAACCTCGCAGGTGCAGATCACACCAGATGACAGTAGAAACCAGCCCTTTTCCAACTTCAACTTTGATCCGTTAACCACCCGGAATCCACCCGAGGCCCCCGAGACCCCGTCCAATTATACCAACCTGTCCCAAAACATGACACGGACTTGCTCGAGCCCTCAAATCACATCAAACAATGCCGAAATCACGAATCGCACTCAAATCCGATTCTTTAAGAACTTAGAATTTCAAACTTCTACATCTGATGCCGAAACCTATCAAATCACGTCCGATTAACCTCAAATTTTGCGCACAAGTCATATTCAACATTATAGACCTGCTCCAACTTCCGTAATCGCATTCCGACCTCGATATCAAAACTTCCACTTTCGGCCAGATTTCCCAAAAACCTTCAAATTTCTATCTTTAACCAAATAACTCCAAAATGACATACGGACATCCAAATTCACTTCCGATCGCTCTCCCAATTCCAGAATCACCATACATAGCTATTCCCAAACTCGGAATCCCAAATTGACATCAACCTCACTGATATGCAATTCAACCCCAAATTCATGAAATCCTTCTAAAATGCTAACTTCCATAATATACGCCGAAACACTCCCGGATTATCCAAAACCCGATCCGGACATACATCCAAGTCCGAAATCATCATACGAACCTGCTAGAACCTTCATATCCTGATTCGGAGATCGTTTACTCAAAAATCCAATCTTAGTTGATTTCTCCAACTTAAGGCTTCTGAAATGAGAATTTCCTTTCCAAATCAATTCTAAACTTCCTGGAATTCAATTCCGACCACGCCCCACGGGTCATAATACCTAAAATGGAGCTGCTCACGACTTCAAACCGATGAACGACGCGCTAGAGCACAAAATGACCGGTCGGGTCGTTACATTATTTTTTTTATTCTCTTTTTTTTCACTTTCTTTTCACTCCTTTATTTTTTGATCAATTTTTCTCTCTTTCTCTATTATTCAATTTGTTTATGGCTATGATCGAATCCGATGGGGATTTCCTATGTATCATGACGCCGCATTAATCAGATATTGCGTAGTTCGGGAAGATTGAGAATGGAGCAAATAAGCTAACTCTTTTTTTCTCCTATAAAACTCAGGCATATTTTTTTGAATTTTTTTTTGAATTTTTGAGGGAAAGGATTTAAAACTCATTTTCTTCTTTAGAAGACTTCTAAATAAGGAAATAAATTCTTTTTTGGGTTTTAAAAATCTCTTCCTTTTTCCTTATTTGTTTTGGATTTTCTAAGGAGGGATTTAAATGAATATATTTATGGATTTTCTGAAAATTGGGGGCCGGAACTAATGAGGTTTGCCTACGTATCTCATATCCGGTGAGAATCAGACCCCCGTAGTTCTGTCAATTTTGACAGAACTGGGAAACATGACTTTTGAGAACATTCATTTATTTTCTTTCTTATTTAGAGACAGAGTTTCACATTTCCAATAACTACCCCGCACTCTTGGTTTTATTTTTTTTCCTTTTTTTTCTTTCTTATTCTAGAAGCCAGTCAACATGCATGCTGAAACAAACTGATGCCAAGTAGCACGTATGATGCATCAGGATGGTCTTTTATTACGGGTTTGTCTGTCCTAGATAGACCCAACCCCTGTGTTGATTCCCCTAAGTCAAATGCACCTGATGCAGATAATCGTTCCTACTAGAGATCCAGCATGAGGCTATGTTATTCTAAGTTTAAATCCTGGGGTTTTGTTCTATACCAGGCTTACCCGAGCGGACAGCTCGAGCCGGGAATGCATAAGCTTCACCGGCTTTGAAACTTGTCCGAACCTCGTTCCAAAATTTTTAGATATGACTCTAACAGAAAAGAAGTCACACGAATTGCACACTTCCAAGATGATTTAGAAGACTTAGAGAGAAGAAGGGTTTCGGCACAGTTTATATGCAATTCAGATAAATATCAAAGCGGTAAATATGGCAATTAGCACATCAGGTTTAAACACGTAAAATCAGATAAGGAAAGCCAAAACGTAACAGTTATATAAGCTCGAATTCTTGAACCCTGAACCAGAGATTCTGGGAAGAATCCCCAGCAGAGTCGCCAGATCTGTCACACATCCTTTTTCACTACCCTCGATAAATAAAGGGGTAATAAGGGAGTTTTTCCAATTAAAGTGACATTATTCGGATTTGAGATTTATTTTAGTTTTCAGATTCGCCACCCAGATTTTTAACGATGTTCCGAGACACCGTGTGATTTTTAAAATCCCAAACCGAGGAATTATTGACTCTGTTTTAATTTGTCTGCGACCAGAAATCCGAGTAAGGAATTTTGTTAACCCGGGAGAAGGTGTTAGGCACTCCCAAATTCCGTGGTTCTAGCACGGTCGCTTAACTATTAATATTTGGCCTAATTATCTAATTATTTACAAATTTTAAACCTATTACGCTTTTAGCCCTTTAATTTTTAGCCGCTTTTGACATTTATGGATTTATCTTGAAAACAAGTCACGAGGACGTGCACTTGTCTGCTTTTTTACATGTTACAATTACGCCACATGAAATGTACCTGCAATTGCAACACGTGATTTTAATATATTTTTAAGTTAAGGTCGGGGACACGAGTTGTCACACCCGAATGTAGATTATGTGGTCAAGATTATGGTCGTAACAGTTAAAATGCTTATTTGAAACAATATTCGATTATTCTCTAAGTTCCATAATTTTAATCTAAACGAGGTATTTTTAGACTATAGGATATGTACAAAGTCATCTAAGATTAAGTTTACTATACTAAAGGATAAATGTTTTGGCTATGGCCATGTTTAGCCCAATTTATCAATTACCCCTTTAGCCAAATCCTAGTATATACGATATGTACAATTCAGCTAAACAGAATTAAGGAAATCAAGGATACAAACAGAAATATGAATTCATGATTCTTGAACAACAATCAGAAGCGAATTTGCACGCTTAACATTATTTTTCAGTTACTAAAGAGGTACTGTTTGGGAAGACTATACTTATATATCCCAAATTCATCAGGTTCAGAATAAGTAAATCATGGGACTTTCAAGAACGCTGGTTTTCACAATGAAATCTTGAATTTTGGACAGATCAGTTTTAATACCAAATTACACGAGTTTTGAAGACATTTTTTTAATCTCAATTGAATACTAATAGTCAAATGCCTAACATATGTAATCACTATAAAATGCAGCTTAAATTCAGTAAAAGAGTCATGTGAGACTTAAAGATATTTATATTTTTTATACAGGCTATACTAAATAAACTTCGAATTCCAAACAGGATAGTATAACATTGAATCTTGGAGGGCTTCGATATCCCTTAGGCTCAATAGCCTGGGGTTCAGGCTAATTCACGTCTTGACAGGCTATTTTAGTAGTCTGGCCCATTTCTATATACCCAATTTAGCCATAATAACATAATATAGTCCAGTTTCATCTTTACAATGATTCCAGAAAATGAACAAATGCATCCTATTCGACTAAAAATACAGATTTTTTGAAGAAAAACTGCACGAAGGCAGTAAAAAAAAGAATATATCCCTAAACTACTGCTCCTTCAGAACCTTTGTTTTGACTAGAACATCCAGCTTATGCTTGTGCCTTTCTGAACAACCAAAAGAAGACCAAAACTTTATGCATCTTTATAGAGTAAATCTGACCATTAAGGGGTCAGATTTAAATCTAATGATGCAGTACCAAACATAATACCCCTAATAAATGTAACCAAACCTATATATATAAGAACAATATCACAATTTTTACAACTAACATCAAATCTGAAATTTTAAAGTGAATCTGACCTAATTAGTAGTCAGATTCTTATTTTGATAACAATATTTCAGTTAACCTCATGTTTTGCAAGGATTCAAACCATTAAACACACGGCAGATATAGTTCATAACACTAAAATCTTAAACAAAATGAATCAAATTCGTGATTTTTAGCATGTGTAAGCATGTTCGCACATAGAAACTGAAACTACAGTAACCAACCAACATAAACATTGATGTTTAACAAATTTTCATTCATGAAATTTACTTAATATGAGGTAGGAGTTACATACCTCTTAAGAGACAGGGTAAAATAGCGAGAAAAAGTCTAGACCAAATAAAGGTCTAGAAAACTGAAAAATGAGACTCAGCAACAACAAATTAGTAGTCACGAACAGCAAGAAACCCACGGTAAAGAAGCCCAGAAAAGGATGACTTTGAATAACAATGATTGAATAAAAATAACAATAAAACCAGGTCTTTAGTAAAGAAAACCACAGCTACAAGACAGACCAAGTTCAAACTGTTTTTACACTCCTACTGCAGTCTATTTTGTTTCTGTTTTTTCAGAGGTGAAAAATTGTGTCTAAGTGTGTAAAATTTTGTAGTATATCTGTGGAAACTTGTGCAAAATTTATGTGTGTGTAATTACAACATTCTATATGTAGAGGTTTGGATAGGGGTTTTGATTTTAGGAGGATGAAGAAAGAGGGGCGTCGCTGCTCTTGTGTATTGTCTGCTAAGAGTCGAAGGGGGAAAATGGGGCGCCGGTGCTGGGGTCCTCAGTTTTGGGAGGGGAAGAGATCTGATTTTTGGTTCAGCAGACAATGAGCAAGGAGAGAGGGAGTCTCTACTGAGAAAGGTGAAGAAGAAGGTGGGTATCGGCGCTCCTAATCGAGATTAGGTCTAGGTCTAATTTTAGGAAAGTGGAGTTTTTAAAGAGGGGGATTTGGTTGGGCCTGGGATTTTGGGTCCTAAAATTGGGTCAATTTGAAATAAAGGCCAGATTGTTCTTTCAAAAAGGGCCACCCTACTACTAATTGAATTTATTTTGCAGAAAGACTAATTAGCACTTTAACTAATTGATTAATGCTAATGAATATTTTTGTTATTTTTATATATGAATTTATCAATTAAAAGTAATTAATTTCTAAAATTCAAGTTAAACCTAATATGACATGCAATGAAAAATGTGACAATTTTTTATGATTTTTCTATAATTTTAAAATATTAAACCTACATGAAATGCAACTAAATAGAGAAAAACTCCTAAAATTCATAAAAACTTATTTTTGGATAATTTTTAGGAGTAATTTCCATGCGGGGAAAAAATTGGGTGTTCACAATTCCCATTACTTGTCTCTGCACAAAAATCTGCAGAAGTGTAGTATAAATACAACATGGTCGGTACCCAGTAAGTATCAAGACTAACCTAGGTGGAGTAGTGACGAGGTACAAGTCAAGACACTCTCTAGACAAATAATCCGTGCATCATAAAAGTATAAAGTTGATAACGAAAGCAGAAATCAGTAAATGGCGACAAGAATCAACAAGTGATATAAAAAGTAAAGTAATAAAAACACCGTGAAGTATCATTTAAACCAATTAAGTAACGCAATGGAAAACTAATGAATCAAACTGTTCTAACACAAGATTCACGACGAAATCACTTCGTGATACCTCATCTCCTAGTCATAAGTCATAGGTCTCAACACACCATCATAATCTCACGGCACCTCGTGCCCATATCTCGAATCACAACCGCACGGATAAATCACGTGCCATAATCTCAATCCCCCCCGCATGATCAAAGGTTCACATTCACAATCTGCCCCGCGTGGTCAAAGGCTCACAATCACACCTCGCCTGGCATGGTCTGAGGGTCACAATCACAATCTGCTAGGCATGGTCACAGGCTCACAATCACAATCCTCATAGCATGGTCACAGGCTCACAATCATAATACATCCGGAATGATCACAAGCTCAATATCAACATAGAAACAGATAATACAATAACACATGGGCATGATCAATAAATGTCAAGTTTCATACTCTTGAGCTAGTATAAGTGGCATGATACAGTGTATGCTTGTACAGTTGTACTATTGTAGCCTATGTCAACAAGTAATATCATAGACATTGAGCAGTTCATCTAAGAAACAAAACAAGTCACGTAAGGTGCATGAAATACACATCGAAAAACACACCATCACACCAAAATACATCATCCTTGACATTTCCACCCTTATATCTCTGATAGCCCCCCGTATCACTCTGTCTTTAGTCACCCTTACCTCCTTGATAGCGCCCCATATCACTCCGCCCGGACAATAACACAATAGCTACGCTTATCACTCCGCCCGAGAAATAACACAATAGCCACCCTTATCACTCCATAACTTCAAAAAAAAGTGAGCGGTTACCCTTACTCCCACATAGCAATGGTGAAATGTCACCCTTATACTCCAAATAACAACAATGAAACTGCACAGCGATCACAAATGCTAACATCACAACAGCACAATGTATCAACACGTAACACAAGTGCCTATAGGCCATAACCCTTTCAAAGAATCCAACAATATCAATATTTTAACAACAAATAGCCTACGGCTCAAACATAATATGTATAAAATCTCAACAACAACAAAATAAATGGGAAAGTAACTCATAAAGAACAATATCCCCTTTAAACACACATCAATTAAAACAGATTAATGACTTTCGTTAACCTCAATTCTAATTAATTGTTTAAGGATAAGCTCATTAGTGAAAGCATTTCCATGAAATGACAAGCTTCGTATTCTAGTGTATGAATTAGGTGTAACGACCCGACCAGTATTTTTGAGAGTAATAACCCCAGTCCCCTGTTTACTACTTTCCCCGTGTCTCTTTCTTCTTATGTGACTTGTCGGGAGGTCTTTGTTGTGGTTTCGGAGTGATTTGGGACACTTAGTCCCTAAATGGATGCTTAAGTCTTAGGATTTTTTTTATAGTTGGAACTCTGTGAAGACGACTCCGGAATGAAGTTTCATCGGTTTTGTTAGCTCCACTGGGTGATCTGTAGTTTATTTAGGCTTGCAATGGCGAAAGTCGAATTTTTGGAGATTTTGACCGGTTGTGGACTTTTTGATATCATGGTCGGATTCCAATTCCAGAAGTTGGAATAGGTCCGTCATGTTGAACATGACGTGTGTGAAAAAATTGGGGTCAATCGGACGTGGTTTAATAGGTTTCGGCATCGGTTGTAGAAATTTGAAGTTTCAAGTTCATTAAGTTTGAATCGGAGGGTGATTTGTGTTTTTGGCATTTTTTGATGTGATTCGAGAGCTCAACTAAGTTTGTACATTGTTTTAGGACTACTTGGTATGTTTGGTTGAGGTCCCGAGGGCCTCGGGTGTGTTTCGGATGCTTAACGAATTGCAATTTGGACTTAGGAAATTGTTGAGTTTCCTAGTCTTTTGGTGTTTCGCACCTGCAGTATGGAGACTGCAGGTGCGGACTTCCATGTTTGGAGAGTAGCTCACAAATGCGGCCCTTGTCTGGGTAGGACGGGTTGGGGAGGTTTTCACAGGAGCGGACATGGGTCCACAGGTGCGCACACGCAGGTGTGACCACATGATCGCAGAAGCGGACTCTTGCCTTTAACTGGAATCCGCACCTGTGATGGAGTTTCCACAGGTGCGGCATCGCAGGTACGACAATAGGTCCAAAGATGCAGAATAACTGGGCAAAAAAGATCAAGTTCGAGGGTTTGATTCCCATTTTTAATTTTGGGACTTGAGAGCTCGGTGTGAGGCAATTTTTTCGAGGATTCTTCAAGGAGATTGTTGGGGTAAGTGATTCAAACCCGGATTGGTATTTCATGAATCTATTGGTATTTTCATCATCTTATTAAGGATTTGAGTTTGAAATTTGGGGGAATGGTAGAAACTTCATAGACTAAAATTTTTATTTTGTAAAGCGATTTGAGGTCGGATTCGAGTAATTCTTGTATGGTTGGGCTCGTGAGCAAATGTGTGTTCATATTTTATGACTTTTACCCATACGGAGTCGGATATTCGTGGGAAAAACATTACTAATTGATTGATTATGGTTCGAGGTAAGTGTCTTGCCTAACCTTGTGTGGGGAAATTCCCTTAGGATTTTGGTACTGATATGATATGTAAGCGCCGTGAACGCGAGGGGATGAGTGCGTACACGGGATCTTTGTTTCAAAAACCTGACTTTTACTAAGAAGTTACTTGTTTTCATCTTAATTAGGTGTACTAGCATGTGTAGTTATCTTGTTAGCCTAGAATAGCATGTCTATGTGTCTGAATTGCTTATCTGAACTCTTTGCAGCATGCTTAGTGGATTCCTTCTCCTTTTCTTGACATGTACTTAGTTCAAGCTTTAGGTTTTCTTGTTGTAACTGTTATCTTCATTTGTTTGAGCTGCGTATTTACTTTAGGACTACAGGACAGTATCCCAGGAGAACCCTCCTGCGTGTTTACTTTTGGGACTACGGGCGGTATCCTAGGAGATCCCCCTGTATATTTATTTTTGAGACTACGAGGCAGTACATCGGGAGTTCTCCTTGCATAGTTATTTTGGGACTACGAGATGGCATATCGGAAGTTTCCCTGTTGTTCAACATGTGTGGTGTTCTATAGTTTTGCTGCGTTTCCTTTTGTTAAATTCTAGTCTATCATTATTAAATTGTATATTTCATGCCTCATTTATTATTGACCAGTGGGCCTGACCTGACCTCGTCACTACTCGACTGAGGTTAGGCTTGGCACTTACTGGTAGCATTGTGGTGTACTCATGCTACCCTTCTACACATGCTTTCGTGTGCAGATCCAGGTACATCATTCCAGCCTCGCTATTAGTTATGCACCTGCTGCTGTAATGGAGACTTCGAGGTACATATGCCGCATCCTCAGACCTAGGAGTCCCCCTCTATCTCTTTGTGTAGTTCTTCCCCTTCTATTTCTAAATACGGATGTATAGAAGAGTTAGTAAATTCTCAGAAGCTTGTGACTTATGATATTCAAGGTCTTGGGAAAACTCTGTATGTATCTTTTTAGAGTTGAGCGGCATTTCTATTAATTATTTCATTATTGTTGATGTTAGTGGCTTAGATTTATGTTTTTCATTTTCGTTATGATTCCTCTTTAGGCTTACCTAGTCGTGGAGACTAGGTGTCGTCATGACCTTTCACATAGAGAAGATTGGGTCGTGACAAGTTGGTATCTGAGCTCTAGGTTCATAGATGTCGTGAGTCACAAGCCATTTTATTAGAGTCTCACAGATTGGTACAGAAACGTCTGTTCTTATCTTGGGGAGGCTATGGAAAGGAAAATTTATTATTTATTTGATTCCTTGTCGTGTGAAATTTGTTGACAAAAAAATTCTAAACTCTGGTATTCTATTCTTTCTCACAGATGGTGAGGACCCGTACCGGAGTATCTGATGACCAGCCATCCGCGCCCCCTGCTAGAGCCGCGAGAGGCCGGGGCCAAGGTAGAGGCCAAGGACGACCATGTGGTGCAGCCAAAGAACCCATGTGAACTGCGACAAAGGAGCCCCCAACAGCTCCAGCTGGAGGGCAGGCACCTGAGGTGCCTATTGCTTCACCAGCCCTCCAGGAGACTCTAGCCCAGTTCATGAGCATGTTTAGCACCTTAGCTCAGGTTGAATTAATTCCACTAGCTCCTGCCACATCTCAATCCGGGGGAGGGGCACAAACTCCCGTAGCCCGTACCCCTAAGCAGCGGGTCCAGGTCGACCGGGCCCCAGAGTTTATCCCTATGCAGCCGGTAGCCCCGGTCTAGCACGAGGCTAGGCCAGCACCTTCTGAGGTGGAGTAGCTCAGACTTGAGAGGTACAAGAAATACCATCCACCTGCCTTCAGCGGATTGGCAATAGATGATGCCCAGGGTTTTTTGGAGGAGTGTCACCGTATTCTCCGTACTATGGGCGTAGCAGAGATGAGTGGAGTTTCTTTTACCACATTCTAGCTTAGAGAAGCAGCCTATCAGTGATGGCGTGCTTATGAGTTGAGTCATTCGGCGGAGGCAGCTTCACTTACATTGACTCAGTTCTCGGACATGTTTTTGAGACATTTTGTCCCTTATAGCCTCAAGGACTCATGGCGCGCGGAGCTTGAGCAGGTGCGCCAGGGTGATATGACTGTGTCCGAGTTTCCAGTTCACTTCAGGGATTTTGCCCGACATGCACCGGCCTTGGTTGCCATAGTTCAAGAGAGGGTTCGACGATTTATTGAGTGACTCCACCCTCGTATCAGGATTAGTATGGCCAGGGAGTTGGAGATGGATATTTCTTATCAGCAGGTTGTGAGTATTGCTAGGAGATTGGAGGGCATGCTTTCCCGAGATAGAGAGGAGAGGAAGGCCAAGAGGTCTCGAGAATATGGAACTTATAGTAGTACTCGTGCCCGAGCTGCAGTTCACTATGGAAGGGGTTAAGTGAGTCACCCCGTTCATTCTGATCTCCTAGCAGATGGTGGTATTCCAGCCCCTTCTAGGCCCCAGGAGCCTTATTATACACCGCCAGTATCCAACGTGCCTCCTGCACGTGGTGCTTTTAGCAGCTAGTCCAGCATACCTAGGCCGAGCCACTCATAGCAGCCATGCAATCCGAGAGCTTGTTTTGAGTCTGGAGACACTAGCCATATGGTGACGGATTGCCTTAGATTTAGGAGGGGTGCACCTCCACAGACTTCTTAGCCACCACATGCTCCACCAGGTCCCCAGTATATGATTCCAGCACCAGCTACTGCCCTACCTACTCAACCAGCTCGAGGTGGAGGTCGGGGAGGTTGAGGTCGCCCTAGAGGGGAGGCCCTGCCAGATACTATGCCCTTCCGGCTCGTACAGAGGTAGTTGCTTCTGACTCTGTCATTACAGGTATTGTTTGGGTCTATCATAGAGATGCGTCGGTATTATTTGATCCAGGCTCTATATATTCCTATGTGTCCTATTATTTTGCCCCGTATTTGGGCGTAACCCGGGATTCTTTGGGTTCCCCTGTTTATCTATCTACTCTTGCGGGAGATTTCTCTTGTTGTGGACCGCGTGTATCGGTCTTGTTTGATTGCTTTCAGAGGTTTTGAGACCAGAACCAACTTATTATTGCTCAGCATGGTAGACTTTGATGTTATCTTGGGCATAGACTGGTTGTCGCCCCATTATGTTATTCTTGATTGTCACACTAAGACCGTGACGCTGGCTATGCCAGGATTATCACGACTAGAGTGGATAGGTACCTTAGAGTATACTCCCAGTAGAGTTATTTCATTTCTTAAAGCTCCACGAATGGTTGAAAAAGGGAGAGACACGTATCTAGCTTATATGAGAGATGTCAGTATTGGTACCCCTACAGTTGAGTCTGTTCCAGTAGTGAGGGACTTTCCATTTGTGTTTCCATATGATCTTTTGGTCATGCCGCCCGACAGATATATTGACTTTGGCATTGATTTGTTATCGGGCAATCAACCCATCTCTATTCCTCCATATCATATGTCTCCTCCTGAGTTGAAGGAATTGAAGGAGCATTGGTAGGAGTTTCCTGATAAGGTCTTCATTTGGCCCAGTGTGTCAGCTTGGGGTGCTCCGGTCTTATTTATGAAGAAAAAGGATGGTTCTATGCGTATGTGCATTGATTATCGCCAGCTGAACAAAGTTACAGTGAAGAACAAGTATCCATTACCTCGTATTGATGACTTATTTGATCATTTATAGGGTGCTAGGGTGCTTTCCAAGATTGACTTACGTTCAGGCTATCATCAGTTGAAGATTCGGAGCCAGATATCCAAAAGATTGCTTTCAGGACTCGGTATGGTCACTACAAGTTCCTTGGTATGTATTTTGGGCTGACCAATGCCCCAACAACTTTTATGCACTTGATGCACAGTGTGTTCCGGCCTTATCTTGACTCTTTCATCATTGTGTTTATTGACGACATTTTGGTGTACTCCCGGACTTGGGAGGATCATGAGCAGCACCTGAGGACATTTCTTCAGACCTTGAGAGGAAAGAATTTATATGCAAAATTTCAAAGTGTGAGTTTTTGCTAGACTCAGTGGCATTCTTAGGTCATGTAGTATCGAGTGATGGGATCAAGGTGGATCCGAAGAAGGTGGAAGCAGTGCAGAGTTGACCTAGATTGTCATTAGCTACAGAGATTCGGAGTTTTCTTGGTTTGGCGGGGTATTACCGCTGTTTTGTAGAGGGTTTCTCACCTATTGCAGCACCTATGACCAGGCTGAACCAGAAGGGTGCTCCGTTTAGGTGGAAACAGGAGTGTGAGGAGAGCTTTCAAAATCCCAAGACAACTTTTACTTCGGCCCCATTATTGGTATTGCCTACAGCTTCAGGGTCTTATATTGTATATTGTAATGTACAACGGATTGGTCTCGGCATGGTGTTGATGCAGGACGGTAGGTTGATTGCCTACGCGACCAAACAGATAAAGGTGCATGAAAAGAACTATCATGTCAATGACTTTGAGTTAACAGCTATTGTTCATTCCTTGAAGATTTAGCGGCTCTATTTTTACGGTGTCCCTTGTGAGATTTACACCGATCATCAAAGTTTGCAGCATCTGTTCAAGCAAAAGGATCTTAACTTGCGTCAGCGGAGGTGGTTGGAGCTGTTTAAGGCTATGATATCACCATTTTGTACCACTAGGAGAAGGCCAATGTAGTGGCCGATGATTTGAGTCACCGGGCGGAGAGTTTTGGGAGTTTAGCCTATCTACCAACAGTAGAGAGGCCACTGGCGATGGATGTTCAGGCCTTAGCCAGCTAGTTTGTGAGATTGGATATTTCTGAGCCGAGTCTAGTATTGGCTTGTGTGGTCTCTCGGTATTCTGTTTATGAACATATCAGGGACCGTCAGTATGATGACCCCCATTTGCTTGTCCTTAAGGACACGGTCTCGCATGGGGATTCTAAGGAGTTCACTATTGGGGATGATGGTTCATTGAGGATGCAGGGCAGGCTATGTGTGCCCTATGTAGATGGTTTTCTTGAGTTGATTCTCCGGGAGTCTCACAGCTCGCGGTATTCCATTCATCCTGGTGCCGCGAAGATGTATCAGAACTTCAGGAAGCATTACTGGTGGAGGAGGATGAAGAAGGACATAGTAGAGTATGTGGCTCAGTGTCAAAATTGTCAGCAGGTGAAGTATGAGCATTAGCGGCAGGGTGGGTTGCTTCAGAAGTTAGAGAATCTAGAGAGGCAATGGAAGCGGATAACTACGGATTTTGTTTTTGGACTCACACGGACTCAGCGGAGGTTTGTTGCAGTTTGGGTGATTGTGGATAGGCTGACCAAGTCAGCTCATTTTATTCCTGTGAGGACTACTTATTCTTCCAAGTAGCTGGCCCGAATTTATATTCGCGAGATCGTCGGGCTTCATGGCGTGCCGGTTTTATCATCTCTTACCAGGGTACGTAGTTTACATCACAGTTCTGGAGGGTCGTACAGCATGAGTTGGGTACTCGAGTGGAGCTGAGCACAACATTTCATCTTCAAACGGATGGACAGTCTGAGCGCACTATTCATAAATTAGAGGATATGCTCTCTATGTGTGTGATGGAGTTAGGAGGTTTGTGGGATCAGTTGAGTTTTCTTGTAACAACAGTTACCAGTCGAGCATCCAGATGGCATCGTATGAGGCTCTATATAGTGGGAGGTGTCGGTCTCCAATAGGTTGGTTCGAGCCAGGCGAGGATAGATTATTGGGTACAGGCTTGGTTCAGGATGCCCTAGATAAGGTGAAGGTGATTCAGGATCGATTTTGCACAGCCCAGTTTAGAGCTGGTCTTGTTTCAGGTTTTGCTTATGAAGGGCGTTATAAGGTTCGGGAAGAAGGGAAAACTGAGCCCAAGGTTCATTTGTCCCTTTGAGGTATTGCGGAAAGTTGGGGAGGTTGCTTATGAGCTTGCCTTACCTCTTAGTCTAGCAGAAATTCATCCAGTATTCCATGTTTCTATGCTCTGGAAGTATCACGGTGATCCGTCTCATGTGTTGGATTTCAGCTCAGTCCATTTGGACAAGGATCTATCTTATGTTGAGGAGCCAATGGCTATTTTAGATAGGCAGGTTCGAAAGTTGAGGTCAACGAACATTGCTTCCGTGAAGGTTCAGTGGAGGGGTTAGCCGAACGAGAAGGCTACTTGGGAGACCGAGCATGATATGTGTATCATGCCCCGAACCTGGAGGATCGAGACCGGCACCCGGTGCCTCATCTATCCTTGCATACCAAGTTGCGACTAAGGGACTCCGAACATATAATGTCATACTTTGGCCATAGGCCACATTGCAAGACAATTTGCGAAGCAAAATATAAAACTTAATGAAAACTAATGGTGATTAAACATCAATATAAAGCTGTGCCGGCAAGGTCTTCATAACTACTACAGATGACAAACCAACAAAATATACATGCAAGGCCTACAAGCCCAACATATTGCACCTAAGTGACAGGATATGCCTACAAGCCTCTACTGATGGATGTACCGTGATCGAAACAGAGCCCCGACCTACACATAACCTATATACATATATACACAAGATGTACACAAAACTTCTAGACTCGGAAACTATGAAGGACGTGGAGCTTACCAATAAAACTGAACTCGAGCAACACCTACTGAGGAGGTCTACCCGCCTGTCTGTCTAAACATGCACGCATGAAATGCAGCATCCCTAGAGAAAGGGACGTTAGTACGAAATAATGTACCGAGTATGTAAGGCAACTGCATAACTGAAATTTGAAACTGAACTAATAATATAATGACTATAAGTAGCTGGGAGTCAAAGATACTGAAGATATGCTTACCTGCTGATACTGACTCAACTCTCTCAATATAGTAAGTAAAATAGTTCTCCGGCCCTATAAGGCTCGATATATGTATAATTGCTATGTCGTAGCAGGCTCGCTCATAGGCGCTCGGCCATACTAGGCGTTGTATCTCGGTCAACTGAGCTGGCTCATAGGCGCTCGGTCACAGTAGGCTCGGTATATAACTTACCATCTGATCAGAGGTTGCCCAATAGGGGTCTGCCCACCGATTATAGCTCGATGGAGGTGAAAATACTATAATATTGTGTGTGTATATATATATATATATAGAGAGAGAGAGAGAGAGAGAGAGAGAGAACCTCTTCTCTCTTGACTGGAAGAAGACAATACTCAATTGAATATAAAGTTCTGATAAGGGAGACTACTGTAAATTTATGAGACTAGGATAATGTACATAAGTTCGGGTGTATGAACTTCTCTTTATGATTCGTCATCAAACACATGTACTTACGAGATCATGCCAAAATGAAGGAAGGGCTTAGCCTTAACATACCTGGAGTAGGGAAAAATCCGTATGATATTCTTGAGAAGGATTTCACCGTACTCCCTTAAAATTGCAAAATCTCACGTTGCTTAAGATGCTATGAAATCTTTATTTGAATTATTGAAGATACGTACCTTACTTGTTGAAGATCGTGTTGCCTCAGATTGCACCATACTTAGAGTCTTCGGTATTTTTGAATTGCTGAAAGATATGTATCTTTCTTTGAATTAAGAGGGCCTTATGTTTGAATTGGTGTGGGGCCCACTCCATGTGGTGGATTAACCACACACCTTAATCTTTGATTTTTTCCACATAACCCATAATGATTAAGAGTCATATATTTTGGTGGTGACTTGCTTCCACATAGGGGTGGGGGTTTTAATAATTATCCCTTAATTTATTAGTTAATTAGGTAACATCTCATTATCCAATAATTAACCAATTACCCACGTAATTAAGAATTATCTCAAATTACTTAAAATACTACTCACTTTTAACACACTTTACGTATCCTACTATCGTGGTCATGAGGTATCTTGTATGGCACTAGTATATAAATACCGGGTATTGTAGCTCGAACCATATTTTATCCCAAATTGACAACCTTCAACGAAAATTATTTTCTTTGATTTGTTTTCCCCTTTATCTTTCATGACACTTACTTATTGCTTGTTATAAATAGCATAAATGCTTATAATCTCAAGATAATCTCATCCCCGAGTCTAAGTCAATTAACTAAAGAAAAAACTTTAACGTACGAAAATGCGAAATGTAACAATGTGAATCTATTATCCTCATCTTTACACCACTTCAGGTATATCTCTATACTCGTTTGAGGGCGAACGATTATTTTAGGAGGGGGGATGCAATGACCTGGCCGGTCATTTTCAGAGTAATAGCCCCGATCCCCTATTTACTGCTTTCCTCGTGTCTCTTTCTTCTTATGTGACTTGCCGACAGGTCTTTGTTGGGGTTTCAGAGTGTTTTGGGACACTTAGTCCCTAAACGGAAGCTTAAGTCTTAGGATTTTGTCTATAGTTGGAACTGTGTGAAGACAACTCCTTAATGGAGCTTCGTCGGTTTCATTAGCTCCGTTGGGTGATTTTGGACGTAGGGGTGTGTCTAGATTGTGTTTTGGAGGTTTGTAGCCTATTTAGACTTGAAATGGCGAAAGTTAATTTTTTGGAGATTTTGACCGGTAGTGAACTTTTTGATATCGGGGTCGGATTCCAATCCCGGAAGTTGGAGTAGGTCCGTCATATTTAATATTACTTGTGTCAAAATTTGGGGTCAATCGAACGTGGTTTGATAAGTTTCGGCATCGGTTGCAGAAATTTGAAATTTCAAGTTCATTAAGTTTGAATCAGAGGCTGATTTATGTTTTTAGCGTTGTTTGATGTGATTTATGGGCTCGACTAAGTTCGTATGGTCTTTTAAGACTAGTTGGTATTTTTTGATGAGGTCTCGGGGGCCTCGGGTGTGTTTCGGATGCTTAACGGGTTGAAATTTGGACTTGGGCAACTGCTGAGTTTTCTGGTGTTTCGCACCTACGGTGGGGAGACTGAAGGTGTGGAATCGCATGTTTGGAGAGTAGCTCACAGATGTGGCCCTAAACTGGGTAGCCAGTGGTCGCAGGTGCCACAATATGACCGCAGAAGCGGAGCCGCTCATGGGGAGAAGCGATCATAGAAGCGAAGGCCGGGTTGGGGAGGTTATCACAGAAGCAGATATGGGTCTGCAGGTGCGACCACATGATCGCAGAAGCGGACTCTTGGCTTTAAGTGGAATCTGCACTTGCGATGGAAGTTCCGCAGGTGCGGCATCACAGGTGCTACAGTAGGTCTGGGGATGAGGAATAACTGAGCAGAAAAGATCAAGTTCGAGGTTTGATTCCCATTTTCAATTTTTGGACTTAAGAGCTCGTGTGAGGCGATTTTTCGAGGATTCTTCAAGGAGATTGTTGGAGTAAGTGATTCTAACTTGGATTGGACTATATTCCATGAATCTATTGCTATTTTCATCATCTAATTAGGGATTTGAGTTGGAAATTTGGGGGGAAATGGTATAAACTTCATAGACTAAAATTTCTAGTATTGAAAAGAGATTTGAGGTCGGATTTGAGTAATTCTTGTATGGTTGGGCTCGTGCTTGAATGGGTGTTCATATTTTGTAACTTTTACCTGAACTCGTCACTACTCGGCCGAGGTTAGAGTTAGCACTTACTTGATATCATTGTGGTGTACTCATGCTACTCTTCTGCACATGTTTTTGTGTGCAGATCTAGGTACATCATTCCAGCCTCGCTATAAGTTGTGTACCTACAGCTGTTACGAAGACTTTGAGGTACATCTGCCGCATCCGCATACCTAGGAGTCCCCCTCTATCTCTTTGTGTAGTTCTTCCCCTTCTATTTCTAAATATTGATGTATAGAACAATTAGTAAATTCTCAGAAGCTTGTGACTTATGATGTTCCATGTCTTGGGAAAACTCTGTATGTATTTTTTTTATAGTTGTTATTGTATATGCCGAGCGGAATTTCTGTTAATTATTTCATTGCTGCTGTTGTTAGTGGTTTAGATTTATATTTTTCATTTTTGTTATAATTCAGCAACTTTTAGGCTTACCTAGTCATGGAGACTAGGTGCCGTCGCGACCGCTCAAGGACGGAAGATTGGGTCGTGACATTAGGCTAACAATGAAAGAGAGATGGCACGAACTAGTACTACGTCTAAATGCATGCAAATAACCCGGAAGAAAAAAGGATATCATGTACAACAATTTCAACTAAGAGTAACTCAACGACAAAAGGGATCACATAATGATAAAAGTGGTAACAACTTCAAATAAAGCATATGAGAGAAACTCGACAAGTAAAGGATGTGACATGTAACGACAACTTCAAATAAAGCATTTGATGCTAGACATGGTGAATAAAAGAAATAAACTGTGCTAACAATTCCAAAAAAATACATGAAAGAATCCTAAGAGTCTAAACTGGTCAATTTCCACAAATAAGCCTGAGTACGTACTCCTCACCTCGCGTACACGGCTTTCACATAACTCAATTAGCACAAACAACTCAAATCCTAAGGGGTTAGGCAAGATACTTACCTCAAAAAAATTAAACAGATACTCTAAATTGAACTTCTCGTGTGAAACAATCACTGGGCGGCTCAAGTCAAGCCAAAATAACTTAATATCATAAATAAAAATCATAAAAAATAATTCTGGATAATAATGCTTCGATCTTTAATGAAAACTAAAGAGTTAACCCAAAAAGTCAACCCCGAGCCCGCACCTCGGTATCCGACAAAATTCACAAAATCCGAACACCCATTCCGATACGAGTCCAACCATACCAAAATTATCCAATTCCGACATCAAATCATCCTTCAAATCCTCATTTTATATTTTGAAAGTTTAAACGAAAATTCTCATTTTCTCCCATATAAATTCACTAATTTAATGTTAAAAATAAGGATGGAATCATTAAACATAATCAAATCCGCATAAAGAATACTTACCCCAATACAAAGTGTGAAAATCCCCTTCAAAATCGCCCAAATTCGAGCTCCACAACTCAAAATATGATAAAATGACCAAGACCTTCGAAATAGAGTACTTTAAATACTGCTCCAGAGGTACCTTCATGATCCCGATTCAAACTCTTCTCAGACAGACTGTACTGTAACAACCATAACTTTTTTGTTCAAAACTCCAAATTACAATCGGTTTTATTTCTTGAAAATTAGACTCAAAAGGACTACAACTTTCATTTTTAGATCATCTCCAAATTCCTTATAGATTGCAAAACATAAGCTTTCAAAATCAAATAATTGATAGCAGAATTTTCTTCTTCGCGAAGGCGAACCCTCCTCCGCGAATGCAATGCACAGATCCATTTTTCTGATTTTACTCTTCGCGATCGCGACCAATTCTATGTGATCGCAATATACACCTCTGTAGCCAAAACAAACAGCAGCTAAATGGCCTAGAAATTATCCGAAACCACCTCGAAACTCACCTAAGACCTTTGGGACCCCGTTCGAACATACCAACAAGTCCTATAACATAACACAGACCTGCTCGAGGCCTCAAATCACATCAAACAACATCAACACTATGAATCGCACCTCAAATCAAAATTAATGAACTTATGAACTTCCAACTTCTACTACTCGTGCCGACTCATACCAAATCAACCCGGAATAACCTCAAATTTTGCATGCAAGTCCCAAATGACATAACGGAGTTATTCCAACTCCAGGAATCACAATCCGAGCCTGATATTCACAGAGTCAACTCCCGTTCAAACCTCTCAACCTTCCAAACCTTTAACTTTCCAATCTTTCCCCAAAATGCATCAAATCAGCCTATGTACCTCCAAATCCAAATCCAGTCATACGCCTAAGTCCAAAATCATCATACGAAGCTATTTGAATCATCAAAACACCATTTCGGAGTCTTCTACATAAAAGTCAAACTCCGGTCAACTCTTACCGTTTAAGCTTCTAAGACAAGAATCATCCTTCCAAATCAAAACCCTAATCATCCGAGAATAGAACTCGACTACACACGCAAGTCATAATACATAATACGAAGCTACTCGATACCTTAAGCCGCTGAGCGGGACGATAACTCTCAAAATGACCGGTGGGGTGGGTACAGTAGCTTAAAAATCCTATTTAGTCACATAAATCCTAAATAGACAAAAATACTAAAATAATAGATAAAATTATACTCACTAAATTCAAATTTTAAAATTTAGTAAGTTAAAACATTAACCTTGAAAGATAATGGCAGCGATGGCGGCAGGAGGGGAATGGTAGTGGTGGTGGAAGACGAAGGCGGGCAGAAACACTACTAGGGCAGGGGAGGTGGGGCATCGATTTTGGGGGTGGGTGACTTGATTTTGGGTGGGATTTGGTCAAAGTTATGTGAGAAATAGAGATAGAAGAGAGAAAGAAGAGAGATGGGGAAAATATGAAAATGGGGAAGAAAACCCGTCTGTGTCACAACCCAAAATCCCAACACAGGTCGTGATGGCGCCCAACAGCGGGATCAGGCAAGCCGACTCTCAATTTGCTAAGGGTTCGTTCTAATTAGATTAAACATTTTAAAATATACCCAATTATTAAAACTTAAAACATGATTCGACAAGGATAAATAGCCAGTTTTAATCAAAACAGTCATGAAGAGGAATGAGCCAATATATATTCATGTACAGACCCGCAAGCAAAAATAACAACTATGTGTGTGCCAGGAACTAGTGTCACAAGTCTTACGGGCATACTAACAGAATATACAAAACATAATATACAATCCCATTGTCTGAAAGAAATAGATGGGAAATAAGCAAAAGAAAACTCCATGGTCCTGCCGAGGATCGCCAGGAGAAGCAGCTCACCGTGAAGTCGGGTTCAACTAAGATCAGAATCGAGCTCCGGTCTGATAACCAGATGCACCAGCCTCAGGACCTGTACAATTAAGTACAGAAGTGCAGCATGAGTACATAAACAAATATGTACCCAGTGAGTATCCCGCCTAACCTCGAAGAGGTAGTGACGAGAGGTAGACGTGATACTTACTAGGGTTAACATTTCTAAATAACATGATTTAATAGGAACTAGGCAGGCATAACAGTCGTAGAAATCACAAAGAGATAAATCATCAAGTATAGTTGTATTTACCTTTGCATGTCAAATTTCACTAGCACATAATGTACTAAAATCCCTTATTAACATGAACCAGTTTATACAATTACAACAAATTCCCAGTAAATGATACAGCACATAATAGGCCGGAAACGTATGGCTGAAATGTTGCGAAAAATAAATGTTCACTGCCGAGGGTCGAACGGCTCGAACAATAGATGCATATATTACCCTGCTCGCGAATCGAACATGTGACACGGTTGACATAATAGTAGGGCTATTCCTCTCACGAATCATACATGTGATGTGGTGCCGCATACATACATAAAATTATCAGTTTTAGGGAATTATCAGAGATTATTCTTTAAGGCAAGAACCTAAGAAATATATCATGGACCACAACTTCCTAATATTCTCATGCCAAATCAAGGATAATAAGCAACTCAAAATACGTTTAGGAATACATGTAAGGCACATATAAGCATGCTCGTGAGTCCTAGAACTACCCAACATAACATAGTAGTAGCTACGCACGAACTCTCGTCACATCGTGCGTGCGTAGACCCGCAAATAAGGACATGCAATTATTTATAATCACCTATGGGGACAATTCCCTCTTACAAGGTTAGAAAGGAGACTCACCTCGTGTGGAATCTACTCCCGAACCAAGAACGCACCCGAAACTCCGAAATCTACACCCGAGGACTCGAAACTAGCCAAATGTTATACAAATTCATTAATTTTTGCTCAAAGTATGGAAATTTCCTACTCATTTAGTAAATTCACCATTCTTGAAAAAATTCTAAAATCCGACCCCGGGCCCGCATGCTCGGATTCCAATAATTCTCGAAAGAAACACTCACCCATAGCCTAAGGATCGTTAATATACGATTTTCACTCGATTTCATAGCTAATTGACGGATAATTTTCTACATTTTCAAAAGCCCTAGGTTACTACCCCAAATCCTTAGTTTTCACTAATTTAGGTAGTTAATTTAGCTTGTAATCCATGCATGAAGCTAATATTAGAGTAGAATTTACTTACCTTTAATAACCAGGTCGGTTGCCCCTCTAAAATGGTGGAAATCGTCCAAAGGAAGAAGAAGAAGAAGAAGAAGAAGAAGATAAGGAAAATGAATTAAATCATGTGTATAAAAACACACTATCTAACAGTGTTTCCGCACCTGCGGCTCGAGGACCGCACCTGCAGTCTCGCACCTGTGGAAATGGACGAGGAAGCCTGGGCCCGCACCTGCGAAGTGGAGACCACACCTGCGGCTCCGCTCCTGCAAAACTTTGTCCGCACCTGTGAGAATTGGCATGCCCGCTATGGGTCGCACCTGCGAGGCTGGGACCGCAGGAGTGGTCCCGCACCTGCGACTGGGCAACCGCACCTGCGGTCACAACAGAACAGGTGCACCAGCAGCTATTTCAGCTGGTTTTTGGCCTCGTGTGGAGTCCGGGAGGCACCTGAGCCCACCCGAGCCCACGTCCAAATATACCAACAAGTCCCAAATCATAATACGGACTCGCTCGAGCCTTCCGAACACCCAAAACAACGCTAAAAATCAAAATCACACCCCAAAAACCCCTAGAACAAAACTTAGGAACTTTAAGTTTTCCTGACTTCGCTAACAATGCGCCGAACAGACCTATAAAACTCGGAATGACACCAAATTATGCAGGAAAGTCATAAATGACATAACGGAACTATTCCTGGTCTCGAAATTCCGTTCGGACCTCGATATCGCAAAAAAACATCCCAAACCATAATAGGAACTTAAGGAATTCTTATTTCAATATTGGGCGCTGAAACGCTCCCGGGTCATTAGAAACCCATTCCGAACATACGCCCAGGTCCGGAATCATCATACGAAGCTACCGGAATCGTCGAAACTTGGCCTTAAAGGCCAACCTTAAGGAACCAAATGTTCCTATAGCACTCTAAACACCTCCGAATCCATTCCTCACAAGTCATAAATCATAATAAGCCGCTATGGGAAGTTTCATTTAGGGGAACGGGGTCCTATAACACAAAATGACCGGTCGGGTCATTACATTCTCCACCTCTTAAACAAACTTTCATCCTCGAACGGGTCTAGAATCATACCTGAAGTGCTGAATAAGTGTGGATTTCTGCTCCGCATGTCCTCTTCGGACTCCCAGGTCGCCTCCTCAACTGGTTGGACCTTCCACTGGACCTTTACGGCAGAAACTCTCTTGGACCTCAACTGGCGGTCCTGTCTATCAATAATAACAATTGGCTCCTCCTCGTAGCCCAACCTCTCATCCAACTGAATAGTGGTGAAATCAACCACGTGAGAGATGTCGGCGTGGTACCTCCGGAGCATGGATACATGAAAAATTGGATGAACTCCTGATAAACTGGGAGGTAAGGCCAGCTCATAAGCAACCCCCCCAACTCGCCTCAACACCTCGAAGGGACCTATAAACCTCGGGCTCAGCTTTCCCTTCTTCCCAAACCTCATAATACCCTTTATAGGCGAGACTTTAAACAGGACCCTATCTCCCTCCATAAATGATACATCACGCACCCTCTGATCCGAGTAAATCTTCTGTCTAGACTGTGTTGTGCGGAGCCTCTCCTGAATCAACTTTACTTTATCCAAAGCATCCCTCACCAGTTCGGTGCCATATAACTTAGCCTCCACATGCACAAACCGCCCGATAGGAGAACAACATCGCCGACCATAAAAAGCCTAAAATGGTTCCATCTCAATGCTGGACTGATAACTATTATTGTAAGTAAACTCGGCCAAAGGCAAGAACTTGTCGCACTGACCTCCGAAGTCAATCACACATGCCCTGAGCATGTCCTCTAATATCTGAACTATACGCTCCGACTGACCATCAGTCTGAGGGTGAAATGTTGTGTTGAGGTCTATCTGGGTACCCATCTCACTATGTAATGCTCTCCAGAAGTGCGAGGTGAACTGAGGACCTCGATCTGATATAATGGACACTGGTACACCATGCAACCGGACTATCTCCCGAATGTAGATATGGGCCAACCTCTCAGAACTATAAGTAGTAGCTACTGGAATTAATTGTGCCGATTTGGTCAATCTATCCACAATGACCCCATCCGCGTCAACCTTCCGCAAGGTCTGGTGCAACCCAACCTCGAAGTCTATAGTGATGCGCTCCCATTTACACTCAGGAATGGGCATCTGCTGAAGTAGGCCTCCTGGTATGGTGCTCATACTTCACCTGCTGGCAATTAAGACACCTAGACACATACTCCACAATGTCCTTCTTCATCCGCCTCCACCAGAAATGCTGCTTCAGGTCACAATATATCTTCATAGCACCAGGATGAACAGAACCGATAACTGTGTGCCTCTTCTAGAATCCTCTCCCCTAGGCCATCAACCTTAGGAACACATAAGCGGTTGAAGACTCAGAACACCATCCTCGCCAATAATAACCTCCTTGGCCCTGCCCTCAACCATTGTCTCTCGTAGCGCATCCAAACACGGATCATCATACTGCCGAACCTTAATCTCCCCCAATAACGAAGACTGAGCAACCACATGTGCAAGAACTCGACGAGGCTCTGAAAGTTCTAATCTCACCAGGCGATTAGCCAAGGACTGAATGTCCAAGGCTAGAGGTCTCTCCTATGCTGCAATATAAGCCAAGCTGTCCATACTCTCCGCCTTCCTGCTCAAAGCATCTGCTACCATAAAGAATGGTGATATCATAATCCTTCAACAACTCAAGCCACATGCGCTACCTCAAATTAAGATATTCTGCTTGAACAAGTGCTGCAAGCTATGATGGTCTGTATAAACCTCACAGGACACTCCATATAAGTAGTGCCTCCAAATCTTAAGAGCATGAACAATCACCGCAACTCCAAATCGTGCACAAGGTAATTCTTCTCATGAACCTTCAGCTGGCGTGAAGCATAAGAAATAACTCTCCCCTCCTGTATCAATACACACCCCAAGCCAACGCACGAAGCGTCGCAATATACTGTATACATCCCAGAATCGGAAGGCAATACTAGAACTGGTGCTGAGGTCAATGTGGTCTTGAGCTTCTGAAAGCTCACCTCACACTCGTCAGACCATCCAAACGGGGAATTCTTCTGAGTCAATCTAGTCAGTGGGGCTGCAATAGAAGAGAACCCCTCCACAAATCGGCGATAATAGCCTGCTAGGCCCAAAAGCTCCTGATCTCTGTAGCTGAAGTAGGACGCGACCAACTCTGAACTGCCTCGATCTTCTGAGGATCAACCTTGATACCCTCTCCAGATACCACATGCCCCAAGAATGCCACGGAATCCAACCAGAATTCACACTTGGAGAACTTAGCATATAGCTTCTGTTCTCGCAAAGTCTGGAGCATAACTCTCAAATGTTGCTCGTGCTCCCCCAGGCTACGTGAGTAAATCAAAATATCATCAATGAAGGCAATGACAAAGGAATCAATATACGGCCTAAACACCCTATTCATCAAGTCCATGAATGCTATTGGGGCATTAGTCAAGCCAAAGGACATCACCAGGAATTCATAATGGCCATATCTCGTACGAAAAGTAGTCTTCGGAACATCTGAAGACCGAATCCTCAACTGATGATACCCCGATCTCAAATCAATCTTAGAATACATATGAGCACCCTGCAACTGGTCAAACAAATCATCGATGCACGGCAAAGGATATTTGTTCTTAATGGTAACCTTATTCAACTGGCGGTAATCAATACACATCCGCATGGACCCATCCTTTTTCTTCACGAATAGAACTGGAGCACCCCACGGTGATACACTCGGCCTGATGAACCCCTTAGATAACAACTCCTCAAGATGATCCTTCAACTTCCTCAACTCTTTCGGAGCCATACGGTATGGAGGATAGAGATAGGCTGGGTGCCTGAAGCTAAATCAATGCAGAAATCAATATCACGATCTGGAGGCATGCCCGAAATATCCGAAGGAAATACATCATCAAAATCTCAAACCACTAGCACTGAGTCAATCGTCGGAGACTCGGCGGTGGTGTCCCGCACATAAGCGAGGTAGGCCAGACAACCCTTCCCGGCCATATGTCGAGCCTTCAAGAATGAAATAACCCGGCTGGTTGTACTAACTGAGGAACCTATCCACTCCAGCCTAAGTGATTCGGGAATGGCTAAAGTAACTATCTTGGCATGGCAATCCAGAACGGCATGATAAGGAAATAGCCAATCCATGCCTAAAATAATCTTGAAATCAACTATGTCTAGCAATAAGAGATCTGCTCGAGTCTCGAACCCACAAAATGAAATCACACAGGACCGACAAATCCGGTCTACAACCATAGAATCACCCGTGGGACTGGACACATAAATAGGAGAACCCGAGGACTCACGAGGGACATCTAGAAAATGAGCAAATAAGACCAAAACATAGGAATAAGTGGATCCTGGATCAAATAACATTGATGCATCTCTACCACATACTGTAATAATACATGTGATCACGGCGTCTGAGGCCACTGCGTCTTATCTGGCCCGGATAGCATAGAATCTAGCTGGAGCACCGGAAGACTGACCTCCGCTGGAACGAATAGGGGTCGGGAGAGCTCCCCCTGCCTGGCAATGAATAGGGGTCGGCAGAGCTCCCCCTGCCTGGCCTCCACCTCTGGGAGGACCTCTACCAATCTGCCATCCACCTCTGGGTGGACGAACCACCAGTGCTGAAAGTGTAGGCTGATAGCTCTACTGAACGGCCTTGCCCCGAAGCCTAGGACAAGTCCTCCTCATATGGCCCGGATCCCCACACTCATAACATCTGGCTGGCGGCATGGCCTGTTGTCCTGAAGAAGGACCCTGGATAGCTAGGGGACGGTGAGAACTCTCCGGCATGGCACTGAAGATGGGACTAGAAGACCCCTAATGACCGGAATACCTGCCTGTGGAACCCTGAATGGCTGGTGGGCGGTAGGAACTCTCTGACATGGTGCTGAAATAGGGCCTCACTGGAGCACCACGGGGAGGTGGCGGAGGAGCTGAATATGGAGGCCTGCTAGACTGGCCTCTACCGAACTAACCTTTACCCCTGGCTGGGGCACCTCTGAAATCTCCTGAAAATCTAGCCATCTTATCCTGCTGACCCTGTTATCTGCCTCTCGAACGATAACCCTCAATCCGGTGAGCTATCTCGACCACAAGCTGATAGGGAGTCCCCATCTCCACCTCTCGGGCCATGTTGGCCCTAATACCTGAGTGCAACCCTGCTACAAATCTCTGCACTCTCTCAGCATCAGTAGGCAATATCATAAGGGCATGACAAGACAACTCAGAAAACCCGGCCTCGTAATATGTCACTGACATCTGCCCCTGCTCCAGCTGCTCAAACTGATATCGCAGCTCTTCCCTCTCGGATGGTGGAATATACCTATCCAGGAACAGCTCAGTGAACTGCTCCCAAGTGATGGAAGGGAAACCTGCCGGTCTACCCAGGATATAGGACTGCCACCATCTGCGGGCCCTGCCCTCAAGCTGAAAAGTAGTGAAGTCCACTCCATGGGACTCCAGTATCCTCATGTTGTGCATTCTGTCCTTGCACCTATCAATAAAGTCTCGGTCATCCTCGCCCTTCTCACCCCCGAAGATAGGAGGGTGCAATCGGGTCCACCTATCCAGTAAGTTCTATGGATCGACGTCCGTAACTGGTCTGAGCTCAGGTGTTGCTGCTACTGGGTAGGCTCCACCCGCGGGCAGTGTACCTGGGGTATGATGAAGTTCTAATGTCTGGCCTGCAACCTGAGCAGTAGGGGTCTGGGATCCCCCTCCTGCCTGAGATCTAGAAGGATCCGCTGGAAATAAACCAGCCTGGGACATAGTGTCCATGAACCGCATCATACGGCTCATGATCTCTTGGAACCCTGGCGCCGTCATAAAGATCACTGGAGCGGGACCTGCTGGGGGCACCTCACCCTACTCCTCTATAGTAGGTTCCTCTGGTGGTGCAACTGGAATAGTTCTGGGACGCCCCCGTCCCCTACCTCAGGTCGATGCCCTCCTCCGGCCTCTGTCACGGCTGCGAACAACGGGGGTAGCGGCCCCTCCCGGATCTGGAGCATCGGATGCACGCGTTCTCGCCATATTTGAGAGAATAGAAGAATGAAATTTAGTAAACCATTGACTACACGATAGAATAAAAATAAGGAGAGGTTTTCCTAACACCCTATAGCCTCCCGAAGATAATTACAGACGTCTCCATACCAATCCACAAGACTCTACTAGGTTTGCCCATGACTTGTGAGACCTACGTGAACCTAGGGCTCTAATACCATATTGTCACGACCCAAAATCCAAACACAGGTCGTGATGTCGCCCAATAGCGGGGTCAGGCAAGCCGACTCTCAATTTGCTAAGGGTTCCTTCTTATTAGATTAAATACTTTAAAATATACCCACTTAACACAAACACGTTAAGACAAAAAAAGGATAGGGTTCTGACCATCGACCCTCGAAAAACCCAATGGGTATAAAAACATATGCTAAGGCATAAAAAAAATTCACTAAGTCTTTTAGCCGAAAAAGGGAAAATAATAGCGATTTTTGGAGGCCGAATCGGCCCGATCCCAAGATCCCAAGGGCCAATATAAAGAGCCTAAGGGCTAATATAATTAGAGTTCGAGGCTTCTCTCTCACTCGATTCGGACCCAAGGGTTCCGCTATTCCGAGCATAAATAAGCTCGAGGATTCGTCAAAAACCCTAAGGTATATATTGTTGTAAACCCAGTGCTCACCCGTCATTTGATGAAAACCTAAGGATTTACTTTATCCTAAGTTCAAGATTCATTCGAACTTGGTTACAAAAATAATACATCTATGGGTTTGATCAAGCCACCCCGATATAAGTCTCGAACAAATTTTCGAACTCGGGGACTTACCCTCGCATAAACGAAAAACTTAAGGATTAATATTAATAATTGTTAAGGGTTCTGTCAATCCTGAGATTCCCGCCGATTTGTGGTCAATTGCGGATATCTCGTTATTCCGTTATTCGAAGTCGATCTTGCCTGATCTCGGTCCATCGGTCTTCGCGTTCTTTGAGCTCGGGCTCGCTTCGATATGAACTTAACCTCGAGGCAGACCCTCGAGCCCATAAAATCGGGCGTGCTCAATTTTAATCGTATACAGATAGTCCCCACATTTCTTAGAATGAAAAGATAAGGAACGATTTGAGCCTCAATTCCCCTATACCTCGATCTTGACGTCGTTTCCATGATGTAAGCGATGGTGTGACTGAAAAAATCCCGTCAGTTCGATTCCCCAAAATCCATAAAAGCATGTCAGTCGCTGGTCCGCCACTAGTGATACCGAACCATTGTCACAAGCCTATAAATACCACCTCTTTTGTTGATTCAAACTTTACTTTGCTTTGATCATAAACTCTTGATTTACCAATTCTCCTTATCTTTCTCTCATCTCCGCTCATTACGCCACCGTTGTTTTTACCGGAGCCACCAATTTACATCTTCTTTCTAATTCCTTCATATACATAAATGGCAAAAACGCCCAAAACTGTGCTGCAAAAGGCTCCGTCTTCCTCTTCCTGGCTGGCCGGTGATAAGACGCCAGTAGAACCGGCCCCTCATGAATATGTTCCTGGACCATGCGTCCTTAAACCTGACTTTAAGGTGGAGAACCCCTCTTTGGTGTCGGGCCGATGTGAACATGTGTCGATGTACATGTGTTCGATTACTAAGGGCCACGTTGATGCTATGAGGAAGGACTGCAACTGGGGTTCGGAGGTAGTGGTGCGCATTCCTACACCCGAAGAGAGCACCACTACACACGTGAAGCGGTTCTTAAGTGTTTACACTTACCCCTTTACGCTGGGTCCCGTCGACCCGGTGATTTTCAACTTCTGCAGAAGGTACGAGGTCACCCTCGGTCAGCTCCATCCTTCTTTTTGGCGCATAGTGACTATGTTGTGCTTCTTCTCCAATGAGGCCGGAGGATTGGAGTTCACTCTGAATCATCTTATACGGTTGTACCGGCCTCGACTCTATTGAGGGATAATTAAGCTTCACTATTGGGTAACAAAGACTCTATTCTCGAGCATCGACGAGGATAAAGATCGAGGCTGGATGAGCCGATTCATACGAGCGAGGACCTGTGATATAATACCAAAGGAAAAGATGTCGTTACCTAAGGAATGGAATTCCAAACGTAAGTAAATTTTTTATTTTTCAATCTTCGTGTTTTTTTAAATTTTTTCTAACATTTTTCTTAAATCATGCAGTTTTCCCTTGGATGCCTTAGGAGGTGCCCGATTTTGATGATTGGATCCACAAGCTCTCCTCTACTTTGACTCGCGCTGAACGAGTGTGGAGGAATTTGGACAAGGGCCGGTGGGAGGCCAAGAACCATGGTAAGGATCTGTACTTACACTTTCTGAAGTAATTACACGCTTTCTTCATTACTAATATTTCCTCATGTAGCTCTGACCAAGGATGCCATTCTGAGGCCTTCGAGTGAAGGAGGAGAAGCCAAGTCCCCGGTTCCGAGGCCGGAGAAGGATAAGCAGAGAAAGGATCTCTCGCAATCCGAAGTCATTAAACCCAAACCTCGAAGGGTGAGGAGAAAAATGGTCGCTCTCTCGACATACACGGTCCAAAATTTGAGAGATCATGATGAGGAAGAAGAAGAAGAAGAGACTTCAGCGTTGATATCCCACCCTAGGAAGGCCGTCGAGGTCACCCTACATTCTGAGCTGCCACCTGTTATAAACGAGTCTCGTATCGAAGAGGCTTCGAAGAAAAATTTAGGGGTGAACCCCAGGTCTCGTGAGGTCGAGGTGATTTCTCAATCATCAACTTCTACATTGGGCGGGGCCATGACAATAGGTCAACTCCCTTCAATGCCGATTTTTTCTGAAGAAGCAATAAGGGAAACCCAAAGGCTGAAGACCCCCGAGATCGGTGGAGGATCTAGTGCAGGTGATCATTTACGGGATTGCTTTGTGGGGGTCGATGACGCCTCTGATGCTACTGATGCTTCGATCCTCATAGTGGAAGCCCAGCGTCTTTTCTCCAAGGTAAGTGTCAGTCGCTTTTTGGTTATTTCTCTTCGTCTCTTTCCTTACATATCTAACTTGTGTTTTATTCTTACGTGTAGGCTTCTGCCAAATTTTGAGCTGACCTTAGTCAGTGTAAAACCGAACTTCAGAAGGTCTCGAAAGAGAGAAATGCCCTAGAGGTACTTTGTGGCTAAAAGGACGAGGTCATAAAGGATCTTCAAGCGGACCTGGCCAAGGCTCATGAAGAGGAGGCCGAGTTAGACAAGCAGGTAACCGCCCTTCTGATAGAGTATGGAATCAACTCGACTGTGGAAGCTAATACTTTGATATCTCAGCTGCAGCAGAAGGTGGAGAAGATCGAGCTGCTCCAGGAAGAGGTCGATTAGGTCAAGGCCGACTGTGATTAGTGGAAAGGTAGAATGGATTGCCTTGCTGCAAAAAAGGAGGCAGCTTTGGCCAAACTATCGTCGGTTGAGGCCCAACTCCAAAGCCTTAGAGGGAAAAGTTCGGCCCAAGTCCAAGAGGGTCGAAGAACTCGAAGATGGGCTTGCTGAGGCCAAGGTGGAGATCAAGAAGAGCAAGGTCATGGACAAGTCCATTTCCATGTACCGGGCCGATGTTGAAGCTGTTCAAACACAGCTAAGGGACGCTTCCGAGAGGGAGCAGTGGCGTAGTGATTTGGAAAAGTACCAATCGAGGAGGGAAACCCTCGAGTAAATTCATGCTCGACGTTTTGACCTCTCCGAGGAGATTGCTCGGGCCAAAGAACTCGAGACCGAAGCCAGGCATCTCGCCACTTCCAAAGATGATATGATGATGCATAGGACAGCCGAGGCGGGTCCAGAAGTGGAGAAGATGGAAATGAGGCCACTGAAGAAGTTGCTCCTGGAGAATCTGCTCGAGAGGAAGCCAGCCCTGAGGAGACTAGCCCCGATCGTAGTTAGATTCTAACTTCTTTTTTCTTTTGTAAGGCTTTGACTGGACTTTTACATGTTTTTGATATATAATAGAAAATTTCTTCTTGGTGATTTTGTATGTTTTCAGTTCCAGATAAGCTTTGCCCTTGTTGAGAACGTCGCAAATTTTTATTGTTGTAATTTAACTTGTAACCGAAGTAAACCCTGAAGTTTATAAACCCTTAAGTTTTCGGGTCATACGAGGGTAGGTCCCCGAGTTCGGAAATTAACTCGAGACTTTATCTCGGGTGGCTTGATCGAACCCATCGATGCATTATTTTTATAACCAAGTTCGAATAGGCCTTTAACTTTTTGGGCCTTGATAAAACCCTTAGGTTTTATCAAGTGATGGGTAAGATTTGAGTTTACAGTAATATACCCCTTAGGGTTTTTGTTGAATCCTCAAGCTACAATTGACTTTTTATTCGAGCTAGGAATTGCGGAACCTTTGGGTCCAGATTGAGTGAGAACAGGGTCTCGAACTCAAGTTGTATCGGCCCTTAAGCTCTTTTAAATTGGCTCTTAGACTCATTAGATTGGCCCTTATGCTCTTTAGATCGGCCCTTAGGCTCTTTAGATCCAAAAATGACTATTATTTTCCCTTTTTCGGCTAAAAGACTTAGTGAAATTTTTTTTATGCCTTAGCATATGTTTTATTATACCCATTGGGTTTTTCGAGGGTCGATATTCAAAACCTTATCCTTTTTTGTGTCTTAACGTGTTTGTGTTAAGATAATTCGACAGCCCTTGAGGGTTTTTTTTTCGAAGACCGATATTATCAAAGCCTTTAAATAATTCGAGGGTTGATTTTGTCGAAGCCCTTTTTTATTTGCTTTGCCGAAGGTAGCCTTATTTAACCGGTTTTTCAAAGTATTTGAAGGCCTTTTTTTTATAGCGGAAGTCGGATGTCTCCGAGCCGCGTTATTATGGTCGTAACCTTTAATATGGCCGCAGCCTTTAATGTGGCCGTAGCCTTCGGGTATGTCTCTTGGACTTACTTCCTGATAATGATTCGAACTTGTTCGAAGTGTTAGTCCCCGAGTATGGTGGCCTTGGACTATATATCGAGGGGTGCCTCTTTGAGGTCTTATGATTTCGAACATAGATAGTTCGAGTGCACAGTCCCCAAGTTTTCAGGGTATGCTTGTACTTGGCCCTTGAGCCATTTTTCACAAGTGTTAGTTTTGCACAACAGATTAGAATCATAAGTACATGACTCATATAGTAGAAAATTTACTTTGAATCATGAGATGTTCGAGAAAAGAGAATGCTCCTTTGAATAATTTATGCATGTGTACATGTTTTGTTGTCGGGACTCGGCAAATCTATATGGGCACAGTTCATTCGACCGTTTGGCTCATTAAAAATTCTTCCTATCGAGACCCATTGATACTAGGTACATTTCTCGAACACATAACATCCAAGGGTGATGCCCCCCAGTATTTGAGGTTGATTGTAAAGAATCCTTGGATACTATTGATTTATCCTCAGGTAGCACATAGTTGTTGCCTCGTTAAAAACCTCGCTGGAAAAACCCATTTGGGATAAAAACCGGTCTAAGGGAAAAAGAGTGCAATGCGTACTTTAAAACCTGAGGTCTCGATTTCTTAGATGGAATTCCTGCAATGAGTTAGTTTCGAATATTTATGTAAATGAAAGAAAAGAGAAAGTCATACCTTAGCAATAGTACTACTTAAGGAGTGATATGTTATGTTTGTTCAATAATGTTTTACCGTTCATTGTTCCGAGTTTGTAAGATCCATCCCCGACTATTTCAATGATTTGGTAGGGTCCTTCCCAGCTAGGACCGAATTTCCCTTCATTAGGGTCTCGAGTGTTGATGGTGACTTTTCTTAGGACCAAGTCCCCGACTCTGAAATGTCGAATGTTAGTTCTTCTGTTGTAGTATCTCTCGATCTGTTGCTTTTATGTTGCCATCCGAACGAGTGTAGCTTCTTTGATCATCGGTGCAAACCTTTGTCATTTATCGCATCTTTGTCATTTATCGCATCTTTGAACAAACTCCTTAGAGTGTTTATCCATGATATCCCAATAATATCCTGCTCTGATGACCTTTTGAACTAGTGACTCGGCACCAGATTGGTTCCCGCAAGTGCCTTCGTGGATTTCTCGTAGAACATAGTCAGTATCTCCCAGTCCCAAGAATACCGTCAATGGACCATCGAGCGTCCTTATGTACAATGTTCCATCTTCGTCTAATATGAATTGAGTGGCTTCGGCCCGTAAGGCCCTCGATTCTTTTGAGTCCGACGGGAGTTACCATTCTTCAAATATTCGATGTATTTGTTTCTCAGGTCTCAAGTCAAACTCGTAGAGTTTATTTCGGCATGTCCTTCCTCGATCAAAGACCTCGAGATCTGGACGACAATCCCCGAGCTGATCGCATCTTCTTCAACCGATGACCCCAAATTGGCAAGTGTATCGCCCTCGGTGTTTTGCTCTTGAGGGACGTTTTGTAGAGTCCATTCTTTAAAACGGTGCAAGGTTACCTGCAATTTGTCTAAGTACCTTTGCATCCTATCTTCTCAAAATTCGAAGGTTCCGTATACCTGATTTACCACTAGTAGGGAGTCTCACTTAGCTTTGATTACTTCTGCACCCAAGCTTTTACTTTTAACTAGCTCGAGACCTACATTCATGGCCTCATACTCGGCCTCGTTGTTAGTCAATTTGGCAGTTTTAATAGATTGTCTAATAACATTTCCCGTAGGCGGTTTCAAAATGATACCAATCCCGGACCCTTTCACATTCGAGGCACCATCCGTGAAGAGGGTCCATACCCCCGATGTACCCGATTTAAGTAGAAGTTCCTTTTCCACTTCGGGTATGAGAGTAGGCGTAAAATCGGTCGCGAAGTCTGCTAAAATTTGAGACTTAATGGCCATCGGGGTTGATATTCGATATCATACCCGCCAAGTTCGACGGCCCATTTGTCCAATCGACCCGATAATTCGGGCTTGTGCAAAATATTTCGGAGTGGATAAGTGGTGATCACACATATGGGATGACATTGAAAATATGGCTTTAATTTTCTAAATGCACTTATTAATGCAAGTCCAGTTTCTCTAAGTGTGGATACCTAGTTTCAGCATCTCTGTAGGTCTGACTTACGTAATAAATAGGAAATTGTGTACCTTGTTCTTCTCGAACTAACACACCACTTAACATTATCCAGGACACTGCCAAGTATAGGTACAACTTCTCATATGCCTTTGGAGTGTGGAGAAAAGGTGGGCTCGATAGGTATCATTGTCAATTCCTCCAATGCTTTTTGACATTGCAGGGTCCATGCAAAATTATTTTTCTTTTTGAGTAATGAAAAGAACCTGTGGCTTCGATCTAATGACCTCGAAATGAATCGGCCCAAGGGCAGTTATCCGCCTGGTTAGACTCTTACCGAATTTTATGCTTTCCATGATGGTGATATCCTCGATGGCCTTAATCTTATCGGGGTTCATCTTGATTCCCCGATTTTCCACCACGAAGCCAAGGAATTTGGTCGAGCCGACCCCGAAAGCATACTTTTCGGGGTTAAGCTTCATGTTGTACTTCCTCAGGATTTCGAATGTCTCCTGCAAATGAGTCAAATGGTCCTCTGTCGCAGGGACTTAACTAACATATCGTCAATGTAAGCTTCCATTGATTTACCTATCTGCTCTTCGAACATCTTGTTAACTAGGCGTTGATATGTAGCTCCCGTATTTTTTAGCCCGAAGGGCATTACATTATAACAATAGGTCACAGACTTAGTGATAAAAGAAGTCTTTCTTGATCCTTATGGTCCATCTTGATCTGATTGTACCCAGAATAGGCGTCGATAAAGGTAAGAATCTCGTGGCCGGCCATGGCATCGTCATTCGATCGATGTTAGGAAAGGGAAAAGAGTCTTTTGGATATGATTTATTCAAGTCCTAATAGTCTACACACATTCTAAGTTTGTTCCCCTTTTGGGGGACTACGACTACATTGGCTAACCATTAGGTATATTTTACCTCCCGAATGGACACTATATTGAGAAGTTTAGTTACCTCGTCCTTGTGAAGGCGTGCTTTACCTCGGACTGGGCCTTCTCTTTTGCTTTATCAGTCTAAACTTGGGATCTTGGCTCAATCGATGAGTTGTTATCTCTGGTGGGATACCTGTCATGTCTAAATGGGATCATGCAAAGAAATCCATGTTATTAATAAGAAATTGAATGAGTTTTTTCCTGAGTCTGAGGGTCAACCCCATTCCTAGGTATACCTTTCGTTCGGGTAGATACTCGATCGGTATCACATGTTCCAGCTCTTCGACCGTTGACTTGGTTGCATCTGATTCTTCGAGAACCACAAAAGTTCGAGGTGTGAGAAAATCCTCTTCTTCTTCCTCGATTACCTGTTTCTCCGATTCGGTCGAGGCTGGGGGCGGTGATTGATATTTGGTCGTCAGCTTATCTTTGGTGCTCGATTTTTCCGATATCGAAAGTGTTGATATCGGCGTCACCTCATCGACTGCAAACATTTCCTTTGCAGCATGTTGTTCCCCGTAAACTTTTCTTACACCATCCGTCGTTGGGAACTTCATCATTTGGTGAAGGGTCGGTGGTACCGCCCTCATGTTGTGGATCTATGGCCTTCCGAGCAAGGCATTTTACCTTATATCTCCTGCGATGACATGGAATTTTTTGTCTTGGATAGTCCCGGCCACGTTTACTGGTAGAATTATCTCCCCTTTCGTTGTTTCACTAGCCATGTTGAAGTCGTTTAGGACTCGAGATACAGGTACAATTTGGTATAGCAAGACAAGCTGCTCTACGACCCTCGATCTGATTATCTTTGCTGAGCTACCTGGATCCACTAGAACACGTTTAACTTGAATTTTATTTAACAGAATAGAAATTATCAGGGCGTCGTTGTGCGGCTGAGAGATGTCTTCTGCTTCTTCATCATTGAACGATAGAGTGCCTTCATGAACATAGTCTCGAGTCCATTTTTCTCTCGTGATCGACACCTTGGTGCGTTGGAATATAGGTCCTTGTGGGATGTCAACCCCGCCAACGATCATGTGAATAACATGGAGGTTCTTCTTGCTCGTTCTTTATATTGGCGTCTCTTTCCCTGAAGTAATTTTTGGCTCGGTCACTGAGGAACTCTCGAAGGTGACCCTCGTTGAATAATCGAGCTACCTCCTCTCTAAATTGTCTGCAGTCTTCGGTCCTATGGCCATGCGTGCCATGATACTTACACATTAAGTTTGGGTTCCTTTGAGAGGGTTCGGTCTGTATAGGCTTGGGCTACCTGGTGTCTTTGATCCTTCCGATAGCCGATAAAATCCCGGATACATCGATATTGAAATTGTACTCCAATAATCAAGGCGCTTCTGTGGGATCTGCATATTTGTTGAGGCCAGTTTTACTCATTAGTCCCCGAGAATTCTGCCCTTGGTCACCCCTTCGATCGATCGTTCCGGGCAGAGTTGCATCCCGGACAGTTAGCACCCTTCGACAGGGTCTCCTCGAATTTCTTTAGCAGTACAGACTTGATTTCGTCATCCTCCAAATAATTACCTTTTATGGCGCACGTATAAGAAGTAACGTGTTCATTGGGGTCGGTGATCCCGTTGTATTTAGGTATGTCGGGCATACAGAACTTCTTTGGGATGGGCTTCGAAGACGCACTCGGGGGAATGGTTTTTGCACAAACTTCTTGGAGTACATTCCCTTTAAAATCGGTGGTGCCCCCGATATCTGGTCAACTCGAGAGTTATAAGTCTCCACCTTCTTGTCGTTGGCCTCGATTTTCTTTTCTCCTGATTCTGTTCTCTTAGTAAGCTCCTCAAGCATCCTCATTATAGCAGGATCGTTTGTCGAAGCATTATCACTCAATCTTTTAGGAACTGGCTCGGTACGGCGAGTAACCTCTTGTTAGGCCTATTTGGGGGCCTGTGCTAATTTTTGCAACTGAACAATGGTGTTTTGTTGGGCTTGCAGCATTTCAAATATTACTTGGAGACTGACTCATTCGTCTCCTCTGCCCTTTGTTCCTCGACCGTCAGTTCGACCCTCTCTGCGCACACTTCCCTCGGGATCTGCGCCTAAATCTGCATTCAAGGCAACCCGAGAACTGACATCAATCGGGTTGACGGGTGGTGCTCCTCCGAGGTCAGCCTGTGGCACCTCGATTCCTGGGGCGATAACATTCTCGTTTTCTCCGTGGAGTCCGAGGCCATTTTCACCATGTGTAGATGTGTTTTGCGAGTTTGACATGATTCAACCTGAAATAAATTCTTGACAAGAAACAAGCGTAAAATAGTGTGTTATACTAGAATTCGCACTGAACAATCACTATTATCCTTAGCCCCACGGTGGGCGTCAAACTGTTTACCTCGAAATACGAGTAACAATTTAACTTGTAATATGGTTATAAGGATACGTGATCTGATTCAATGCCAATTGATAAATGACTAAATATATAAGTGAATTAAACGATTGAAATGGATCAAACCATTACTGTTTGCAAGCTATCGACCTTGATTCGGAATAGGCTCGAGATCAAGCGTTAAGAGCAACAAAAACAATAATAACAATAAGGACAATAGAGGATTATAAGCGAGTAAAAGAGCAGAGTGTTTATTATTTCTCAGTAATTGTGTGTGTGACTCATATCCTGGTTACAAATGAACAAGGTTCCTCTTTATATAGTAGAGGAATCCTAAATACGATATAATTCTAATTTCGGAAAAAAAATGCACGATTGTTGTTGATAACCGTTAAGGGGTCTGTCAACCCCAAGATTCCCGCCGAGATTTGTGGCCGATTACTGATATCTCGTTATTCGTTATTCGATGTCCCGATCTCGATCCTTCGGTCTTTGTGTTCTTTGAGCTCGGGCTTGCTTCGATATGAACTTAACCTCGATGCAGACCCTCGAGCCCATAAAATCGGGTGTGCTCGATTTTAACCGTATACACATACGGACAATTTAGTCAATATCCTTTTTGATTAATGATATGAAAGAATTTCATCAAATAGTGTTCCAAAACTTTAAATGATTAGATAAAAAAACCGGAGGAATAAGAATCACCAATCTCGATTTAAAAGTCTCAAAGGTAGGGGTGTTCATGGTTCGGTTTGGATCGGGTTTTCCTTAAAAAAAATTCAAACCAAGTAAGTCGATTTTTAAAATGTTGGAACCAAACCAAACCAATTAAGTCGATTTTTTAGCAATTTGGTTTTTGTCGATTTTTATCGATTTTTCGGTTATTTATTTGTTTTTTTCTTAAATATGAGACATACACTACCAAACACATATTCCGGCGACTACATTTTCAACAACACTATCAAACCAATTGCTCTTTGAGAAATCTATCATTTACCATGATATATTGATGATAATGGAATAAAATAGTGATGAATAATTGAAGTACTCAATTAAAAATCAATTATTTTTAACAAGAAATAATTCTTGTACTTAGTAAAAGTAAACTACCAATCAAACTATAATGTAAAGGCAAATAATTAGATTATTGTAATAGCAAAGAACTAGACTTAAAATACAAACAACTAATATGTACCATAACATTTTAGAAACTTTATATAAAAATGTACATATACATATGTGTAATAATAAATTTAAATAGCTACTTCTATAGTCGGTTTGGTTCGATTTTTTTCGGTTATTTTTTTATTAAAATCAAAACCAAACCCAATTTGATCGGTTTTTTTAAATTCAAAATCAAAACTAAAATCAAACCAAACCTAAAAAGTATCGATTTTTTTTTATCGATTTGGTTCGGTTTTCGATTTGGTTCAATTTTTCGGATTTTTATTAACACCCCTGCTCAAAGGGTTAGACAGGTATAATTTATCGGAAAGGCAGTGCAACCGATTAGTCATTAGGACTTGGCAGAGGATGACCGGCGATCAAATTTTTTTTCGAAGAAGTCTTCTTTTGCTCGAGAGATTCGAAATTTCAGTTTGTTGCTTCTACTATTCTAACTTCTAAGTATAGCTCAGGACGAATGTGAGTATGCAACATATGTTTAGTGAATACGGTAAAAATTAAAATAAAATAAAATAAAGAAAGTGTTAAAAATGTAGTTCAAAGTAACAATATAAAATAAGAAGATAAGTAAAATAAGAGAAGAAGAGATAATTTTCTTATTTCATCAAGTGTTCAAGTGTGTAACATATCATATTTCATGCCTCTATCTATACTATTACATTGTAGGTTACAAAAGGATTGTTTTAAACATGACATTAACCTTTGAGATCATAGGGAGAAGTTATGGAGGTGTGGGAGTTACAATCATAAAAGTGATAAGTAGTGAAAGGTTATTTACATCATGGGTGAAAGTAATTGGAGTAGTGGACATCCACATTTACTAAATATTTTATAACAGAAAGGAAGGTCAGATTAAGTTTTTTTGTCTCCTCTCCTTCTATAAATGATACTTTTCTGAGTCCTTGGCGAATCTCAATGTTACCTTACATGTTTGCTTCACTCATTATACTTGGCCTTAGGTCGGCTTTTACCGGGGCTTTTTTATCCGTATTTATTTTTTGTGCCACGTTTTAATTTATATTCGCTTTGTAAAAAAAATTACATTCGTATCCGCTTTTGCGCATAACTTCAGCATGCGGAACTGAAGTAGCAAAGGCAATCACGCAAAACTTCAGCATTCTAGTAGACGGGCCTGAAGTAGCTTGCGAGCTGAAGTTCCCAAGTTATAAAGACAAAAACTTCAGCATACGGGCTGAAGTTCCCCCAGTTCTAGAGCTGGGGAACTTCAGCTCTAGAGCTGAAGTTTTGTCTTTTGTAAATGGGGAACTTCAGCATACGGGGCTGAAGTTCCCAAGTTATAAGACAACAACTTCAACATGTGATGCTGAAGTTCCCCATTTACAAAGACAAAAACTTCAGCATACGGGGCTGAAGTTCCCTCAGTTACACTGGAAATCTTTTGTAAATGGGGAACTTCAGCATACGGGGCTGAAGTTCCCAAGTTATAAAGACAACAATTTCAGCATAAGGGGCTGAAGTTCCCCAGGTTACAAAGAGATGAAGTTTTGTCTTTGTAATTGGGGAACTTCAGCCCCGTATGCTGAAGTTGTTGTCTTTATAACTTGGGAACTTCAGCCCCGTATGCTGAAGTTGTTGTCTTTATAACTTGGGGAAGTTTATAACTGGAAAACTTCAGCTCTAGAGTTGAAGTTTTGTCTTTGTAATTGGGGAACTTCAGCCCCGTATGCTGAAGTTGTTGTCTTTATAACTTGGGGAAGTTTATAACTGGAAAACTTCAGCTCTAGAGTTGAAGTTTTGTCTTTGTAATTGGGGAACTTCAGCCCCGTATGCTGAAGTGTTGTCTTTATAACTAGCGAACTTCAGCTTAACTGGTGAACTTCAGCTCAGCGAGGGAAGGAGGAGCTGAAGTTATTTAAAAAGTGGGTACAAGTTAAAAGTTTTTTAAAAAGCGGGTATAGGTTAAATGGGGGCGACTAAATAGGATGCCCCGCGCAATTTTTACGCTCTTACCTTATCAGACTAAGGCTTGTGTTTAAAAATAGTAGGTTTATAGATATCTAAAAAAATAATATTTAGTACTTTTAATACAAAAATAGAGTTTTTTATATAAAAGGAACTAATTTTTTTTAGATATAGAAATAAAGTAACTATTTGACAATTAAATGGGTAGATGAATATTTTTCCAAACGCTTCTATTTGAGTTGATTTGATAATTTCTTTTTACTCCTTTATTAGATAATGTGTAAAAAATTTACTCCCTTCCTTAATTTGTCCAAATCAATCTTTTTTTCCCCAATATAATCTCTTCATATTTCAAAATTTTCTACATATTTTCTGTCTTTCTTTTTGATATTCTCAATCACTTTATTTTTTCAAGATTTCATTAGTTCAAGTGTTCAACATTACTTTAAAACTTCAATAGTTCTATACTTCTATTGCTCTATAAAATTTTACCTATGATCAATAATGTATTAAGAAAAATTAAATGAGTTGGCTATATTATCAATTGAAAAGGAATTATAAGAGGAAGTTGATTATAACAAAAATTATTAATAACTTTGTATCTCAAAAAGTTTGAAGAATAAACTTCAAATAAAAATACATTGTTTAACTTTTTTAAAAAAATTCAGGTCTCACATTAAACTTTGACTTTAGGTCTGACATGTGCTTGAGCCGCCCTGCTTAGCCTTTGGTTAATGTAATTATTATGACTCCAGTCATTTTATACAAAGTCTCTGCTTAATGTAATAAATATTATGGTTGTTGTCATTTATACAAAGTCTTAGCTTAATGTATTTTATATATGGCTCCAGTCGTTCTATACAACGTTTTTGCTTAATGTAATTAATATTACGGTTGCTGTCATCATGTATACAAAGTCTTTGCTTAATGTATTTTATATTATGGCTCCAGTTGTTTTATAAAAAGTCTTTGCTTAATGTAACTAATTAGTATATATTTCTTGTCTCGAGAAAGCATCGTGATCCCATCCGTTGAACCACTAGTTCTTTATTCAAAGTCGCCCTTCAGTCTTTTTTATTTCTGCCCTTAAGAACGAAGCAGATCCAAATTTAATTGAGCTACCCACATTATCACATGCAAATGATGAAAAAACAGAGCCAAATGCTAGCTGGCCTCGTATATTGATAGCATTAGCCGTTAGGTAATCCGCCTCATTTTCTCAATTATACAGCCAAATGTGGGAAAATGACAAAAATATGGTCCCTTATTCTTGGGTACGTAGCTTTGAAATAATCCTTCAAATATATCCATAGTAGTTTTAATCCTTAAAAGTTGTTAAAAGTGAACACCCTTTGTCTCCGTTTGATGGTTAACAAACTCTAGTTATTAAATTTAACGGAACTGTGAAACAAAATCTAACTGGAACTAACAATGTGGAGGTGCATGCTTTGCTTCTTTTTTTTTGTTGTTGCTATTTTTGGTCTATTTTCGAGTGTGGTGAAATTTTAGCCATGCTTCTATATTTTTGGTCTGTTTCATGTGTGTGGTTGTAACGATCCGATTGGTTATTTTGAGTATTTGCACTTCGCTCGATAGTTTGAGAGCACGAGTAGCTCTGTATGATGTATTATGACTTGTGTGAATCGTCGGTTTTGATTTTCAAGTTATTCGGAATCGATTTGGAAGAATGAACTTCAAGGTTGAAGCTTTAAGTTGGAAGAGTTGACCAAGTTTGACATTTTAGTATTTGACCTCGGATTGGAGTTTTGATGATTCCATTAGGTCCGAATAGTGATTTAGGACTCAGGTGTATGCCCGGATTTGCATTTGGATATTCCCAAAAGGATTCGACACTAATTGGCGAAAGTTGAAAATATGAAGGTATGGAAAGTTCATAAATTTGACCGGAAGTTGACTAGATAATATCGGATTCGGATTGTAGCTCTGGTAATTGGAATAGCTTCGATATGTCATATGGAACTTGCCTGCAAAATTTGACGTCATTTGGAGTTGATTTGATATCATTCGGACGCTTGGTTGTGGTTCTAGAAGTTCTTGAAGTCTATTGTGATCTTCGTGCGTCTTGGCGTCCGATTCGTACTTTAAGAGGCTATTTTGATATTTTGATCGTGCGAGCGAATTCGTGTTATGTTTTTGAACTAGTCTGGGTGGTTGGTTTGGAGCCTCGGGGGCTCGGGTGAGTTTCAGATTGGTTTCGGAATGATTCTTATGGTTTTTTGAGTGCAGATACTAGTGTCATCGCGTTTCCGATGTTTTTGTCGCAAATGCAACTATCGCAATTGCGAAGTGGCCCCCGCATTTGCGAACCTGGGATGCTGAGGAAGACTTTGCATTTGCGAAGATATTCCTTGCATTTGCGAGTGTGGGTTGTTTGCTTTTGCGAAGATTTCTACTGCTTTTGTGAAGGTAGTTGTCTTCGCATTTGCGATATTTTGGTCGCAAATACGACTTTATCAGGACTCCGCCTGATTCGCTTTTGCGATGAGTTGTCCGCTTTTGCGAGGATCGCGTTTGCGAACCCTATGTCGCAAATGCGACATCTACATCCTGCATATAGCTGTGAATTCCGATACTTAGCTTCATTTTGTTATATTTTGAACCATAGCTTCGATGGGAGGCAATTTTGTGGAGGGATTTTCATACTAACCCATTGGATAAGTACCTCTAATCAATTTTCAATTATATTTCATGGTTATACGTTAGATTTAACATCAAAATTCATGAGAATCTAGGGGAAATTTTGGGGATTTGTCTAAGTTTTGAAAATGAAAATTTGGGATTTGAGAGTCGAATCGGGCTCGAATTTGGAAGCAAAACATGTATATGGACTCGTGGGGCTATGGGTAGTCAAGACCTACCTTTGGACCGGGCGGGACCGGGGTTGACTTTGATTGAGTTTTTGGAAATTATATAAAGCCCATAGCTTTATTAATTGAAATTGTTTTATTTTACATTTATGTGATATATTTAAGTCATCTTTGGCTTGATTGAGCCGGACGGAGGTGAAATTGTAAAGAAAGAAGCTAAATTGATTATTTAGTTAGCCGAATTGAGGTAGGTGTCTTGCCTAACTTTGTTGAGGGAAATTTTCCTGCTATTTGACATTATTTGCTACATGCGAGGTGATACTTATATGAGGTGACGAGCATATATGCATGTACCAGGGTTAATCATGCTCGGGGGTAAATTATGCTATAAATTGTGCCTTGTAGAATTACGTGACCTTCTTGCTTCATGTCTTACTTGACTTCTAGATACTAAGAATATGGAATTAAACGATATAAACCAAGATTTAGTTTATTATAATTCGATTAAAATTTGATGGAATGTGATGAGACATTTAGGTGTCTAGTTTGGTCATCATTATTCTTAATCACAAATACATTGCTACAACCATTATTCTTGAGACATTAGAGTATATGCTAGAGTTGCAGATCATTTTGAGATTTGTTGAAATACTTGCACAATAAGGTTCTTGAGGATTTATTGAACTATTGTTGGCTTGAAAGTGGTGATTGATGTTCACTTGGAATATTTGTTTAACTACTCTCCTATATGTTATTTATGCTTCCTATATAGCTTGTCATTGATATATACATGTTCTTGGAGGAAGAGTGAAAAGCACGAAGGGTGATGTCGTGCCATATCATTTGAGAGTAAAAGCATGAAGGGTGATGTCGTGCCATGTTATGTGAGTGTAAAGAACGAAGGGTGATGTCGTGCCATTTCATTCGAGTGTAAAGCACGAAGGGTGATGTCCTATCATTTCATTTGAGAGTAAAATCACAAAGGATGATGTCGTGTCATTTCATTCATATTATCATGCTTTTATATTATCACGAGTTCATGGCACGGTGGGTGTTTCCGTGCAGGCGAGGACGAGGGACATGCGTTATGTTGTGATATATTTTCCTCGTGTATACATTCATGCCTTTACATTGAGTTGTTATTGTCGTACTTATGGTTCATATGTGGCTTGTCGTCTTTCCATGTCCTTGTCCCCTATCTCAATTGTTATTGTGTTTCCCATGTCTTCTACTTGCTTGACTTGCAAATACCATGCCTACTTCCTGTTGTTATAATTACATCCATGTCGTTTCTTCTTTGTTGCACGTTAGTACAAGCCTTCTACCATGTTAGTTATTCATGCCTCTACTTGTTAACTTATAATCATGTGTTCCCTTCTTATTTGTTATATCTATATCTAGGCCTTCACCATGCTAGTTTGTTGAAGTTTATATTCCTTTTTCCCCAAATTGTTGTCAGTACTCCTGTCCCTTCCTCCTAGTCTATTATTGTTGCCCATATGTATATCCTCGTTCATTATTTCTAGTTGCATATTTCTTAATATGTCATTACTATTATCGGCTTTTCTGCCACCCGATTGGTACTGTTATACGCATATTTGGTGAGGATGAGATAAATGTACGAAGGATGTTGCCGTGAAATTGACTTGATATCTGAGTACATTCCTCACGCTATGAAAGTTATGGAGTGACTATCGTGGTTTATCGGTTATCACACTAAGGAAAAGATTGGTCGACATATTGGAAAATGTTAAATTGTGATCTCTTCTAATACTCAGTTATTGCTTTGCATATTCGTTACATGTACTCTCTTCTATTATATCGTAGTATAGCTCTATTTCTAGTTTACTGTACAGGTTTTAGCAGTGAGTATCCTTTAACTAAAAAGCCTCCTCACTACTTCGACGAGGTTAGACAAGATACTTACTGGATACATGGGGTCGGTTGTACTCATACTACACTTCTGCACCTTGCGTGCAGATTTTAGATGATCATGCTCAACTATGTCTAATAAAATACTAAGCGGGCGTTGCAAATATAATCCGGAGTATTATGCCCAGAGTCTATCCCACAGGGAATTTACGTATCAAGCAAGCTGTTAGAATACTCAATTGTCACTTGATGTTATTTAAATTACTAAAACTAAAGATTAAAACTAAAGATTAACTACGCTAAGGTGTAAACAATTGTAATAAAGATCTAAGGTTATGGTTTCCCCCGTCGGTGAATTTACTTCTCGGATACTTCATATAGCTTGATTAGTTGTTTCTATCAATCATGAACACTCTATCTACCATAAATCTCTCTCAAGTAATTATGATAATTTACTAGACGCACTCTCTCAAGTTACGCTAGCTAGATTGCATTACAGTTCACTTTAGATTGCACCCGAGGTATCGTTATCTCTAATCCAACCTCTAAACCCTCGGTTATGACTTTCATCTATACTCCGGGAGTGATGTTGTTCAAACAACTACCTAAATATGCACTCTCTCTCAAGTAGATACATAATAAATAGGCACAGCTAATTGATGGCCATTCAATTAACTACAACAAGAACGTAGTTGAACAAATAGAGATTAATCAACCCATCGGAACTCTATTAATAACACAATAAGTTCATCCTCCAACGGGTTCTACCAAAACCCTAGATTAAAGAAGTTAGCTAAACATGTTCAAAAGAATCAACTCTAAAATAACTTGCATAATGAAACTACAAAGTAATGAAGAAAATCTGTACAAATTGATGTCTTGCCGTCCGTCTCTTCGAATCCCCTCTAAGTTGTGTTTTTGGGGTCTATTTATATGTTTAGGACAAACCCTAAACGTGTAGGAGACTTCTATTCCAACCGGGAAACACTTAAACTCGTCAAAACTCGGAATTGACCGAAACAAGGAGACCAGGCGTTTTGGCTCTAAGGCCTGGATAAGGCTAGGCCAGGCCTGGCTTTAGGAGGCAAATCGCCCCCTAACGCCAGGGCTAGCCTGGCTTTAGGAGGCAAACACCTGGCTAAGGCTAGGGTGTTCCCTCTTCGCCTCTCAAGCGTATTTTTGACGTATTTGCATCCAATTAGCTTGGCTTCCATCTCAAATTCGCCTACACATGAAATTGACTCCATTATGCTCATAAAAAGTGAGTTTTTATCATTAACGCACATAAAATGTAAGGCATATAACATGTTAAACTATGAATTCTAGTCTCGCATCAGCGGGGCTGCTAGTGATGTCGGGAGCTGACTTTGAAGATGTTCATGCATTCCGAAATATAGCTGCCACTTGTCCTTGGTAGCTTTAGATCTTTTTAATCTATTTATGTAACCTTCAAACAGACCATGTATTTATTTGTACCAGCTTTGAAAATTTCAAATTCGTAGAAGCTCATGATTCGTAATACCAGTCCTTGGGTTAATATATAAATGTTCAGATAATTCTTCATTCGTTTCCTATAAATCTTATTTGGATTGTAATGACTATTAGTTGTCTTACCTAGCGGGTCGAGTTAGGTGTCATCACGACTAGTGAATTTTTGGGTCGTGACAAGTTGGTATCAAAGCACTAGGTTCGTAGGTTGTACGAGTCATGAGAAAGTGTCTAGTAGAGTCTTGTGGATCAGTATGATGACGTACATACCTATCTTCAGGAGGCACAAGGCATTTAGAAAAATTTCCCTTTCTTATTTTTTCATCGTGCGGCTTTGTTTCAGCTTGAAACCTACGATTTTTATTCTTCCCATTCGTTCAAATGTGATAGGTGCACTCAGTATTTGTTATGCACCGACGATCTTTGATGTTGCAGATGGATTACAAAGGTCTATGGATGCTTGATTATCATCGTGATGTCCTGTCTAGCCTCAAGAGCAGATGTAGTGTTAAATCTTCCAGTCGTTCATTTGCGGTACGAGACGGGTTCTTATATCTAGTTGGTAAGCATAGGTTTGGGAAGATTGGCTGGTGGCCTAGTTGTTGTGATTAAGGTCAGTTCATGGTAAGGCGTCAATTTGAGTATAGTTGATGGGCCACCTCCTTCTTGTTGAGTTGGGATCGAGTGTTTCTTATGAGGTTTCCATTCGGTGGGGTGCAGATATTATAATTTCAGTGCATTTGGGAAAGTTGTTTGACTATTTCAAGGATGGATAAGTGCTTGGTAGAGTCTTTGGAGTGTTCCATGACCAGTATTGCATAAGTTTTGAAGTATCCAGCTAAATCGCCGTGTGGGATCGAGGCATGCTATAAAGATGTGGCACTTTGGATTGCTGACGATGTGTTCTATGGCTTTGGGCTGTGTGGGGGAGTCTGTTGATGACCAACGGACTGTAGGATCATGCGTTGTATTCATTTCCAGGCCAAGGGATTGCTTGGTTATTCTTTGGATAGTCATGTACTGGTGGAGCGCAGGTTGGTCAGTATGTATTAGCTGTGTATTGAAGATCAGAGTAAGGTGAGTGGTTTCGAGAAGGTTCTGATGAGTTTCATATGTAGAATTTAAGGACTTCTGAATTTGTGCATTGGTAGGGCTTGAGAACTCTAGCGAATGGTGATCGGATCTGCGGTATTTTTTGTCAAGAAAGATCGACATGGCAACATTGGAGAGATGCAAGAAACGTCTTCGGGATTCGCAGAGGGCTCCTTTAGAGTGAGCATACCAGATTGAGTTACTTTCGAGTTGGCAGTTTGTGAGACTCGGTTGAGTTAGAGGCGATCAGTTATAATACGAAGAATTATTCATGGCTATGATCACGACCGGAGTTGGTGTTTGATACATATATAGAAGCTATATTGTGTGTGTGTGTGTTGATGTTCTCTTGGATTGAGTTAAATGAGAGGTTTGTGGTTGATGAGATGTTCAATTTGCTCATGGTTGGAATTTAATTATGGAATTTTCGTAGTGTCGCAAGTTATCATGTTAGAGGCGATGTGCCGTGTAGGGTTGAAAGGTTGCATGCACAAGGTTGCAGTTTAGTCTTGGAGGGAAGGATATGAGGTCTTGATTACACAGACGATTTCGGGTGTTTAAGATTATGCCGGCACTATTTGTTAGGACAATTCGCCTGTTGGCAGGTGCATTGTGTTGTGACTTGTGGGTATTTTTCTGTAAGACGATGGAGTATGAATGTCGAATCAGCCATTTGAGTAGCGGTATTGAGATCTGATATTGAAATTCTGGTATATATGAGGTTTAGAGACTGGATGTTCTCGTTGGCAAAATGTTCCTTGAATGTGAAGCTTGAAGAAATGTTGAGGAATGGGTGATTGATGGGATGTGCTATGGAAATGTTGCTATGGGCTTTTGGGAGGTTAGTTACCTGTTCGGGAATGATTGGAATTTGGTTTGGGGATTATTTGTGAGCCTAATGAGAATGTGTATTCTTTATCGGATTGGATTTGCTTGCTCATGTGCAGTTGTTGCCACAGGTATATCATCGGACGAAATGGATGTTATTCACGCCTTGGTATATGTTATATGTTTCCCTCTTATGTTATAACGGGTTGTGAGGGTTACATGATTTCTTCACACGCTTATGGTAATCCCGTTTAGGATTTATGGCGTTATGGGCGAGATGGCCCTCGTGATATTGACTTGCTTATTGCACCATCGTTGTACTTGTCTTTCTCAGCAATGTTTGTGCCTAATCATCTTCCCACAACTATACTTTGTGCACTTTATCGTGCTTGATATTGACGCACATGTGATCAGTGAGCCAAAGTATTATGGCTCGATCGGTACCTTATGTGGACTGATATGATAGGATAGGATTGCGCGTCGCAACGGTACTGTGATGAAATGCAACTCCTTATGCTTATTTTGTGTATTTTGCTTTCACCTTGTTGAAAATAGTTCATAGGGAATGTCAAAATTACCCTACCTGCTTAACTTGCTTAGTAGCCTTCTTATTTAACTTTCTTACTATTACCTGCTGAATTATTACTTGTTAGTATATGGAACCATGTTATGAGGGGCTCCATATGATTATTGTTAAGACTTGTTGGTCGGGCTGCTTGTATTGGCTGAGATGAGGTTTCTAAACCTGAGATTTGCACTATCATATTGGGATGAGGAAGGTTTGGAAGAATGATACTATGTTTCTGCGGAGGATTGGTCATGGTCGGACGAGTGAGCTTCTTGTCTTATTGATCATATTAGTGGTTAAGAGATTATGCGTGTTTCTTTCATCATCGGCAGCGAATGAAGATTTTGGACGAGGTCTAATCAATATGAGGTTACTACCGGTACCAAATTTACTTTTGGGCAGCCATGATGGTCAGGAGTTACTGTTATGAGTATCCGAGTGATGGGGTATATCATGTGATTACATCTTGGGTTATGGTTATGGCTTGGCACCACTAGTTCAGACTTATACAATGTGTAGATGTGAGATTCAGGTCTTGTAATGAATTCTTGATGTTGGAGATTGGGTTCTAAGGTTTAAAGGCCAAGGTTGAAGTAAGGAACTCTAGTTATGTTGTGTTGGACGGCTTATATGGAGCAGGGTGACGTGGGATCAACCCCGGCTATGTGCATGGTAAGGTTACACCGTGATTTGATAGCTATGGAATGACTCCTGGGACGTTTGAGGACGAACGTATGTTTAGTAGGGGAGAATGTAATGACCCGACTAGTCGTTTTTAGCATTTGCACATCGCTCAATAGTTTGAGGGCACGAGTATCTCCGCATGATGTATTATGACTTGTGTGAATCCTCGGTTTTGGTTTTCAATTTATTCGGAATCGATTTGGAAGAATGAACTTCAAGATTGAAACTTTAAGTTGGAAGAGTTGACCAAGTTTGAAATTTTAGCATTTGACCTCGGATTGTAGTTTTGATGATTCTGTTAGGTCCGAATGGTGATTTTGGACTCGGGCGTACCCAGATTTGCATTTGGATTTTTCCAGAATGATTCACCACTAACTGGCGAAAGTTGGAAATTTGATGTTTGAAAAGTTCATAAGTTTGACCAAAAGTTGAGTTTGATGATATTGGATTCAGATTGTAGTTCCGATAATTGGAATAGCTTCGATATGTCATATGGAACTTGCCTGCAAAATTTGACGTCATTTGGAGTTGATTTGATATGGTTCGGACGCTTGGTTGTGATTCTATAAGTTCTTGAAGTCTATTATGATCTTCGTGCGTTTTGGCGTCCGATTCACACTTCTAGAGGCTATTTCAATTTATTGATCGCGCGAGCGCGTTCGTGATGTGTTTTTGGACTAGTGTGGGTGGTTGGTTTGGAGCCTCGGGGGATCGGGTGAGTTTCAGATTGTTTCGGAATGATTCTTGTGATTTTTTGAGTGTTGGTAATGGTGTCATTGCATTTGAGATGTTTTTGTCGCAAATGCGACTATCACAATTGCGAAGTGGCCCTCGCATTTGAAAACCTGGGCTAGTGAGGAAGGCTTCGCATTTGCGAAGATATTCCTCGTATTTGCGAGTGTGGGTTGTTCGCTTTTGTGAAGACTTCTACTGCTTTTGCGAAGGTAGTTGTCTTCGCATTTGTGATATTTTGGTCGCAAATGCGACTTTAGCAGGACTTCTCCTGATTCGATTTTGCGATGAGTTGTCAACTTTTGTGAGGTTCACATTTGCGAACCACATGTCGCAAATGCGACATCTGCGACCTCCATATAGCTGGGAATTCCGAGACAGCTTCATTTTGTTATATTTTGAACCCTAGCTGAGTTTTTATGGAAGGATTTTCATACCAAACTATTAGGTAAGTACCTCTAATAAATTTTCTATTATATTTCATGATTATACATTAGATTTAACATCAAATTCTTGAGCATCTTGGGAAAATTTTGGGGATTTTGTCTAAGTTTTGAAAAATGAAAATTTGGGATTTGAGAGTCAAATCAGACACGAATTTGGAAACAAACCACGTATATGGACTCGTGCGGCTATGGGTAGTCAAGACCTATGTAACGACCCGACCGGTCGTTTTTCATTATAGAATCTCGTTCCCCTAAATAAGACTCCCCTTATGTATTTTTACTATTTTATGACTTGCAGGGATGGTTAGTTTGAGACTTGGAAGAGTTCGGGGTGAAATCTGAACACTTGGTTCCATGGTTTGGCTTTAAAAGGCTAAGTTTGACTTCAGTCAACATTTTGACAAAACTACCTTGGAATCGGGATTTGACAGTTCCAATAGGTTTGTATGATAATTTCGGACTTGAGTGTATGTTCGAATAGGGTTTTGGATAACCCGGGGGCGTTTCGTCGCCTAATAGTGAAAGTTGGCTCTTTGAAGGTTTTAAAGTTCTTTAAATTTGTTTTGGAGTAGTTGTTGTTGTTATCGAGGTCCAATTGGAGCCTAATAAGACTTTCACGCAAAATTTGACATCATTTCGAGTAGTTTAAGTACGTTTCAGCGTGTTGGGAGTAAATTGAAGAATTTGAAGTTCATATTTTTTATTCGGTTGATTTGGGGTGTGATTCTTAGTTTAATTATTGTTTTGTGCATTCTGAGAGTTTGAACGAGTCCGTTTTATGACTTCCAACTTGCTGGTACGTTCGGGCAAGGCCCAGGGTGTTAATCGGTCGAGGCTCGGACCAAGTTTGGACTTGGAGTAGCAGCTAAAGCTTCCAGCATCTGGTGTAATCGCACCTGCGCTTGGCCAGCCGCAGGTGCAAGCTAGCAGAAGCGAGCACTTGACCGCAGAAGCGGCCCAATATGGGCTACCCTGTAACTGCAGGAGCAGGCCAGAGACTGCACCAACGACGACGCAGGTGCGAAGGAGGCCATCGCAGGAGCAAACGAAGGTCGTAGGTGCGGCACACGTGCCGCAAGAGCGGTCACACAGAAGCGAGCCGCTGGTCGCAGAAGCGAGGGGGCCAGTTGAGGAAAGGACCGCATCTGCGATGCCCTTTCCACATCTGTGATGCCCTTTCCGTAGATGCGAAGCCGCAAAAGCGGCCAAACCTCTGCAGATGCGAAAATCGCAGAAGGCAGAACCCGAATTTAATGCAGTACTTACGCATTTTGAGCTCATTTATTTCATTGCTTGGGCAATTCTTGGAGTTCTTAGAGAGGGGATTTCACCTAACACTTTGAGGTAAGTAATTTCTACACAATGTGAGTTTAATACATAATTTATGGGTAGATTTAACATGTAGATTAGTGAAAATCATGGGTTTAGGTGAAAACCTAGGTTTTTTTATAAAAATGGGATTTAACCATGAAAATGGTTATGGAATTTAATGAAAGTCATATATATGAGTTCATGAGGTTATGAATAACAACTTTCTTTGAAAATTTCTGGAATCCGGGCATGTGGGCCCGGGGTGAATTTTAGGAATTCTTCAATTGGGGTTAGATAATCACTTTAACGGTTAGGGTATGAAGTTTTGAACATGTATTGACTATTTTATATAACATTTGACTAGTTTCAAGTTGTTTGGCACCGAATTGAGGGTTTAAAGCACAATTGTGCACCGGAAAGTAAGCTTTGGGATGAGGTAAGACTCTTTTCTAACTTTGTAAGAGGGAATTTAACCCCATAGGTGAATTTAATTAATTTGTGCTCCTATTTTTGGGAGGCTATGTACGCACGAGGTGACGAAAGTTCGTACATAGCTACTAATTATGTTTATGTCCGGGTAATTTTAGGTTTAACTTGAATAAAGCTGAGATTGAGGATTTCAAGATTTAAAATTTTCTAGTTGAATTTCTTATTTTTGAAAGAATTGAGGAATATTATGATAACTTGAGAAATCTATGTTCACCCACGCCGCAAGTATATTATGTGAGCAATATAAATTCCACTACTCTCGTGGGAGCGGGTCATTCGCCTCGGCAGGTTAATGATGCATGTATGGTTCGTTTCTTTCGACCCTCAACAGTGCACACAATATATGTATATGTATTTTGGATCGGGTCGTACGTCCTCGGCATAATTCGTATCAATTGGGAGAGAACCTTACCATAAGAACGGGCCTCCCACTTGCCCCTCGAGAGCTTATGCCACGCGTGCTCGGAGTATGACATCTATTTGCAAATCCCCTCGATCCACTTCTTGAAGCGAGGGACTACATTTGGAACCTGGCAACCGCTGCACAACGATAAGCACAAAAAATTAGAGAAATAATTAAAGGGAATGCCAAATACTCGAAAAGGAAAAGAATTACGGGATGCGTTCCACTTTTTCGGGTACGGTAGAAATTCTTAGGGGATGAGGTCTTTGGTTTCACCCAAATGAACCTCCCCTGCCAACCCTGGTCTTGGTCCTCGTCGATGCTCGAGAATGAAGCCTTGCTTGCTCGGCGAACCAAACTGTTTACCCTAAAAATTGGATAGCAATTAAACTTATAATGTGGTTTTAAGGATATGTGATTTCACTTAACACCAACTGATAAATAAGAAAATTAATAATAGCAATAAACAGTAAAGTAAAGCAAACTAGTGCTTGAATAGAACTCAGCCTCGAGTTAGAGTACCCTCAAACTTATTAGTTCAAGAATAGTTTAAAAATATAACAAGCTCATGAACAAGAATGTAAACGGGAAAGAGAATTATATCGCACTGATATCTATGAACAATGTGTCTTACAAATAATTAGAACCCCCCTTTATATAGTAGATGAATTCTACTAATGGTATAACTCTAATTACAGAAGGAAAATTTCATGATTAGCTAACTAGCCGTTTCTGATTTGATCCGTTCTGAGATTTACGCCATGATCCTCGACCAGTCACGGATATCTCGTCTTTCTGTTATTGTGCTATCTTCGATCTTACTCGATATCTGTCTCATTTGGCTTCGATTGCTACTAGCCTCGATCTTGATAGGTACCTCGATTCTGAACTCGGTACCTTATCCTCGTGATTTAGTCTGTTCTGTTACGAAGTCGTCCTTCGATGCAACCTCCCGGTCTCGATCAAATAGTAAAATCGTGTGGGCCCGATTTTAACCGTATACAAGTATGTGTATATATATATATATATATATATATATATATATATATATAATAAAGGAGAATCAAAGGACTTTTGTAGTCCTCACCTACATTTCCAAAAATATATATATATTTGATCGGCTTTTGGACCGTATTATTATGCCTCAAAGTTGCAAACTAAAATGTATATTTTCTTTGTAAAAGAGGCAATGCATTAAGAAAAATTCATGTTTATGCAATTATGAGAATACTATGGTGTCAATATAGCTAAATCTAGCAATTGTAAAGGTAATAACTTGGAGCAAGATGTAAAAGAAGTACTGACTATCCGAAATTAAAGTATAGTATTTATACATTACCTAATAATTTCGGATTACGGATCGGATTAAAATATACCAATCCGAATCCGAAAATCCAAAACTTTAATAAACACAATCCCAAATCCGATCCAATCTTAAAGCCGAAATTGAATGGATCGGTGCGAATTTTGGATATCCAATCCGAATGAATAACCCTACATCCAACTCTCCCTTAAACAACTACCCTTATTAAACATTACACTAATTATGTAATTAAAGTGTGTTACATATTCTTTTCTCTTAATTTAATAATGTTTAGAAGCAAGATCATATTTTTTGGCTTAATATTTTATTTATAATAAGGGGCAATAGAAAGTTTTTTCCCGTCCTCATATTCAAGTTTTCAAAACCATTGCCTTAAAGTTGCTATTTTTTACTCTATCAGTTTTGTGGGTGTTGAGTTAATAATACCACTTTTAAGTCTATTTTATAATTATATGGTTTCTTATAGGAGATAGTACGTAGTATCTTTCTACAATCACTTCTCACCCTACACTAACCTTCAAATGGAGTCATGGTTGCATCTTAACCAAAACGTTTGATTCTATAATTCGAATTGTCAAAGTACTATAGCTTTATGTACCTTTTACCTTTACAAGTTAAAGAAAAACATGTAAGCATCCAAACTCCTATTTATCGGTCTTCATAATTTTATCGCCACATTAGCAAAAATGTATCCTTTAAAAGTGAAAAGGATCAAATATTAACGAGATGAGTAAAACATATTAAGTCTAATATTTTTGAACTCTTTTGGCATGTGGACATTTATAGTTTTTTTTTTTTTTTGGTTAAGAAGATTGTAGGAACTTAAGTAATGTTATTACCATTTTCTTTGCGTGTTGATACGAGTTCTAAGAAAATCTCTCAAATATAATACATGGTATATCAATTCGGGATTCGCAAGGAATACCAGACTGAAAACGGACTGTTGTATTTAAAATTTATCTTGATTATAATTTGAGTAGGCTCGATTATTCTTTATCAGGAGAATACGATATTTGGTGAAAACTTTAAAAACATAACACAAATTGTTCTTTTTAATCATATATATTACTTTTTGACCTTAAATTTGGGTCCGGGCTCGGCACGGGCTTACTTCAACTAGTATATATATATATATACTAATAATTTGAATATCACATAATTTTCAATTCGGTGTTCGTGATTGGCACACCAAGCTAAACTCTATATATACAGCTGATCTTTAAAAGGCTTAGACTTGACTTCATTCTTCTTTGGGATCCAATTTGGAAACCCTTTTTTTCTTCTGCACACATGAATCCAATTTCAGATCTTGACACATCTCGTTTCCGATTTTCTTGATTTCTTTTTCTTTCATTTTTCTCTCTCCTTCATCTTTAGAAAACTCTTCATCCTTTAAATAGTCAACCTCTGTTGCACCGATCTCCTCTTCCATGCTAAAATGACTTTTCTTGCTCAGGCTAGGAACAAACGAAGGGTTGATCCATTTAAGGTTGCTGTCCATGAATGAATTCAGCAGCCTTGATTGGTTTGGCTAAGCAATTGTTAGAAACTACTGCTGGGAAAAAGTTATTATCCAAAGGTGGGAAGTTCGACCTGTAGTTGCAAACTTGCAATTGCTAGAAAGGCTTAGACTGAGACTCAAAAAAACTTATAATGGAGTATGCTAGGAAGAAAGGTAAGATGTCTCCTACTATCAAATTGTCTGGCATTGACCCAAATCTTTTCCTTTTTCGCTTTTTTTTTTTTAAAATTTGCCCGAGGTTTTCTTTATAATTGCATTAGTATCATATTTACTAAATTTTTCCTACTTTTTCTTTTCCTTTTTCAGGGCCTTATGACATTTGCTTTTCCTTTTATTTGATCTTTATTTGAAGAAAGCGAAAGGTTCCAGTAACTGTTATCAAATAGTCTGGATTGAAAGGGTGCATTCCTGTAAGATTACTCCTTGATTTTCGATCCTCTGTTTCCTCCAATCTACACGAAATGCAATTCATTGATACTAAATTCTTCTTTTACTATACTTTTCGTCTTTTATGGTTAAAAATTATAGTTATCTATCCAATCTATCTTATTAAAAATGGGTTGGATAACTGACTTTTTTAAATCGGGTCGAATATGAATAATTACCTATATTATCCATTAGAAAAATGTAACCAAATGCGTAACCAATGGGTAAAATATGGATAATACAATTATTGAAAAATTATTTCAGTAATGTTCTTCTGTTGCAAGGGATAACAAATTCATATTAGAGCTTGAGGCTAATGTGAAGTCATGAATGGATAATATGGTTACTCATTTTATCCGCCGGTTAACTCGTTTATTACCCGTGTTAAATATGGGTCGGGTCGGATAATTTATCTGTTTTTTTTATTACCCGTTTCGACCCGAACCATATCCGATCCGACCGCCCGTTTGCCACTCCTAAGGCATACTAGTATTTAATCTTAATGTTCTGTAACGAAAGTGAATCGAAGATTGTCATATAAGAGTCAAAACGGAATTAAAATTATTGATAATTTAGTTACAGTAAATGAGATTCCATAAATCATTCATAACCTATTTGATAATTTCCCCCACAAACTCTCCTTAAGCCTGCCAAGTGGCTTGTTAATAGCTTGTCACTTGGCTTAATTACAATGGAAGCTATATTCCCTTAAGCACATTAAATGGTATTATTCTACAAAATTCTTACTATAACTTTTTCTACACTATTATCCTATTTCTCGGACTCTTTCATCATTAAAGTCCATCAATAACAGTTTTGGGTATTATTTAATAATTTAATTTATTTATCTTAAATAACATAAAATATAAGTATCTTTGGATTATCTCTATTTCATTTTTATACATTCTCTTTCCTACTTAGAAATTTTAATCAACTTTTTATATCTAAATATTTACCTATACTCAAAATAATATCACATTTTATTTTAAAATATAACTTTGAATCTAAAAAGTAATATATTAGTTCTTTTATAATGTTTCAAATATATTGAATAATTTTTGTATTACGTGCAATTAATCTTTTTATTTTTCAAGGTACAAATTTAACTTTTAATTTTCATTAGTCGTATTACCTTCCTGAGATATTTATTCAGTATATATACATTTTTAATTTGGTATAAAATTTTTATTTCTCTTTATCAAGCAAGAGTCCTTTTTAAAAAAAAATTCTAATTTTCAAGTTCAAATAATTTTTCTTAATATAAATTTTTTGAATTATAACTGTTTTTCTTACTTTTGCTATAATGTTATCTAATATGTAATATCATCATGTTTTCATGTGAATTTTTTATTAATTTTTTAATTTATTTAATATTTTTATTCACTACTATTTCAATATAATACATACAAATATGTAATTTTTTAATATTAAATTAAATATTTATTTAATGTGAAGTAATGTATTCTTAATTTATTTTATTTTTTCAAGTAATTCTTAGTATAAATATCCTTACATTATCTCTAATTTATTTTTATTATTCAATGTTTATAATATTTTCTTTTATCTATTAGACTTTAGGTATGTGGCCTTATCTTATCATACTTAAACAAAACTTTCTCATCTCAAATTTAAATAAATTCTATCCTTCTTCTTTTGTATGATAAATTTTTTATTTTCTCTCTCAATTTATTCCTTAATTTAGCTATTTTATTTTTCAATACTTAATATTATTACATTGTCGTGTGGCTTTTCATTTGCTTATTTAAATTTTATATCAATTTTTATCATACTCATTTTAATACAATTTGAATAAATATAAAATTATTTAAATATTAACTTTGACTTTATTGCCCATATTTCAAGGTGTGACTTCTCTTGTCATATTTATTTATTTTTAAAAAATCATATCTCAAAGTTTTAAAAATATTGGTTTCACTATCTTTTTTTCCACATAATATTCCTAAAAATAAATAAATTAGGAAATGAAGAAGTCGGAACATACGGTTAGTAAAATAATTATTAAAATATAAATTCTTATTTTTGGAAAGTTTTAGAATCCATTTACAATGAAAGTAGACATGTTAAATGGGTCGACCCAACTGGGCCGAACCCGTTGGCTCTTGGCCCGTGGGTCCTTAACCGGGCCGGTTCGGTTCACTTTCTTATAGGGGTCAATTCGGATTTGACCAATTAATCAAAACATGTTGACTCAAACCGGACTCGTGACCCGTAATTCCTTGACCTGGACCCTAATGGGCCGAATTCAATTTGATTAAAAAAAAATAAAAACTAATAAATAATAAAGATTTCGAACTTTAAACATATATACGAACTTGAAATTACTATATGTCCTTGAAGCCAGTTAGAATAAAAATGAAAGAAAATCATACTTTATTGACATTAAAACTTGAGAAACATATGAAATTCGACTATTTCTATAACTTATAGTCTAAAACATATGGAATTCAACTATTTCGACAAGATGCCTCATAGTGTCTGGTACTATATTTTTTTCTTCAATATTTGGATTCAATTTTTTACCACTTGTCTGAGTATATATATGTAAGGTGGTCCGGGCCGATTGACTTGTGGATCAGCTACCGATTCAGGTCCGGTCCGGTCCGGTTCAGTGGGTCAAAATATTATAGCCCGGCCGAAGTCCCTTAAATTAATGGGTTGGTCCGGTTAGGATTTTGTGTGTCATGAGCCAGTTAAATGATAATTTTAATGGGTTATGTGAGTCGGTTAGTGGGTCGGCCCGGCCCAATTTACAGGTTTAAATGAAAGTAGGAGTCAATCTTAATAAATTTATATCTCAAAATGAAATTTGATCAAATCTTCGATTTTGTCTAAATATTTATGGATTTTATCCTAAAAGTACCGATCGACTTTGTTTCAGTAGACCACTTAGCTTAATATTAAGGTCACCTACCTTCTGTTTAAAGATAAATATAGATATAGATATCTAAATCCTCTTTATAAATTGTTTAAATTTAAATTTAAGTGCATGATATATATACATACATATATATATACATACATATATATATATATATAGCTTTTTTTGTTGCCAGATACCAAGTAGTAATATTTAATTAATTACAAAAGATTGTAAAAGTTCCTAACATGATTGGACATGTTAATAACAGAATAAAGTAAATTATAGAGATAATTATATGTTGTTCGCTTAGACTTTTGAGTTGGAGGTTCTACAAAGCTTCTCAATTTATTTTTTATCGAGAAGATTTTGTTTTCTAACTAGGAATTTTTTCGAATGTTTTTCAGAGTTTCTTTTTTTTTTTGATTGAAGTGTTTTCGGAGAAAAGATAATTGTAGTATAGATTAAAGTTCCATAAGAAAAGTGAATTGACGATTGCCACATAAGAGTCAAGACAAATTAAAATAATTGACAATTTTAGTTACAGTAAACGAGATTCCATATTTGATAATCTCCCCAAATTCTCCTTAACATTGCCAAGTGAAAATTTAATTATAGTAAATGAGATTTCATATGTTATTCATAACTTATTTGACAATCTCCCCACGAACTCTCCTTAAGCTTGCCAAGTGGTTGTTAATAACTCCACTTGGCTTAATTAGAATAAATTTTTTATTTCTTTAATATATATATATATATATATATATATTGTGTAGCATAGTTTGTCTCTTTTTACTTTTCTTTTCCATATTTTCAGATAAATATTAGACGATTAACAAGCTAAGGCCATCATACTTAATTTGGATTTGTTTTTTGGTTTAGGCATTGTGAAGTAATAAGAATGGAAGATTGCTTGATATATCTAAGGCATGTTGAAGCCGCTATCATAGAGGCAAATTCTGGAAATACATCTTTTTATACCGAAGAATTACTCGAAGAAATGGACGAGGAAACGAGTCGCGAAGACTTCGAAATGTTACATACAATGCCTGAAAATGAGGAGGTTTCCTTCTGTTCCTCTATTTATCTGTGCTTTCTTTTAATGTAGCATTTCTATTAGCAATTATTTTATGTTTAGCATTTTTTATCATTTAGATAGAGCTTTAATTTTGACACGTGACACAAGTTATAACGGACACTTTACCAGGGTGGATATATAATATGGGTTTCAAACCCTTTATATAAACTGAAAAATTCGCTGAATATGTATATATATAATAAACTTCGGGAAACTAACATGTACATATTACACTAAATAATTATTGGCAAGATTTTGGCCAAGATTAGGCTTAGCAACTAAGACTAAAAAAAATTGGCAATTATAGCCAAATCCTACCCAACGAACTAAAGAAATTGGAGATTATGAATACTCAAGAGGAAAAAGCATAATTGTGCAATATTTAAAAAATTATGAAAAAATCATAGCAGTATATACCATTTAACATTTGGCAGCAACTAAATATTTACATACTATATTAAATACCAATTGGGTAAAAATTTTGTTGCTTTTCTTCTCGTTGCTGAGAGTAGCAGAGCGGGAAACCCAAGATGACTTTACTACCATCAATGGAGAATTTGAGTACTTTTCCAAAACCTCCTTCACCAACAGCTTCATCACAAACCCAATCCATGAGATGAAATTTGGTATTATTTTAGGCTTTTGTTTGAGTAGAAGAATGTGAGAGAACAGAGTAGGCCGCAAGTCACAATTTCTTGCCTTTTCTCGGTTACTCTTTCCCAGTCTCTTTTTTGATGACTGAATGCGTTTCTACAGACATCTAAAGTCCTTCCAATTTTCACCAATTCCGACCTACCTGAATGTGGCTCATAACCGGTACCGGTGCAGTGAGGTATTTCAGTTGAGATTTCTTTTCTTGAGATAGGAACAAAACTGATTTGGTTCAAAGAATTTCAACGCCAAGGTTCATTTTTTAATGAGCCCTAAGTCTCGCATGAAGAATTCTTGTTGCAGCTTTATGATGAGTCTATACTAGTAAGAGAGATTGAACCTGCAAGTCTGTTTTAACCCATGTTATTTATTTATATGGGGTAGTTTTCCTATTTTTGTTTGGTTTTAGTTCCAAGTTCAAAAGTTAAGGATATGTAGTCATGAACTTGAAGTTAAAGGATATGTAGTCCTAAATTTAGAGTTACAAGTTCAAAAGTTTAGGACATATAGTCGTGAAGTCCTGAAGTTAAGTTCAAAAGTTAAGGACATGTAGTCCTGAACTTGAAGTTAAAGGATATGTAGTCCTGAATTTAGAGTTACAAGTTCAAAAGTTTAGGACATATAGTCGTGAAGTCCTGAAGTTAAGTTCAAAAGTTAAGGACATGTAGTCCTGAACTTGAAGTTAAAGGATATGTAGTCCTGAATTTAGAGTTACAAGTTCAAAAGTTTAGGACATATAGTCGTGAAGTCCTGAAGTTAAGTTCAAAAGTTAAGGACATGTAGTTCTAAAGTCCTGAACTTAGAGTTCCAAGTTCAAAAGTTAAGGACATGTAATCCTGAAGTTAAGTTCAAAACTTAGGGACACGAGCAGAAGGGTATTTTCATCCGGGCAGTTAAAATTTATTAAAACAATAAGACTAAAAATATTGTAAACAATGACTCAAAAATAAATATATGTGTTATTAATGGCTAACTGTGCACTTCCCCGCCAATTGGTGATAGGAATCCACCTGGCCCAGATGTAAATATCGCCTTCCGATATTTTCGCTTACAAATGTAGCTCCATTTCTTAAACGGATATCTCTATCCGTTATATTACATTTGATAAGTATATCTCATATTTTGTATGATAAATAACTTTGTTTGAAACTTGTTTAATAATGGTATTTTGATATTTCACGTATTTTATTTCAGTTATTTATAGATCTTATATCGTTATATATTTCTTAATACTGGTATAATAATTGTAGTTGACTTTTATACATTTTTTTTGTAAATTATTTGTAGCTATTATACATGGTATTTTCTTTGTTCGGCATTATTCATAGTATAATTTACGTATAATAGTAATATATTATAATTATACACTAATTATACATGTGGTATATTAACTTAGGGATACATATGATAATTATATAATATAAACCATGTATAATTAATAAAATAATAAAATATCAAGTATTTTATTTGTAACTTCGAGAGACTTCTCATATAAAAAATGTCAAACTAGCCTTTAAAATGGGTGCATAATTTGGAAAATGGAAAATAAATTTTAAACAATAAGTCTTAATACATACGTGCGTTGAATCTCCTTTTGGAAAAGGGATGAAAAATGGTGATGAAGCAGGACTGTCACGATCCAAAATCCAACTAGCCGTGATGACACCTAACCTCACCCACTAGGTAAGCCAAATAACAACAATCATATTAAATTAATATTTAACTGACTCTAATATACTTCCGAAGGACTGGTAGTACAAATCATGAGTTTCTAAGATTAGAATTTACAAAGTTGGTGTGAAATAAAAATATGTCATATGTCTGAAGTATACATGAACAGATTAAAAATTCTAAAGCTACCATGATCAAGAGGCAGCAATGATTAGAACAGAAGTACACTTCTAATCCAGCTCTCGCCGTACGCAGCTACAACAACATCAGAAATCTGCATCCAAGGTGCAAAAGTGTAGTATGAGTGAGTACAATCGACCCTATGTACTCAATAAGTAACAAGACTAACCTTTGGGCTGAAAGTAGTGACGAGCTCTTCAAGTACAATCCTATATAGAAATAATAGTACAGAAATATAGGCATGCTTTCAAGTTAAACAGTTAAACTTAGTAAAAATAAAATAGATCAACTCTGAATTATACGAGGAATATGACATCTCTATATCTACATGCCAATGTACATGTTGTATGTGATGCACCTCTGTGGAAAACCCCGTGCACTCACAATCTCAAAACAGTCAGTCACTGAGTACTGTATTTGGCTAATCCATCCCAGGGAAGATCCATCCCGTATATATACACATCAATGACAATTTGACAATCGGTACTGTATAAGGCCAATCCAGCCTAGGGGAAGATCCATCCCCAGATATAAATGATTTGCACAAGATTCATGTCCAAGAAAGATTCTCAAAATACTCAATACTCAATACTCAATTGTATATGGCCAATCCAGTCCAGGGAAGATCCCTTCCGTATATATACACATCAACTGATAATTAGTCAATCAGTACTGTATAAGGCCAATCCGACCTAGGGGAAGATCCATCCCTAGATATAATTAATTCGGACATGATCCATGTCCAGGGAAGATTCTGAAAACACTCAATACTTAATACTGTATATGGCTAATCCGGTCCAGGGAAGAGCCATCCTGTATATATACACATTAACTGAGAACCAGTCAATCAGTACTGTATAAGGCCAATTCAGCCTCGGGGAAGATCCATCCCCAGATATAATTGATTCGGACAAGATCTATGTCTAGGGAAGATCCATCCCTTAATATAAATGAACCGCGCTCACTGTGGGGAGTGCAGACACCAGAGGGGATCCTTTAGCTCAAGCGCTATAATAGCCAGATTCAGGCATAAATAAATAAAATATGTTGCGGCGTGCAGCCCGTTCTCATAAATATCACTCAAAATCTCCAGTCTCGCGGGCTCTCAATGAATTGAAAATAAACCCGACATGATAATATGATGTATCAGTGAATGACAACAAAGATTGAGATATGATATGCAAATGATAGATGTGACTGAGTACAAAATTATAAATTTAAACAAGTACTTCAGTAGCAATAAGACCTCTGTGGGTCTCAAAGATATCGGCACATAACCTAAACATGATCTTTAACATGAGTCTCATCTCAATTTTCTCTAACACGAGCAGGATACATGGGTCATGACATGATTATTTGATTATTCAACTCCACAAAATCAATTAAGTCACTATTTTCTATGGTGCATGCCCACACGCCCATCACCAAGCATGTGCATTACCTCCAAACAATTCATATAATACGAAATTAAGGGATTCATACCCTCTGAACCAAGTTTAGAAGTGTTACTTACCTCGAACAAGTCGAATCTGCTGTCGAGCAAGCTAAACAATACTCCAGAAATTCCATTACGCGCATATCGACCTCCGAATGCCTTCCTATGTCCTCAATTCCAAGCCAAACGATTCGAAACTAGTCAAACAACGTGCAAATTAATCAAGATATACTCAAATGCTTACAATTTAACAATTTATAAAAATTCCCATCTCTGCTCGAAAAGTCAGTAGTGGGGCCCACTTCTCGAAATCCGACAAAACTCACAAAATCTGATAACTGATTTAATTAACCATACTAGTTTCACTCAAATCCGACTCAGAATCGACATTCAAATTCAAAAAAATCATTTTATGAAATTTCTATAATTTTTCATCTCAAAATACTAATTAAATGATGAAAACAATGATAATTCATGTATATAAACAAAATCCGAGTTAGAATCAATTACTCCAATGAATTTCTCGAAAATCCCACAAAAAAGCGCCACAAACCGAGCTCCCAAAGTCCAAATATGAAATAATACTCTAACCCTCGTTTATAAGGTACAACAATCCGATCTCCCATTGTGGTGACCGCACGTTTTTTGTGCGGTCTGCACATTCTAAGTTCTGCGGCCGAAACTCAAATGGTGTCGATCGCAGTCCAGCAGTGGCTGCACTACCAGGCTTAAGTAAATTGACCATAACTTTCTGTACAAATGTCCAAATGATGAATGGTTTAACTTTCTAAAAACTAGGCGCAAAGAGATATAACTATTAGTTTTGGTTCACCTCAAATTCCTGATAGATCAAAAGATATAAACTTTAGAAGTTCGACCATCGAAGCGGCCACAAGAGGATTTCTGCGGTCCGTAATTTTCCTCTGAGGTCCGCACATGAGGCTTTGCCTCAACACTCCAAAATGTGGCCCCACACTCTAACTGTTCCCAGAACATCATCAGATGTCGAAATGTCCAAACTCGTTCAAAACTCACCTCGAAACACACCCGACCGTCCGAATATACCAACAAGTCCTGTAACATAACACATACCTACTCGAGGCCTCAACTCACACCTAACAACATCAAAAACACGAATCACATCTCAAATGGAGCTTGATGAACTTTGAATCTTCCAACTTCCAAAACTCGTGCCGAAACCTATCAAATCAATCCGGAATAACTTAACATTTCTCACACAAGTCATAAATGACATAACGAAGCTAGTAAAATTTCTAAAACCACAATCCGAACCCGATATCATCAGAGTCAACTCCTGGTCAAACTTATGAACATTCCAAACCTTCAATTTCCAACTTTCGCCAATTGGTGTCGAAACCATCTAGAGGTATCAAAATAAAATTCGGGGCATACGTCCTAGTCCAAAATCACCATCCGGACCTAAAGGAATTATCAAAACTCAGATCCGAGGTCGAATACTAAAAATTCAAACTTGATCAACTCTTCCAACTTAAAGCTTCAAACATGAAATTCATTCTTCCGAACCAAATTCCGAAACACCTGAAAACCAAAACCAACAATTCACACACGTCATAATATATCATATGAAACATTCAAGACTTAAAATAATTGAAAGGGACACAAATACTCAAAAATGGTTGGTCGTATCGTCACGGACGGATGGGGAGGGGTTTAGGAAAAAGAAAGAGAGAATTGGAAGAGAAAGGGTTTCTAACTCTTATTTTTTGGTACTAGCTTTTTGGTAAATTAGGTAACTGATCCTTAGTATTTAATTTTAAAAATCATATTTAAATTTTAAATATGCTATAAAAGTAAATAAATCTGCTACTCTTGAAATAAACCAAAAGTCATGTTATTTATATAAAAAGTTTTTGAAACTTTCAACTCTTAATTTCACGCTCGTTCCTTTTCAAAATTCAGATTCGTCCAAAAATTGCGAACAATCACCAAATATTGAATACAAGTTTCGGTTTGTATATCAGTATGTATAAATATTATGTTGTATATCAGTATATATCTGATAGTTTCTATGAGTCCACCAAACTGTAGAGATACCTGGTCCTCTACTAGTTCCTACATAAGAGTACACTAAGAAAGCAAGTAAAAGCGACAAGGGATTTTTATGTGAAAAAATCCCACTCAAGGGGACAAAAATCACGACCTACACGTGTAGGATTTCAACTTCACTAACTTGTAATCTAAACTATTACAAGCCACTTTGTAATGAACTTCTTACAAATACTTTAACACACTCACTTGTAATCACTATTACAAGCCACTTTGTCACTCTCTAGTTACAAAAACTTTAACTTATGACTAACACTAGTCACAACACAAACATGGATGGTTTAAGGTTGAGAGATTCCTAACACGGTGCTTCTACAAAAGCAAGTAGGATATAGTGAAAAACAAAATGCAGGATTACAACTCAACTAAGGACACTAACGACACAAGGTGAAACTGGTCCGTCTTAATGGAGTTGTCTTCTTGCTCTTGTCCCACTTGAGTCTTCAATGCTAGAGCCCCTCTTCAATGCTTGCAAGAATGTCTTTAGTAAATGCTCAAGTGAATGTCTTGTTTGTCTTCAAACAAGATATTACAAGCCCTAGGACATTCCAAGGAAGATGTCCCATATCTTGAAGGTACACTTCACAACCAATGGGAAGTGACTGTTGCACTGTAGCGTGTACAGTTGCAGGTAGTCACTTTTCTGTCACGCTTTTACAGCTGTAGAGTTGACTTGTACTTTCGTCTTGTGAGACTGTTAAGGTATCAGGTCCCTCAGTTGTTCCTTATAAGTTCAACATTGCACTGTCTAGAATTCCTTGAGTTAAAGCTGACTAATTGTGCTGGCCACAGATCAGGTCCTTCATCTGGTTATTCATATAAAAGTTTGTTAGATCATCAAAACAGAATACAGCCCATCAATTTCCCCCTTTTTGATGATGACAAACTTTTATAATAGCAGTTATATACAATGACATAGCAGGTGAGAGACCAAATTCCTAAAGAGTTCCCCTTGTCTATGTGCTTCCCCCTTAATCCTTGCCATCAGTTAACTCAATTATCCCGTTAACTTCCCTCTTTTGGCATCATAAAAAGTCACAAATAGTTAGAAAGCATAAAGAAGTCCAACAAACCTAACTCATGCCCCTTATGTGCACACAACATAATAGAGAACAGAATGAAAAGGCAGAAAGGCATTAATGAGAACAGAACAAGACTGAGATTCATTCATTAAAAGATTAAAAACAGAGAGAAGTCTTTTCTTGGAAGAGCAAAGACTTCATTTGGATTTTTCAACATGATCAGCCAGGTGTTATCCAATCCCAATCACAAAAAAAAAACAAAAAGCAAAAACAACTGATAACCACATCACATCATAGATAGACCAGAGAAGACAAAGCCTAGGGGGTACTAGAGGAGGAAGGCTTGGAGGAGGAGGCAGTGAGAGTCCGGAGAACCAAGTCCATGCGAGCATTGGCAGAGGATTGTTCCTCGAGTAGTTTCTCCTTTAGGTTCTCAACCTGTTGCCGCAGCTCAAAGTTCTCCTTAGTCAAGCGGGCAACTTCTTCATTTGAGGAACTACTAGAATCGGGTCCCCCATCAGCTTGACTTGAAACCTCCAGAATGGCAATCTGAGCCTTCAACCTCTTGATCACATCATTGGCAACATTCATAGCATTGATCAGCTGAGAGATGGTAGAAATGCTTCCCCCAGCCTTCTCAAAATATTCACATTCCTCAAGAGTTGTCTTGGAAAAGCTTTTCTTGCGGGTCCCCACTCGGGGATTCTTGACAGACACCTTGTAATATTCAAAAACCCGAGTAAGTAGAAAACCATAGGGGAGCCCGTGATTCCAATCCTTGACTTTTACAACCTTCTCCATATGATAAATCATGAGAGCAGGTAGGTTGACTGGTTTGAACTGGTCAGGGGCTTCCATTAAGATTAGATCAGCTCTGGAAGCAACGGAACGCCTCTCAGTACGGGGAAGAAGGACCTTATTCACCAGTTCAAAAAGGAGACGGTAAAGAGGTAGCATGGCCTTCTTGTGAACCCGTTCCCCCTGCTGAACTGTCCCCGGCTTAACAATGGCTCGCCTAAGATTTCCCTCACAAACATACTTCTCTGGATCCACGGAAGACAGCCCTCTTGATGGAACATTCAGGACTGTTCCCAGAGCATCATCATCAAAAACGATATCAGTACCCTCCACCAACACACAAACATGACCCTCAACCGGAGTGTAGAGAGTTGTATAGAACTCCTGCACAACATCCTCATAGACCTTGGACCCACTCACATTGAACAAATGCTCCCACTTCTGGAATTCAACCACAGCCATGAGTTGGCTCATTCCTGCCATTTCAAGGATCTCAGGGTCAAACGTGCGACCCCACAACACTCTCTGATTACATACATTCTCCTGCCACTTCCCACTGTTACTTGGTATAGTTGTCATAGAACCAAGTGCTCCCATAGTTCCCATCTCCTTTTTTCATTTACCCGTCACCTTCACAGACTTCCATTTGACACTTACTTCAGTCACAATTTTCTTAGCACTTGCTTCTCCAGCTTCCTTTTTCTTAGACTTGCCACTTTTTGGGGGTGACAGAAACTTTTTCTTTTCTCTTTTAGCAGACATAGACTTCTTTCTTCCCCCTAAGGAACTGGGTTCCTCTGCAGTTTCCTCTTCTACTTCAACAAATGGAATAGCTTTATCCACCACTACTTTCCCTTCCTTCATCAACCTCTTCTTCTTCTGCTTATTGCTTTTCTTGATTTTCTCAAGAGCTGAATCAAGAGCTTCCTTCTTATGCAACATAGTAGATGGTCGCTTCACAGAGGTTTCTGGAGTACTCACACACTGACGGAGTTTAAAACGAGCACTCAGAACCATGTCATCCTCATCATCCTCATTTGTGGGCTCAGAAAATTGAGGAATGGACTCTAGAGGAGGAGTATAGAAGATCTGCTCCTGAGGGGTCTTTGAAAGTGGGGAACCAGGTTCCTCACTAGGTTTGTCAGGCACAGATTTATGGTCAAGAGACTCAAACAAGACCATGGTCCCCTCATCCTCTAGGAAAGAAGAAGCTGCTCCTTGAGTGTTAGGAATAGAAGAAACCCCTTCAGAGGGAAGATTCTTAGAGGCGATAGCCATTATGTTTTCGGCGGCCTCTTTTTCTGGAGACTCCATGGGAGTAAAGGAATTAAGAAAGGAAGAGTTAATGTACTGGTCAGGGTTGTCCTCTGAGGCTTCAGAGACTTGAGAAACTTCAGCGACATGAGGTTCAGATGAGGATGGAGGTGTAATGGCTGATTCACTTATCAGAGGTTCCTTTGGTGGTTCAGATGATGAGGGAGAAGCTAGGTGTGTTTCTGTGACTGGAGGTTCTGTGAGGGTTTCTGCTTCTGGTGGGAGTAAAGAGGGGGTAGGAGTGGAGATGGCGACCTTCGGGAGAGAGGAGGCCTGATCCTCCACTGAGATAGTGTTGGAATCAGAGGTAGGGGAAATAGAGGAGTCATTGGTGGTGGCCATTTGTGACAGTTGTAGAAAAGCTTCAGAGAGAGGGAAAGTACTTTTTCAAGGGAAGGAAAGAGTGATAGAAGGTATGTGAGGAGTGGTTAAATACGAAGGATTTTTATAGGAGATGGGAGTTATGGGGGGGAAAAGGAACAGGTTCCGAAAAGGCGGTAGGCGTTTTGGGGAAAAGAGAACGTACAGAGGGATCTGAAAGGATGGAGTGATAGAAATGATAGACGTGTTTACTGAAAAGGCAGATGATGTGGCAGCAGTAATTAATGTAGTTGCCTTTTTTTTTAAAAAGGTAGAGAACACACATAACTACTAACCTGGGGTACATGGACCAGGTCCCCTGCCTGTTTTTCTTGAAAAGGTTGCTCAGTCTCCTTTTGTTCTACAATGCCATACCTTTAAAGCATGTAATCATGTGTGTCTACCTGCAACGGTATTGATGTGAGTTAGACTTCGTCAGAAAACACTTTAGCTATATGTACCTGAGTGTGACTTTCATAGCCAAGAAATGGAACCGGGTCCCTAATTAGATCTCAGCAGCCCCAGTGCCATTCTATTTTTCTCAAAATATTCCATGCCCAGTGCCTTGGTAAAGATGTCTGCAATCTGATCTTCAGTGCAGCAAAATCTCATGCAGATGAGCCCCTTTTCAACATTGTCTCTAAGGAAGTGATGTCTCACATCAATATGCTTAGTTCTCTTGTGTTGAATCGGGTTCTTTTCCATGTTGAGCTTACTAGTATTATCATATAGAAGTGGTATGCTGTCAATATACACTCCAAAGTCCTCCAGTTGTTGTTTGATCCACAGCAGTTGAGCACAGCAGGATACAACTGCAACATATTCTGCTTCAGCTGTGGACAAGGCCATTGATTTCTACTTCCTTGTATCCCAAGAGATTAGGCAAGATCTAAGAAAATGATCCATCCCTGAAGTACTCTTCTTGTCCACCAGATAACCTATATAATCAGCGTCAGCATAACCAACAAGATTAAAATTATCACCTGAGGGATTTACAGGACCAGGTCATGTGTGCCTTTGAGATAACGTAGGATTATTTTAGCATCCTTTAGATGAGACTCCTTGGGATTTGATTGAAACCTTACGCATAATACTACACTAAACACAATGTCTGGCCTTCTTGCAGTAAGGTAGAGTAGAGCGCCAATGATTCCCCTGTACATTGTTTGGTTTATAGGAGAACCAGATTCATCCATGTCAAGTTTGGTAGCCACTGCAATGGGTGTATCAATCACCTTTGAATCTTCCATGTCAAACCTCTTGAGCAGCTCCTTGATGTATTTCTGTCGATTGATGCAAGTTCCCTTTGCGGGTTGTTTCACTTAAAGACCCAGGAAGAAATTCAGTTCCCCTATCATGCTCATCTCAAACTCACTGCCCATGAGAATCACAAATTCCTTACACAGTGAATATGTTGTAGCCCCAAAGATAATGTCATCCACGTACACCTGGACAATGAGAAGGTTCCTTCCTCGTTTCTTGAGAAATATGGTGTTGTCAGTCTTTCCTCGAGTGAATCTGTTATCCAATAGGAACTTGGATAACCTTTCATACCAAGATCTTTGAGCTTGCTTCAAACCATATAATGCTTTGTCCAGTTTGAAGACATACTCTGGATGAGCATGACTTTCAAACCCAGGGGGCTGCTTGACGTATACTTCTTCCTTGAGATACCCATTCAAGAACGCACTTTTCACATCCATTTGGAATAAGGTAAATTCCGTATGAGATGCTAAAGCAATACGAATTCGAATGGCTTCCATACGAGCAACATGAGCAAAAGTTTCATCATAATCAATCCCTTCCTCTTGATTGTAACCCTGAACTACAACCTTGTTTTATTTCTAGTTGTTTTCCCATTTTCATCCATCTTGTTCCTGAACACCCACTTGATTCCTATGATGGTCCTGTCTGAGGGTCGAGGTACTAGATGCCAGACTTTGTTTCTTTCAAACTGATGAAGCTCCTCCTATATAGAAATGATCCAATCTACATCCTTCAAAGTTTCCTTGATACTTTTTGGGTTCTATTTGGGATAGAAAGACTGAGAAGGCTAGGTAATTTTTGGCTTTGGATCTGGTTTGGATACCGAAATCAAGGGGAGTGATTATGTTTTCAAGAGGATTAGAGCTTTTATGTTCCAATTTGGGGCATGAATTTGATGGATGGAAGAGCTTGGTAGATCAGAGGAGTTCCTCTGCACATCTTGTTCTGCTACCTGTGGAGTACCTTCCACAGCATCTCCAACTCTTTATTTAGCTTCTGTAGGAGAGATAGGGGTACCGGGTTCCTCCTGTGAACCAGTGGAGGAGGCTGCATTGCCTTCACTTACCTCCTTGGTTTTGACTCATCATGTTAGCTTTTCCATTAGAGACATCATATATCTCTCCAGGAACCAAGAGTGGTTCATTGTCTTGATCATCACCATCTCCGTCCCTGTTTGAGGAGGGAGTCTCATTAAAAAGCACATGAACACTCTCCTCTACACATTGAGTTCTCTTGTTGTACACTTTGTATACTTTGCTTTGAGAAGAGTATCCCAAAAAGATTCCTTCATCACTTTTGGAATCAAACATTCCAAGTTGATCTTTCCCATTGTTTAGAACATAGCACTTGCAACCAAAGGCTCTCAGATGGGTTATTTTTGGCTTTCTTCCATTTAACAATTCATAAGGGGTCTTGTTCAGGAAGGACCTGATTATGCACCTGTTCACCAAGTAGCAGGCAGTGTTAGTTGCTTCTGCCCAGAAGTACTTTGCAATCCCACTATCAATGAGCATTGTTCGAGCCATATCTTCCAGAGTTCTGTTCTTCCTTTCCACAAGTCCATTTTGCTGAGGAGTTCTAGGTGCTGAGAAGTTGTGCGTGATTCCATTTAAGTGCAAAACTCATTAAATTTTGCATTATCAAACTCAGTTCCATGATCGGATCTGATGCAAGCTACCTTCAAGTCCATTTTCACTTGGATTTCTTGATAAAGGCCACAAATACTTCAGACGTCTCATCTTTTGTTCTAAGAAATAATGTCCTAGTGAATCTTGAGTAATCATCCACAATCACGAAAATGTACTTCTTTCCACCTCTACTTGGAATTCTCATGGGCCCACACAGATCCATGTAAAGTAGTTCAAGAGGTCTGAATGTGCTAACATCCTTCTTAGTCTTAAAGGATGATCTCACATGTTTTCCTTTGGCGTAAGCATCATAGGCTCGGTGCTCCTTGAATTTGGAGTTTGGCAGACCACGAACCAGGTTCTTCTTTATCAGCTTGTTCAGGAGAGAAAAGCTGGCATGACCCAACCTTCTATGCCAAATCTCTACATCATCATCAACTGCCTGCAAGCAGTTCACTTCACCAGCTTCCAATGATTCAAAATCAGCAACATAGATGTTTTTGTGTCTCTTGGCTATCAACACCACTTCTCCAGTTACTAGGCTAGTAACAATGCACACAAGAACTCCATTTTATTTCCTTTATCACAGATTTGAGAGACACTCAATAAGCTATATTTCAAGCCATCCACATAGTACACATTTCAATTGAGTGCTCCAGAGATTTTCCAACTCTTCCAACACCAAGAATGTATCCCTTCTTTCCATTGCCAAAGGATACATCCCCTCCCTGCAGGGCTTTCAATGAGAGAAAATCCAGAGTGTTTTCAGTCATATGCTTTGAACATCCGCTGTCCATGATCCATTGTAGTCCAGTTCCTCTCACTGATCCCTGCACAATTTAAATCAATGGTTAGATTTAGGAAGCCAAACAAGTTTGGGTCCCTTGTAGTTAGGAAAGGGATGAATAAGTGCTCTTCTAGTCCATGCAGGTAGAAATTGAGATTTATTTCTAGAACCTGGTCCCTGCTTGGTGTTCTTCTTGCCAGCAAACATTTTGTTTTTCTGAACTGACTGATCCCTGGCTGGGAAACTTTCTTTGAAGTTCCCGTTGTTAGCACAATGAGTACATAGCCCATTGTTTGGGACCGTGACATTCTTGCTTTGAGGGTTGTAAGGAGTTTTCTCCTTTTAAAACCCGATCCCCTGCCTGTTTCCACTATTATTGAATAACATGGCAGTAACAGCATCTGTGGACCATGTCCAATTTATTGATTTCTTAAGATTAGATTTTAGTTTACCAATCTCAGTTTGCAATTGCTTATTCTTCTCAAGCTCACAGCACAAACTTGTTTTAACATCATTCAGTTCTTTTCAAGCTTGATGTGTTTTCACTGGCTATTTCTTTTTCTTTGTCTACTCCTGAGGGACCAGGTTCTAGTTTGACTCTCTTTATAGTTTCTTCTAGGTCTGTGATCACAACTAGAATATCATCTCTTTCCTGCTCAACTGCATTTAACCTCTCACTCAGACTATTCTTTTCATTTTTCAGATTTTCAAGGTTTTTTATGGTCTCCTTAAGGTCCACAACCACCAACAATAGGTCATCTCTCTCATTCTCAACACTGTTGATTTTACACATTAGAGATTCTTTCTCTCTTTCAAGATCACTTATAGTTTCTTTCAAATCTACCACACACACAACTAGATCATCTCTAGCTTGTTCAACTTCTCCTAGTTCTATGGTCAATGTGTCCTTATCTTCAACTAAGTTGTAGTAGGTATCAATAAGAACATTTGACAATGACATTAATTTATTAGGAGAATAGGATTTCGTCATCAGACTTCATATTTCTCTGAACATCCCTGAAGTTTACCTCATCTGTGTCATCTTCTTCTTCGTCATCAGACTTAGCCATAAAAGCAAACAATGAGTCATACTCCTTAGCCTTGCTCTCTACTGCCATCATAGAGCTGTTTTCTGCTTCAGGTTCCTCTTCTGATTCGCTTGATGAATCTCCCCAAGCAGCAATAGCCTGTTTCACAACGTTGTCCGCTGCGCTTTTTCTGCTGAATCTCTTGTCAGGAACCTGGTCCCTCTTCCCAGCTTTGTCAATGTTGTGCTTGTATGTGTCCTGCTTCAAGAGTTGGCAATCTTTTATGAAGTGTCCAGGCTTATCACATTTATTCATTTATGACACAGGTCATAATTTCTAGGCTTGCTTGAGCTGCCTCTCCTTGGAATTCCCCCGTTCCTTTGAACCATCTTCTGAAATCTCTTGGTAAGATAAGCCATGTCATTGTCCTCTTCGCTTGACTCATGTTTTTCAGCTTAAAGAACCAGGTTCTTCTCCTTCTTGGTTCCCTTCTTTCACTGTCCTTTTTCCTTTTCATCTCATATGTTTTCAAGTTTTCGATCAACTCATCCATTGTTAAAGCCTGCAAGTCCTTTGCTTCAGTGATAACATTGACTTTGCTTTCCCAGGAGCTAGGCAGAACACTCAAGATCTTTCGCACTAGCTTGTTTCTAGGAATGACTTCTCCCAGAGAGTGAAGCTCATTGATGATGGAGTTGAATCTAGTATGCATATCCTGTATAGATTCATCGTCCTTTATCTTGAAGAACTCATACTCAGTAGTGAGCATATCAATTTTGGACTGCTTCACTTGCGTCGTTCCTTCGTGAGCTGTCTGCAAAGCTTCCCAAATCTCTTTGGCTGATTGACACGCACAAATCCTGTTGTACTCATCAGGTCCTATACCGCACACTAGAATTTTCTTTGCACGAAAATTCTTTTCCACTGCTTTCCTGTCAGCATCGTTGTAATCCTTCCTGGTTTTTGGCACCAGCAGACCAGCCCTCCAACCTTATGCATAGGAACATGAGGACCATCACACATGATGTCCCATAGCTCAGAATCTTCATCCATTATGAAGTCATGCATACGTGTTTTCCACCACCCATAGTACTAACCGTTGAATCTAGGAGGTCGATATGTTGATTTTCCTTCTTCGAAGTTTGGTGGAGCAGCCATTACAGATCCTTTCTAGGTGTTAGCCGTTTAGAAAGAGCCTGCTCTGATACCAATCGATAGTTTCTATGAGTCCACCAAACTGTAGAGATACCTGGTCCTCTACCAGTTCCTACAGAAGAGTACACTAAGAAAGCAAGTAAAAGTGACAGGGGTTTTTACGTGGAAAAGTCCCACTCAAGGGGACAAAAACCACGACCTACACGTGTAGGATTTCAACTTCACTAACTTGTAATCTAAACTATTACAAGCCACTTTGTAATGAACTTCTTACCAAGACTTTAACACACTAACTTGTAATCACTATTACATACCACTTTGTCACTCTCTAGTACAAAAACTTTAACTTAGAACTAACACTAGTCACAACACAAACATGGATGGTTTAAGGTTGAGAGATTCCTAACACGGTGCTTCTACAAAAGCAAGTAGGATACAATGAAAAACAAAATGCAAGATTACAACTTAACTAAGGACACTAACGACAAAGGTGAAACTGGTCTGTCTTAGTGGAGTTGTCTTCTTGCTCTTGACACACTTGAGTCTTCAATGCTAAAGCCCCTCTTCAATGCTTGCAAGAATGTTTTTAGTAAATGCTCAAGTGAATGTCTTGTTTGTCTTCAAACAAGATATTAAAAGCCCTAGGACATTCCAAAGAAGATGTCCCATATCTTGAAGGTACACTTCACAACCAATGGGAAGTGATTGTTGCACTGTTACTGGACTGTAGCGTGTACAGTTGCAGCCAGTCACTTTTCTGTCACGGCTTTTACAACTGTAGAGTTGACTTGTACTTTCGTCTTGTGAGACTGTTAAGGGATCAGGTCCCTCAGCTGTTCCTTATAAGTTTAACAGTGCACTGTCCAGAATTCCTTGAGTTAAAGCTTACTAATTGTGCTGGCCACAGATCAGATCCTTCATCTGGTTCTTCATATAAAAGTTTGTTAGATCATCAAAACAGAATACAACCCATCAATATCACGGACGATTTTCATTAATATACATAAATATGTATATCACACAAGATTTTCATTGATATACCTATGTTGTATATCCTCAATATGCATGATATACAAGAGATAAATGGATATGCACGGTGATATACATTTATATATAAGGTGATATACACAGATAGACATAAGAGTTACATGAATGGAGTCTTCTTCATCTTCGAGCTTTCAATATGAAAATCATTTCATCAAATTCGTCTGAAATCATCTTCAAACACCTCCACAATGATTATTCAAACTCCTTAAAACGTTTCTAGGAAAATTCAATATTATTGTGCCGAAAGTTATACGATTTCATCACCAAAACTATGTAAAAACACACAAAATAGTGAAAACTACAATCTAAAAAAGTGTTTATTGGATGAGTATAATGAGAAAGAGATTCGGAGAGAAAGATTGCAAGATTTGGGGAAGAAGCAAAAGAAAATTATACAGAAAGAGAGAGTAGACTGCGTTCGTGCGTTTGAAGAGAGAGAGAGACACCATTGCTTTCTTTTTAATGTGGCAACTTTATTCAGCTATAAAGTACAAATTTATTAAATTAAAATATGAATGTGGACTACAAGATGCCAATAACTAGGGTGTTTTTCTTAATATATAATATATATAGAGAGAGAATAATAGGGACTTATTTACGTATTTTCTGTAGGTTTTATAATTTTCAATAAATATCTAAATTTTTCTTTCAAATTGCATATATTTCCTTTTAAAGGCTTACACTCATTATTAATGCCATCAATTAAGGGATTCGATTAAATCCTTTCATTTTTTCCTCTCCTCTTCTCTTTTTTTTTCTCTCTCTCTAATTTCTGCAGTTTATTTTCCTAACACACTCATCCACAAATTGGTCAATTTGAAGACCAAAAACACACATGATTCTTAAGATTTTATGTAGATTGGATGTTCTTGCAAGTCATTAAGAACATTCTTTGGAGTATATATCTCAATTTTAAGGAAGATTGATTTAGTATAGAGTTGGTTTTAGGTGAAAATTTAGATTAAAGCTCGAAGAAGAAGTTGCAAGAATTGTATGATATTATATGATAACTGCACCATAATTGTATCATAATTATATATGATACATCAATATCTAACCTACTATACCATTTCTTGAGATACAAGTAAGGCTAAAGGTTGTCCGGTACACAAAGTATCCTTGGGGATGGGCCGCACACCAAAAGGGTTTGATGTAGGCAGTCTTATCCTGATTCAAGTATCATTAGCTGATTATACGGCTCGAACTCGTGATTTATAAGTCACGTGTAAACAATTTGACCGTAAGACTATAACAGGAAATTTCATTGTAGTTCAAGACACAAGTTAAAGGTTCAAAAGCCAAACATGCATGCCGGACAAGAATTACTGAGTATATATGTTTCAGACACTTGAAATAACATGATGAACAACGACCTCAAGTTTCCATAACGCATGCCAAATTCACCCACAACATTTCCTTTGCCTAATCTACTTAAACTACCTCCTTACTATTTCGTTCGTTTTTCTGACCTTCTGTAAGACATTCTCAGTTCTCTGACAGCCAAAAGATCTAAAGGATAAATAGCTCTAAACAAGATCCTGATTGAACTTGCACAAGAACTTGTTAGCTCAAGATTGATGTTGAATTCTGAGCACAAATTTCATGACAGCTGAAAGCAGTATTAGAAAATTGGAGCTCCATAAACTTCATGATCATTCTCCACTAATAACACGAACAAAAGAAGTCACCACTCACAACACATTTTCATGACTATTCTCGATTTTGTTCTGCAAACTGCCGCATCAGAACAATAAACGAAAATGGTCTATTTATATTCTGCCGTAGTTCTGGGTTTTTAAAGAGGAAGGAGGTGCTGTGGTGAAAATCTTACACAAACAAATGGTAAAGTTTTTGTGTTTACTATATATGGTGGTTTTAGGTGGCTAAGGCGAGGGAAACTGGAAAGATGTTACAGGGGAGATGGCGAGAGGACGATGGAACCTCGTGGAGAGGGAGAAATTTTAAAAACAAAATTTCCTTTTCCTCAAAAACCCTATTTTATAATTATTTGAGACAAAATGCCATGTGTTTTCATTTTATTGTACACTTTGCCACTTATTGCTGTGTGAATTAGTTATACGCACTTCACTTTTTTGATGTAATGCGAGTGAGGTGTTCAATATGTTGCTGTTAAAACAGAAATTAGAAAACTATTAGAAGAAACAGAAAATTTGTAAACAATAAGAAATATTTCGAGTCCACAATTTTCTTGTGCGTCCTTAAGAAATTTTAGGTTAAATCCTTCAAGGATGAAACAGAATAAACCTTAATCTTATCGATCGATCATTTTCCAAATCCAAATCCAAAGCCGAAGTCGAGCCGAGCGACGACGACGGCGCGAGGGTTCATTCTCTTCAACTCCTTTTAAGAGCTCTAAGAAGTGATCCTATATTTATACACACAAGTGTAGTTGTCTTTCACCAATGTGGTACAAAGTTCATGACAAAAGCTCACTTGATTCAAATTTTCATTTCCCTCCATTTTATTTCCCACCATTTCCCAATTCACACTCCTAGACTTTTAATTTACACTCCTTACCTTTAAATCCCAATGGCTTAAAGTCCAACAATCCCCCACATGAATGGGAATGGCTGTAACAAGAATGATCATAGATGAAAGCTGTGTGATTTGCAAGTAAGGATTAATTGCATCTAGATAAGTAGGTTTTCCTTTGAACTTTCTGTAGTAAACATATGTCGGATATACTCGGTCAATCGGTAGATTTGATATCTTTGAACCGTCAAACTTTAGTGTATACCTAGACAACCATATATTACACAACCAACCCTTAACTGTCTTTTGGTTCTCATTGTTGTGTTCGTTTCAGCCATGAACACCACCTGGTTTTATAAGTGCGTAGAGAATTGGCCTTACAGAATTCTCATTGAAGCGGCTTCACTTCACACTTACATAGGTGATTCCTAAACGTGTAATCTTTTAGATTAACACCACTTCAAACTTAGGTAATCATTAAAGAACGTGTAAAGTTCTATCCTTGTTACTATACATTGTCTTCATCACTAGAAGGGACCAAAAAAAANTGAACCGGTCAATCATAACTTTGTTTGAGCTCCTTGAACCTAGATCTCGGAATATCCAAAATTCTAGGTAGAGTTACCGCCATGATGACTTGTCCTCGGCCATAGTCCCATTCCTTTAGATGATTTCTCAACTCCCTCGCTAGTTATGCCTTTTGTAAGCGAATCTGCCACATTATCCTTTGATCTTACATAATCAATAGTGATAATTCCACTAGAGAGTAGTTGTCTAACGGTGTTATGTCTTCGCCGTATATGACGAGACTTTCCGTTATACATAACGCTCCCTGCCCTTCCTATTGCAGCCTCACTATCGCAATGTATGCATATAGGAGCCAAAGGTTTTGGCCAGAATGGAATGTCTTCTAAGAAGTTTCGAAGCCATTCAGCTTCTTCACCGGCCTTATCCAAAGCTATAAACTCTGATTCCATTGTAGAGCGAGCGATGCNCCTTGCCCGTCCTATTGCAGCCTCACTATTGCAATGTATGCATATAGGAGCCAAAGGTTTTGGCCAGAATGGAATGTCTTCTAAGAAATTTTGAAGCCATTCAGCTTCTTCACCGGCCTTATCCAAAGCTATAAACTCTGATTCCATTGTAGAGCGAGCGATGCACGTCTGTTTGGAAGACTTCCAAGATACTGCTCCTCCGCCAACAGTAAAAACATATCCACTTGTGGACTTTGTTTCTGTTGAGCCGGTTATCCAATTTGCATCACTATATCCTTCGACAACCGCAGGATAATTATTGTAGTGCAAGGCATAGTCTTGGGTATATTACGAATATCCCAGAACTCGTTTCATTGCCAACTAGTGATGTTTGTTGGGATTACTTGTAAATCGACTAAGTTTACTTATTGCACAAGCTATATCAGGACGTGTACAGTTCATGATATACATTAAGCTTCCCAACACACGAGCATAATCCAATTGAGACGTGATTTCACTTTTATTCTTTACGAGATAACGGTTTAAGTCAATTGGAGTTCTTGCACTTCTAAATTCCAAGTGTTTGAATTTTTCAAGTACCATTTTCACGTAATGTGATTGAGACAAAGCCAGACCCTGAGGAGTCCTCTGNTTTTCCCGGAATCACAAATCCTTCAGGTTGGTTCATGTAAATTTCTTCCTCCAGATCACCGTATAAAAGGCTATTTTTACATCCATTTGATGGATTTGAAGACCATACAAGGCGGCTAACGCTATTAGCATCCGAATGGATGTAATTCTTGTTACCGGCGAGTATGTGTCAAAATAGTCAAGACCTTCTCGCTGTCTAAATCCTTTGACAACAAGTCTTGCCTTGTATTTGTCAATAGTACCATCGTCTTTCATTTTCTTCTTGAAAATCCATTTAGAACCCAAAGTTTTGTTACCTGGAGGAAGATCAACCAATTCCCAGGTGTGGTTGCTCAATATGGATTCTATTTCACTATTGACAGCCTCTTTCCAATATTGTGCTTCTGACGAAGACTTTGCTTCCTTGAAGGTTCGAGGCTCATTTTCTAGCAGGAAAGTCAGAAAATCTGGACCGAATGAAGTAGATGTCCTTTGACGTTTACTTCTTCTCGGATTTTCCTCATTAGGCATACCATCTGTTGTTACCTCCCGAGGTCGTTTTGACTTTTGGTAGGACGATTCACTTTCCTTTTTATACGGATATATAGTTTCAAAGAATTCAGCATTGTCTGATTCTATTATCGTATTAACATGGATCTCAGGATTTTCTGATTTATGAACCAGAAACCGATATGCCTTGCTATTGGTTACATATCCAATAAATACACAATCAACCGTTTTTGAACCTATCTTCACCCTTTTAGGCTTAGGAACTTGTACTTTAGCTAAACACCCCCACACTTTGAAGTATTTCAAGCTGGGTTTCCTTTCTTTCCATTTTTCGTACGGGATGGACTTTGTTTTACTGTGGGGTACACGGTTGATTATTCGATTTGCTGTAAGTATAGCTTCCCCCCACAAGTTCTGTGGTAAACCAGAACTTATTAACAAGGCATTCATCATCTCCTTTAATGTTCGATTCTTTCTTTCCGCAATTCCGTTAGATTGAGGAGAGTACGGGGCAGTTGTTTGGTGAATAATGCCATTTTCCAAACATATTTGTTCAAAAGGAGATTCATATTCTCCACCCCTATCACTTCTTATCATTTTGATCTTTTTGTTAAGTTGTGTTTCAACTTCATTCTTGTATTGCTTGAATGCATCAATTTCTTCATCTTTACTACTAAGCAGGTAAACATAGTAATATCTCGTACTATCGTCAATAAAAGTGATGAAGTACTTTTTCCCATTGCGAGATGGTGTTGACTTCATGTCGCAAATATCTGTGTGAATTAAATCTAAAGGACTTGAATTTCTTTCGACAGACTTATACCGATGCTTAGTATACTTTGATTCCACACAGATTTGACATTTTGAGTTAATGCAATTAAAGTTTGGCAATACTTCCAAATTAATCATTTTCCGTAATGTTTTGAAGTTGACGTGGCCTAAGCGTGCATGCCATAAAGTGTTTGACTCAACTAAGTAAGAAGAAGTTTCAACTTTATTGATAGGAATAGCTATTACATTTAGCTTAAAAAGGCCCTCATTCAGGTAACCTTTGCCTACATACATATCATTCTTACTTAAAACAACACTATTGGAAACAAATACACACTTAAATCCATTTTTGACAAGAAGTGCTGTAAATACTAAATTCTTACGAATTTCTGGAACATGGAGAACTTGATTTAAAGTCACAATTTTTTCGGATGTCATCTTCAATGCAATCTTGCTAACTCCCTCAATTTTGGCCGTATATGAGTTTCCCATGAAAAGAGTTTGGTCGGGTCCTGCGGGAGCATAAGACGAAAATAGTTCCTTGTTTGCACAAATATGGCGGGTGACTCCAGAATCAATCCACCACTATCTCGGATTTCCTACCAAGTTGCATTCAGACAACATGGCACACAAGTCCTCCACTTCAACCACATTTGCTTGATTCTTCTTCTTTTGTAACTCTTTCTTTGGAGCGCGACAATCTATGGCCTTATGTCCGGGCTTTCCACAGTTGTGACAACTACCTTTGAACTTTTTCTTGTTCGGGTAATTCTTTGGTCCAGATGCCTGCTTTCTCTTCTTTTTATTTCCCGGTGCTTCCTCAACAATATTAGCTCCCATTATTGCCGAGTAGCCACGTGACTTCTTTTCAGCATTTTTGTTGTCTTCTTCTATCCTTAGACGAACAATTAGATCCTCAAGTGCCATCTCTTTGCGCTTGTGCTTCAAGTAGTTCTTAAAGTCCTTCCATAAAGGAGGTAACTTTTCAATGAAGGCAGCAACTTGAAACGCCTCATTTATGACCATACCTTCAGCAACAAATTTATAATTAATAACACTATNAGTGATGACCGACCTAGTATTAATCATCTTAAAATCCAAAAATTTTGCAGCAACGAACTTCTTAAGTCCAGCATCCCCGGTCTTGTACTTTTTCTCAAGAGCGTTCTACAACTCTTTTGAAGTTTCCATGACACTATAAACATTATACAAGCCATCCTCCAAACAACTTAAGATGTAGTTTCTTTATAGGAAATCAGAGTGTCTCCATGCTTCAATTACCACAAATCGTTCAGCCTCAGGAGTATCTTCTCCCACGACTGGAACATCCTCCTTGATGAATCGTTGCAGGCTTAGTGTAGTTAGATAGAATAGCATCTTCATCTGCCAACGTTTGAAGTCTGTACCGAAAAATTTTCCGGGTTTTTCTGCCGGTGCCATTGTATGTGCTGGTCTTGACGAAGCAGCAACACTCGATGAAGCACCCGTTCCAGCAGCATTTCCATTAGTTTGGTTTTCATTCGTCATGTTTCTGTAGAGTTGGAATTGGAGTAGAAAGCACAAAGGCTTTAGTCTCCAAACCAGTATACAAAATATAGATAACAGTTCAATATAAATTTCAACACAGAAACGTTAAATAAAATTCCTTAAGCTTGTTGCCGAAACTGTGTTAAAACATAAATTAGAAAACTGTTAGAAGAAACAGAAAATCTGTAAACGATAAGAAATATTCCGAGTCCACAATTTCCTTGTGCATCCTTAAGGAATTTTAATCCTCTCACAAGTTGCCAAGGTAATGGGTTAAATCCCCCCAGGATGAAACGAAATAAATCTTCCTGCAACACTGACAATATAAACTGCAGGATACCAACGAACTCAAAGAACGGAGCAAGATCACACTTACGAATTTGAGAGAGACTGCGAAGTTGAATGTAGTACTTTTCAGAAGGAAATTCTCGATTTTTCAGTGTGTGAAAAGGAAGCCAAATCCAAATTCAAAGCCGAAGCCGAGCCGAACGACGACGACTGCGCGAGGGTTCATTCTCTTCAACTCCTTTTAAGAGCTCTAAGAAGTGATCCTATATTTATACACACAAGTGTAATTGTCTTTCACCAATGTGGTGCAAAGTTCATGACAAAGCTCACTTGATTCAAATTTTCATTTTCCTCAATTTTATTTCCTACTATTATTGGCACATCTTGGACATGCGTTAGGTCTAGTAAGAAATATTCTCAGCTGAGGTGTCAAAATGAAAAGTAGTGCTAACTTTAATTAGAGGGTTCGTCTATTGCATTTGGCCCTACAAACAATGGCACAGATTTGCCTCATAAATTTAGGTCGATTATGATAGAAATGCAGAATGTGGTTAGAAGAAAATCGAAGGTCCTATGTAAAAAGAGAGGGAGAAATTCGAAGTTTCTAGAAGAAAAGAAGAATAAATTTGCAAACAGAAAGTGGCAGATCAAACTTCGGGCCAAAGTTCCAAATATGGTAGTTCAACTTCAGGCTAGTGCCCACTGGCCTGAAGTTCGAACCGGCTGTTCAAACTTCAAGCCAATGGTCTAAAGTTCAAACTGTGGCAGTTTAAACTTTAGGCCAGCGGCCTGAAGTTCGTAGTGGTAGTTCAGAATTGTGATAATTCAAACTTGAATTTCCCCAATACACTTCCCCTAAAATCAAAATGGTGAGTCAATATATTTCATCCCCTTTTGCTTTTTTTTTTTTTTTTTTTTTTTTGCATTTCTTTTCAGATTTTAACTTCACTTTTAATGGTTTGTTGTTCTGTTTTTGTTTGTATGCGTTTTAGCAGAAAGATTTTGTTAATTGGTTTGGTTTAAGATAAGATATATGGTTACTATTTACTAGTCAAAAAAGTAAGCTTTATGAAAATTATGTGATTGCTTCAGCTTGAATCTATGATTGCAATTAAGTTGATTAATTTAACTTAGGTTGTACTCAAAATTTAGAAAGTATTTAATAAGCTATTCTACCATGGATCTAATGTGTTTTGATAATTTTCTTGATAAGGAGGAGGAGGAGGAGGAGGAGGAGGAGGAGGACGAGGAGTGGATCAGAGAATTTAACGAACTCCCTTCCATTGCAACTGAAATGGTGAGTCAATTTAATTCCCTTTTGCTTTTCTTGCATTTTCATAGTTGTTGTTTTGGTTTTCTTGGTGTGCACTTTAGCAGAAAGATTTTATAATTGGATTTTGTTTAGATTTGTGATATATTGATTTGATAAGATAAGATATATGTGTATGCCAAATAAGTAATCTATATGGAAATTGTGCGATTCCTTCTGCTTGAATCTTGTTTGGGTTGTTCCAAGTATTTGATTAGAGCTTCCAGTTATATAATTGAATTTCTTAATTAATTATTACCGTGCATCGAATGTATTTTGATAATTTTAATTTTAATGTTATGTTATTTTGTTTTTCTTGGTGTGCGTTTTTGCTGAAAGATTTTGTGAATGTATTTGGTTTTTGATCTAAAAATTATCTGATAGGATAAGACATGTGGGTATTGGCCAAAAAACTGATATTTGCGAAAATTATGTGATTACTTCAGCTTGAATCTTCTTTGGGTTGATAGTATTTGATTTAAGTTTGCAGTGTTATAATAAATTTCTTGGTTAAAAATTTGACTTGGGGTTTACTCGAAATTCATTTAGTGTTTAGTTAAGCTGTTATACCGTGGATCTAATGTGTTTTAATGATTTTCTTGATAAGGAGGAGGAGTTGTTTAAAGATGAAATTCCTCAATTCACTTCTACTACAATTAAAATGGTGAGTCAATTTCATTCCCTTTTGCTTTTATTGCATTTCCGTTCAGATTTATTTCATTTTTAGTGTTTTGTTTTTCATGGTGTGGTTTTTAGCAGAAAAATCTTGTAAATCGATTTGGGTTTGTTATGCCATATTTTGTTCTGGTACGATAAGATATTATATGGGTATTGTCCAAAATAGTAATCTTTATAAAAATTATCTTATTACTTCAAATTACCTAAGTCGTGATTGGCACCCAACAATTCTGTATAGCAAGAATCAAACATATTCACAACAACCAAAGAATTCCTAGTATATATATATATATACTTATCGAAAGAAGAGGAAAGAGCGTAAACTCGACTTTAAAAGTTTCAGTTGCCTCTCTCTCTCCGTCCTATAACTGAAAAAAAGGAGCACGGCGAAAAGCCAACCTAATTTTTTATTCGTTTAACGAGGGAAGACTGTAAGTGCTGAATTAATTAAATTGCACCTATATCGTGATATATATATTAGTCAAGAGCTACTAGAAACAAAAAGTATATCAACTCTTCAAAGACAATACATAAACTATTTGAATATGACAAAACAGAAAGACCCTAAGCTACCACGAACAACGCTGGTAGCTCCCTATTGGAACTCAAATAATCTCTAACAGCTCAGACACAAACTCCACTGCTGCTAGGATCTGTATCTGCAAACAGGGTGCAGGAAAGTTGGGTGAGTATGAGTAGTACTCAGTAAATATTTTAGCCCGCCCCAAACAAAGGTAGTGGTGGGTAAATATAGAAAATACACATCTCAAACTTCTGTGTGTATATATATATATATACACACAAATATGAAGAAAATTAATACAAACAAGAGAAATAAATCTGAAGAAAATATATATAAACACCAGCAGATTTTAGCAAATTACCTTTATAATTTGTCTTTGCGGGTGCATTGCCACAAATTGGCACAACTTTGGCGAAGTTTTTTTTTCCTGTTTATTAGAGAAGGGCAAAGCCTCGTGAGCTTAATGAGGAAAAAGTGGGTAGATATAGATTAGTTGGGTCATAATAACAGAAAGTGAGCATTTTTATAAAATATCAAAGTTTGGGACAATTTTTAAATTTTATTTAAAAACCAATTGGTAATAGTTTGTGCCAAAAACAACTATCGAGCTGGTATTGAGATTCGGAAATTTGCCAAATATGGATAAAATCTATAACCAAACAGCTATTTGCCAAAAAAAAGTAAAAATTTCACAAAATCTATGAGCAAACGTGGACTGAGTATAAGGTATATATATATATATATATTGGTGTCTGTATAATCAACATCAACAATCCAGTGAGTTCCCACAAGTGGAATATGGGAAGGGTAGAGTGTATGTAGAGCTTACCCCTACCCCGGAGGGTAGAGAGAGCTGTTTCCGAAAGACCCTCGGCTCAAGAAAACATATTTATAAAACACTTTATGACATATTCTGCCTATATACGTATTTTTTAACAAAACACGAAAAGTTAATCAGAAACCTTCCAACAATAGAAACTATTATTCCTCAATCCAAACTAGTTGTGCTCTTTAGCCTTCTTCTTGTGATGCCCTCTCGCCTCTCTTGTGATCTTATACTTTTTCAGTGATACCCTTACTCTTACTCTCTATTACACCCAAAAAAGTTTACATTTGAATCAAAAGTAAACTTAGTTTGGGCTTTATTTTCATGGAGCGATATGGATAGCTCCAAAGAGCATATTCAATGCTTCCTAAAAGTGATTAAGACCCACCTTAGGTTTATGTCAAAAGTTTTCAACCGTAAAAGAGGACTGTAAAGGCGATACTTGATCAACACGGTGGAACACACCAAACATTTTGTGTTAATGCATTGCTGAAATAGATGTAAGAGTAAAGTTAGAAATGAGAACCTTTTTGGATTTTTTCTTTCCTTAAATGACATGGAGACCGATAGAGAAGAATATTAGAACAGAAAGAACCAAAAAAGGAACAGTAAAGAAGGAATAATTAAGATAGAAAGTTAGAAACTCATAGACAAAGAATAATAGCCTTTTTGATCAAAAATGTTATTGTTTCTAAAATCAAGGTGTTTGGCCCGACTTTTGAAAGAAAAAAAAAGTGTTTTTGAGGGAGGCAGAAATTATATTAGAGAAGCAGAAAAAAATAGCTTATCTTAAAGTTTGGCCAAACATTAATTGCTGCTCTTTTCACATTCATTAGCCAAACGCAAACTATTCTCGTCATAACTATTTTTGAGAAACCATATCATCATAACATAAACTACTTCCCATGCGATGGATAACATCTTAAAATCAATAAAACGAATTTAATTGGCAAATAATACAATGTTGTTATTTGCCGCTTATTGACAGTACATGTACGTAGTGTCACTAATTAGTAGAATTAATTACAAGAATAAGTATCATATATAACACCAAGTATTGTTGCCACATCATAATTTTCTTATTTTGGTTTTGTTTTTCCCGGGCCAACTTGCAAATTGGTAACCTGTGTTTTTGCTCTACCCCACTGCAGGATGAAGAGGACTGCAGAAACTCTAGTGGATACGATCCAGTGAAGTGTCTAGAGTGGCAAGGAAAGCAAAAGAACTTAACTGCTCCAGTCAAGGAAGCAATTGAGACCCTTAAGTTTATGATCAAGTATCTTCAATTACATCTAAAATGGGGCAAAATTGTTAAGGTTAAGTTCAACAAAATCGACTCTGCTGTTAGGATTGCAGGACGATCGTGTCATGAGGCTTGCAATGCAATTAAACATGGAAGAATGAATGATGCCTTGTCTAGTTTGTCATCAGTGCTGAGCCCCATTGAAGGCGGAGACCTTGACTGGGAAGTCGGAGATGCTACTCGCTATATCAGATCAATTAGTGATAAGGCTTCGATGACTGCTGAGGAAGTGTTGGAATATTATGCTATGCTCCCCAAAATGGTGAAATATTTGGTACCCCGTATCAGATATGGGAATTTCAGTTCTTTTGCTAAGATGTTGGATCCTACTGTAGACAAGCTAACGTTTCTGGGACGTTTCTTAAACTTTACGTCCAAATGGTGCATTGAACACGAGAACTTGATTATTCTTGGGTCTAAAATGTCCGGTCTTGTTGAAACAGCAAGATTTCTCTTTGATTGGTCTCTGACGACAAGGTACCAGTATTGGGATCATAACATGTATGCTTCTCCTTTCCTAACAGAGGTAACAGATATCGAGAAAGAGATCAATGAGGTGTATATCCAAGTGTTGAAAGCATCTTGGACATCACGAATAACAGTCACTTCCATGAGCACAGAACACATTACCACATTTGTCGATTCTCTCCTTGACATTATTAAGGTCATGCTGGATGAACAGGCAGTGCTGGTAATACCTCTAGAAGAAGAGATTGCAACCATTTGTCAAGGTCTTAGATTCTTGATTGGTCTTATAACAGATTTCCGGAAACAGGGTGTAAAGGATATGAATTTGATTGACCTCTTAATGTATATTGAAGTTGAATTCATATCCATGATAACGAAAAGTAGTGTCCCCATGAGAATGAGTTCTCTACTCTTCGAACTGGAGGTCGTGATTAATCTTATGAAGGCTGAGATCTTTCTGACAAGAGTGCTTGAACACTCAAAGGTTCCTGAGAAAGATGTGGTAAGATTTATTCACCGGGAGCTGAAGTCCACCATATCTGCTGCATTGGATCTGTTAGAGCAAGGGGATGCCCCGCCAGAAAGTACTGAAGTTGTGACCAAGGACCTTGGGTCACCATTTGAATCACTCACCATTCGTGAAGTGACTGAGGATGAGTACTATGATATGCATCCTTTCACATCTGAGTTACTGCTAAAGATCAAGCTAATGAAGGAAGAAATCAGATTGGTGGAGCTTCTCAACAATAAAATTGGTCTTGTGGTTCTGTTAAGGGACCAAATCCAGACCCTCCACGACGAGCTGATGTTCTTGGTAACTCTTCTTTTGGATCTCCCAGAGAAGTATGCTGACCCTGACCACCGGTATAATATTTTAAGCTGGATCGATGATTTTGCCAGTGAGGCAGGAACCTTCATTTGCTCGCTTCACATAAACAAAATGAACGAAGAAATGAAGAAGGAAATGAACCTCCATCTTTCAAGTTTTCTGCAGAAAACTAAGATGATCAAGGAATACGACAGACTAAATTGCCCCAAGATTGTAGAAATGCTAGGTTCTGATGGCATCCCTGCAACTGATGGCATAGGCTTCATCAAATATCTTACCGAATATCTTGCAGAGGTTTTGAACCTTAATGCTAATGAGCTCACCCCACTGATCAGGCATCAAATTAAGACCATCCAAAGAGAACTAGCATCCTTCAGATTAGAAGACATTGCAAAGCTTCAAAATGCAGGCGAGATTACAGGTGCTCTTCTGTTAATGGATGGTAACAGTCAGACAGCGAACAGAAGAATTGTTAAATTGGACGACGTGGCAGATGCGCTAAAGAAAAAAGCTATTGGTGAAGGAAACCTCAGGCTTGATGTTATCTTCATCTTAAGTATGCCTGGACTTGGTAAGACGGTTCTGGCGGAAAGAGTTTACAAAGATTTGTCAGAATCCGATCACTTCACTGTTCATGCATGGTGTCATGTTTCAGAAATATATGACAAGAAAGAGGTGTTGATCAACATTCTAAGACAGATTATCGAGCATCCTGGTGATATTGATAAAACAGATGAGGGAGATCTTGTAAATCTTTTACACCAGTATCTTGATAAAAAGAAGTATCTTATCGTCCTTGATGATATAGGGAGCACTGAAGCATTCGATGACTTAAAAGTCTGGTTTCAAGATAAGAACAATGGAAGCCGGGTAATCATAACTACTCAAAATGCAGATATGGTTTCTGGAGCAGAGTATCTGGAGTTCAACTCGCTTTTGGCATGTATTACGCGTGTGGCTTATGAAGTGGAGTGTGTGGTTGACTCATACATTAGTACTGGAAGAGAAATGATCTGGTATCACCTGTTATCAGATGTTATAGATTTAATCATGAGAGTTGAGAAAACTGTTGCAGAGATCAGTGACTCTAAGGAAATAATAGCCAGTACGAATGTCAGTCATGGTCATTCCTCCAAACCGCAAAATGGTAGTGAGAATCCTGCCACTCCAGCAGTATCAGAAGCTAATCAGAAATTGGTCAGTTTTGAGGAGGTGGTGGACAAATTAACGGATAAATCTGTTGAAGGAAAACAAGGGCTAGACATCATTTCCATTATCGGCATGCCTGGCCTTGGCAAGACAACTCTAGCTAAAAGAATTTATAATGATCTGAAAGAGAAACGACACTTTGACATTTATGTATGGTGTCATGTTTCTCAATGGTATGACAAGAAGGCGTTGTTGATTGAGATTTTAAGGCAGATTATTAAACTTCCTGGTGATATTGATGAAAAGGATGCAGGAGATCTTGTAAAGCTTTTGCATGGAAGTCTTGACAGGCAGCGCTACCTTATTGTTATGGATGATATATGGAGTGAAACAGCATTCGAAGAGTTGAGCACACCTTTTGAAGATAACAACAATGGAAGTCGAGTAATAATAACCACCAGATTTGATAAAGTGGCTCCACTTGATAGTCATCGGGAGTATCTTCGTCTGCTCAATGTGGATGAAAGTTGGACATTACTATGTGAGATTGTTTTTCAGAAAAGGGAATGTCCTTCAAAACTTGAAGGTATTGGGCGTCAAATAGCTAAGAAGTGTCAGGGCTTACCTCTTTCAGTCGTTTTAGTCGCTGGTCTTCTTAAAGGGACAGGTGAAGAACCAGATAAGTGGGAACACATTGCAGAAAAATTAAGCTCACTGATTGCTCGTGAAGATAATAAGTGGAGGGGAGCTCTGGAGTTAAGTTATATCCATTTGCCTGAATATCTAAAACCCTGCTTTCTGTATTTTGGGGTGATTCTAGATGAGAAAAAAATCTCAGTCTCAAAATTGATACGGCTGTGGATTGCCGAAGGGTTTGTGAAGAAAGTAGATCCCGAGAGTCAAGAGCATGTAGCAGAAAGGACCATGGAGAAAACTGCAGAAAAATACTTGATGCGTCTCATTGATAGAAGCCTAGTAATGCAATCAGAAAGCAGCTACGATGGTCGGATAAAATCATGCATTGTTCATGATTTGGTACGTGAATCCTGTTGCGCAAAAGCAGAGGATGAGAAGTTCTTATTGTGGATAAATAGGTATGATTAACTCGAAATGTTATACTTTAAAGCTAGCTATTTCAGAAAATATTGGTCTTATTATCCTTCTTTAATTCAGGGACCTGGAAACAGATTCTGCTCCTTCTAATTTTCCTCAAAACCTTAACCAACGTCGTCTATCCTTGTATCGTGAGCAAGATGAGATTGCTAACTGGAGGCCTGAGTTCTCTCCTATTCGCTCTCTATTTCTCAAACCAGCAAGGAAGGATAAGGGCAGGCTGGATTCTTTCAATGTCTCAGTCATTCTGGGAGTGTTCAGGCTTCTTAAAGTGTTAGATCTGGAGTTCATCAATGTAGGAGAATTGTTCCCAGAAGAAGTAAGGATGCTAATTCATTTAAGATACTTGGCTGTTCGGTTTGGTGGGAGATCTATTCCTTCATCGATAGCAAAGCTTAAGAACCTGGAGACACTTTTCATCAAAGGATTAAAAGAGGAAGTCTCTGTGCCAAATGTGATATGGGGAATGGTGAAGCTGAGACATGTGAACATAGACGCCTGTAATTTTGTCGGCAGCAGTGAATTCTTGGAATGCAATTATCTGGAAACTCTGTCAACACCATCTCTTTCGTACGGCGATGCCATGGTCGAAATTATGAAACGGATGATCAATCTTCGGAAGCTCAAATGCAAATTCTTGGAGTCATGGGGTTATTCTGAACAAGGTAAACTCTGCAATCGATTTCCTCTGATGGACGCTTTGGGTGAACTAGAATCACTCAAGGTGTCTTATGGCAGTCATCTATTCAAGCAACCTTGCCAGTTCAACTTTCCATTAAAGCTTAAGAAATTGACAATGTCTAAATTCCGATCGAGATGGGAAGAGATTTCAGTGATCGGATCACTTCCTGAACTTGTGGTTCTTAAACTGGAAAATAACGCATTTAATGGGGAGTTATGGGAAGTTCGTAATGATGAATTCCCTAAACTTGAGGTTTTGAAATTGGATAATCTAAACCTTGAAAAGCTGGAGGTTGAAAATATGGCTTTTCCCATACTCAAACGACTGGTTTTCCGCAGCTGTAAAAGTCTGGAGAGAATTCCTTCATATTTTGAAGATCACCTTAATTTAGAGTCCATTGAAGTACGGTGGTGCAGCACCTTTGTCGCGGATTCTGCCGAAGAAGTTCAAGAGGTAGTAGCACGTGACGGCAACAGGCATGTCAAAGTTTCTATTCTTCCGGCAAAATCTTCTACTAGCCTCAGGTAAGCAAAATATACACTCATTTCTTTACTCGCTAAGTATCTTCAAACAGCCTGCTGTCTCATGAGGTGAGCTGAGGACCTGGATGTTATGGGCCAATACCTTTATTTCGTTATGTTTCTCTCTCTCTCTCTCTATATATATATATACTGGGTTTTGTCATCATACTACAAGAGGGTAATAGGTTAACATTGTATCCATTTTTGAGTTCATTAAAACGCCCTTGCCACCTCACTAAGAATATATACATAAATAAATGTGTGTGTATGTGTGTGTTTGTAACAATTTAGATAATTTAGTAATAGTATCTAAGGAAAACTCTTTTTCATAAACTTCTACTTCATCCCTTTTTACTTGATGCAATTGCTTATTCTTCCGATTACCTTGTCAAAGGACGATGGGCGCGGAATCATTCATCTCTACCCAGAATGTTGGGGTTCGAGAACATCGCATTGAGTCCTTCGAGGATGCTCAACATATCCAGTCATATCATGTGCTTGATAGTCCTGTCAACCAATGCTGAAACATTTATGGAACACAACTTAAATAGTCTTCTTTTTATTGGTATTATCTTGTCTTTTGTATTATTGTTGGCTGAATAATTTGCCATGTTCCCTGATGGTGGTATTTCTCACTTTGTTCAAGTAATGTAAACTGAATTTCTTACTTTTTGTTGTTTCAATATATAAACCTTGTCTTATTTTCCTTGTCACTGGCATAAAGGAGAGTGATAAGTGCACTAGTGATGAGGTGTGAGAGTGATGAGGTGTGAGAGGTTGTGCTTGGAAGGTCTAAGGAGAGGTAAGGGTAGGCCGAAGAAGTAATTAGGGTAAGGTGATTAGGCAAGACATGATGATGCTCCAGCTTACCAATGAGATGACCCTTGATATAAAGGTGTGGAAGTCGATGATTAGAGTTGAAAGTTAGGAAGCCAAGTGATTTCCTTATTCATACCAGTAGTATACACACTCTCGTATTTTCTTTTTAGCCTTAGGTTTCTATTATTGCCTATTGTTTCTTTCATTTCAATGATCTTAATATCTTGTTGTTGTCAAAGAAGTATTGGGGTGAAGTGATTAGGAAAGCCATGGCGATACTCCAATTTCTCACTGTTGTTGCTGGCCATTTTTCTTTTCATTAGTGGTGTGCATGCTTTACTGAGTCGAGCGTTTATTGAAAACAACCTCTCTATCTCCATGAGGTACGGGTAAAGTTTGCGCACACACTACCCTCCCCAAATCCCACTATGTGGGATTACACTGGGTATGTTGTTGTTGTTATATGGTTTACGCTCGTAGCTATTCTGTCCACTTAGTTCAGGGGCGGCCCTTCCATAAAATAAGTAAAGTAACTGCTTTAGTCCCTACATTTATGGGAGCTATTTTTTGTTATACCTAATAGGCTATGTATAAGTTTAAAAAAAGGATTCGTGAAGTGAGAAAAATTGATTTCTTTCTTTAATAGGAATAGAGAAGAAGGATTTGCAACTGCTATGATTTCTGTCAAGAAAATTGCACTTGAAATGAATATCGGGCCCGAATTTCGTACGAAACGTATGATATATAGGAAGTAACAATTTGATGAGAATATTGATAATAAAATCTCAAAATATTTCGAAAAGTCCTTTGGAGTTGATTACTTTATACATTTAGACAAGACTATTTATTTCACTTCAAAATAGATTTGAACAATTTGAAGAATATGAAAATATTTTTAATTTTCTATTTAGCGGTAAAAAGAAAACAAACCTAATGAAGGGTCACTTACTTTCTCAATTTTTATTTTCTTAATTTTAATGCTTTGATTTAGCAACAATAAAAATGTCGCCACAAGAGCTCTACTAATTGGGGTGACATAGTCGCCTCTAAATTATCTTTAGCGGCGACTCGAGACTGATCGCAACAAAAATCTTTTCAATCAAAAATAAATTTGGAGGGAAAGAAAAAAGGAGGTATATTTGTGGCGATATAATTTAAGTTGTCATTAAAAACACAACTTTAGTGGCGGATATAAAGGTTGCCACAAAAACTATCAATTTTGTGACAACTTTTGATGTCGCCACTAAAAGTCGCCACAAAAACCTACTTTCTTGTAGTGAATGTTACTATGGCAGGAGGCATCGACAACTGGGTAGGATGGTGCCCGACAAAAACCAAAGAGTGAAGAGGCCAAACAAAAGAAACATGAGGTTATTTCAACAACCACAAATGAGGGTTAGACCAACAAGGATCAAGATAAGCAGAAAAAGAGAAGGAGATCACTACTAAAATAATGAAAGTTGACTGCCAAAATCGACTGAATGTGGTCGGTTTCTAAGGGAAACTAACCAAAAACGGACCAAAAGGGGATGTCAGTGAACTTCTAGTTGGTACTAAAAATTGTTTACCCATAAAACGGTACAGTTGAATTTATATGTGATAAAACAGCAGAGATGATAGTTCCGAGAACAAAGTTTCCGGGCACAACAATGATGATATCAAAGAGAAGGAAAGTAAAATTGTATTAAGCTTTGTATGGAATGGGGTATAAGTTTTGCCAGAAAATTCGTCTCCTTTATAGTGATAACTGGGATCACTATTTATAGTTGTGTCTAGGGAAGGAGGTCCTAGGATCGTGCCCTCCTTTAATGTCAATTATGAGGGTCATTGATGCAGATGTAACAGTGAACATAAATGTTAAATTCTCTGTAACGGGCTGTCACTTGTAATGGTCTAGAATATTGCTTATGAAATGCTACCAGGCGCAAATCATTTAATATATCTTTATGAACGTTATCCCTTCCGGTGACAAGCAGAATGGCTGTGTTTGGTCTTCGTCCATCCTCGTCTTAGGTTCCACGTGTCATTCCCTTAGACGGCGATGTGTCATATCATATTTCACCATATACAGATAGTCCCCCTTCTTTCCGATGACATATCTTTGTGTTACGAGGAAGTTGGTAGAAACACTCTTTTGGCGGGAATTACTATAACTCCCTCTGAAGATTTCTACAGTTGATTAGACTCACGTCTCTCCGCATTTAATTCCCGAAACACATGTCATCCCATGATTCATCATAGCATTTCCCGATTATCAAGGTAATCATAGCCATGAATTTAGCCTCCAAAAATTTACTTATACGCATCATTCTTTTCCTTTGCACTTCATAATTTCTCGAGCTTCTGGTTTGCATCTTTGTTCTCCATCCTTTCTCTAATTCTCTTCAAACAAAAACCTTTTCCTTCTTCTTATTCAATGGCTTCTTCCTCCAAGCGTGTCAGTTATTCAAAGAACAAGAACAAAGTCGAGGACTCTGCTCCTCCAACAGTAGGTTCCATCATCCCAAGAAGACTTAGTACCACAAAGGACTTTGAAGAGAAATTCTCTACTGCTAACCCTCGTACATGGATTGTTAGTAGGTAGACTTCTTCCATTCGTCTTTCTAGTATTCCTGTTGTGAAGGAGGACTATCGCTGCCTTGAGTTGAATATCTGTCGGAGTGAGTGACCCTTCCCAAGGAAGGTTTTATATACTTTTTCACGTATCCCTTTACTTTGGGTATGTTTTATTTGAGTGAAGAGCTTGATTCTGTGATTGTGGAGTTTTGCCTTTGCTACCAGGCGTGTTTGGCACAGGTAAGTCTTTCACTATGGAGGACGATTGCCTGCCTTCGACCTTTGTGCCAGGAAACTGGAGAGGAGCTAACCTTAGCTCATATGATGGATCTCTATTCTCCTAAAATCTTCCACATGGGAATGATAAACCTCTGCAAGTGTGGCCACCATGCTTTGCTGTCTAGCATGGATAATGACAACGACCGTGGGTGGATGAAATGGTTTGTTGCAGTCGCCACCAGCAACATCATCCCAGCAACGGCTTCATCCTTTCCGGTCTTTTGGAACCGCACTTGTAAGCTATTTGTTTAGTATTTCTTTTTACTAGATATTCTTCTATGGCCGTATTAACTCTTCACCCTTCGCATGTTTCAGCAACTCGATGGATCCCACCAGTGGTGGAAGGAATGGATCAATGGGTTCAGAAGATTTTGGACGTCACGACGCCCAAAACTCGTTTGTGGAAAGAACTGGCCCTTAAATACGGGTGGAAGGCCAAAAATCATGGTAATTTTAATTTACCTTGATTCCATTTTGTTTTGTATATGGAGAATTTGGTTGAACCCTTCTGACTTGTTCACGAAATTAGGTCTACTTGGGGGTTCTGTTGCTGTCCCCGAAGAAGGCATTTTGGCTGATCCTGCTGATGCAACGAGGCTCCTTCAGGAGGCACTTACTCGAACAGGTATCTCCGGGCCTCTTTCGGGCGCAAACACTTCTTTACGGATTCCACGACCGGAGGATAAACAACCTAAGAGAAGACGTTCCTCCGTGACCGAGGAAAAGAGTAAGAGGGCAAAGATGACGCCCCCGAGTCTTCTCCGGCGGTGATGGTGACTGGTCCTCCTTCCGGGCCGGTCACACTATGATGATTGATGATGATGGAGATGCTAGTGATGAGGGAGCTTCTCTACATAGAAGGATACAATGCTCATCATCTCAACAAGATGCTCGACCTGTTGAGATAGTTACACCAACTGAGGACAATGTCTTGACACTTTGGGGAGAATCTGATTTGGTGGAAAATGCCAACTCCTGTTTTTGGGCCCCAATTATTGTGCCTGGTATTGCGGGGCTGAGTACCGGGTCCTTGCCGTCTTTGGTTGGCAAGCGACCAACAGCCAGCACTGCATTTGATGCAGCTGCTTCTCACTCTTCAACTCCATCAACTTAGTCTCCACCTTCACCAGTACCAGCAACTGCTACATCACTTCCATATTTATCCACTCTTCCACCAGCAATTGCTACATCACCTCCATTGGCCGCACCTGACCATGGAGAAGGTGTTCCTCTTCCACAGTCCCCCGTTCATGGGAATTTTGGGGCAAGATTGTGCTGCCCTTTATGAAGATTCACAAAGGAGGAGGAACATTACTTTTTCAGTCTCTATCGGGTGCAACTTGCTATCACGACCGATGGAGCTTGCTAATTATCTGAAGCTTTTGGCTTTAGAGAAAGACTACAAAAGATTCATGCACCCTCGGGAGAGTGTTTGTTGAACAACGCCATGTACAACACCGCAAAGGTACATTCCTTTCTTCCGTTATTACTTGTTCTATTTATTGGTGTAAGCATATCCTGAATTTTAGCTTCTTACTTTGTAGGTCCACTTTCTTGCTTCTGAGGGCCTTTAGAGGTTGATTCATGAAAAGGAAGAGATTACCTCCGCATGGGATCAACTTTTGACAGAGCAGGAGCAAAATATCGCTCGCCTTTCGGAATTGGAAGCCAAAGCTGCTGAGGTTGTTGTATTGGAATCTCGTTTGCGGTAAAATGATCAAGAAGTAATAACCCTTAGCCAAGATATTGGTCCACTGAGGGTTAGATTTGATGAAACCAAGTCCAAATGGGTTGAAGTCCATAACGTCGTCCTTGCTGCAACCGATCGTGAGGCGACCTCCGCTGAAAGAGTGATTAACTTAGAGGCAGCCTTGAACTCCAAAATTTAAGAGCTTGTTGCTGCGGGGGCAAAACACGCCCAGCTAGAAGAGAAGTACAGGAAAACTATTGATTATAATAGGCTCTTTATTCCAACTATCCGCGACCTTGACGTCAACCTCAAATATGCTAGGTTCGCCCGAGAAAGCCTTTGTGCCGAGGTTACCCAACTCAAAGAAGAAATTAACAACCGAGCGGCTTCCCTCATTGTTGAAAAAACTTATGCCATGTACATCATGGGAGAAAAACCTTGGAGGAGTCCAAATCTAGTTATCATTAACTTTGATGCCGAAATTGCTAAGGCCCGAGAGCTTGAGTTGGCTGCTAAAAATGGACTCCCCGTGCAGTCTGATGCTCCTGGTTCTTCTAGTTCCGGTTCTGAGTTTTCGGGAGCTTAAGAGGGATCAGAGGGCAAAGATGCTAAAGACTAGACTGGGGAAAACATAGAGCCATTGGTGGACCCACCTATTTCTCCCCGAGATGCGGACACTTCCCTTCCTCCTGGTTTCGAAGACACTGCAGTTTAGCTTTTCTTTTCTTTTCCCATTTTGTACTTTACCGTTTTGGCACGTTCTTGTAAATAAAGACATATTTTTGCTCAAGTATTGTTTGAGTCTTACTTTAGTTTGAATATTCCCGTAAGTCTTTAGCCTTTGCATTTGCTTGAGAATTCTGCGCATGTTTTTCTGTTCACGCTTTACTATGTGTAGTCTCGGGTGCATTTTCCTCAATGTATTTTGGTCCGAGCATCAACCCTTTTCCGTGAGGGCTTTGCTAAGTATTTGCGCAAGTTTACTTTTTGCGTCCTATTCACATACGACTTCGGGTGTATTTTTCCCCGATGGCATTTTTTATCACGAACATATATTCTTGCGGAATTGACCCTTTAACGTGAAGGTTTCTATAAGTATTTGCGCAAGTTTACGTTTTGTGTCCTTTTCACATGCGTCTTCGGTTGTATTTTTCCCAGACGGTATTTTTGATTACAAGCATATATTCTTCCGGAACCAACCCTTTGAGGTGAGAGTTTTTATAAGAGAGGTCCCTCTTATATTTACGTTGCTCTTGAAGAGGACGTCTCATGTTCATTACGGCACTAACATTTGAATTACTTGTTTAACTTTTAAATGACAAATTGCCATTACTTGTGGCTATCTTGTGCAACTTGTTTCTACGGGACTGACTGTGAAGTCCCTGGTCCCTATGATGCATTTTGTTTCCGGATTTTCATTCCCCGATTGACGTGCTATTCACTATTGGCGTATCCTCATATCATTCCCCAGTGTTTGAATGAGAGGAGTGCAAATTGGAACACTGGAAGTCTTGTATCTTCGAATATTCCACTAATGAATTTCTAGATAATCCTCAACTTGGTAACACACTTTACTTCCCCTCAGGAGTTTATGATATCGAGTGAAGGACTATCTAACAACCCTCTAGTGGTTTGTGCTCATGAACAGCCGGGTAACCTTTGTTCGGTAGCAAACTTAACTTCCTAATGGGAATTTTCTATCGAACCAAGATTATCTAACCATCCCCGTGTAGAAGCTTGTCTGTTTTCCTTACTATCAAAGGTCTTATTGTTGTTGTCTTCATAGTATGCTTTCTGTTGATGCCTCATTAAAAACCTTGCCAGAAAAACCCAATTGGGACAAAAACTGAACGAACGGAAAACAAGTGTAGCAAATACTTTCCGCTTGAATAATTTTCATCAGCAATAATATCTTTTGAGATGTGCCATGTTCCAATGCTAGGAAACTTGTCTCCATTCTGCTTCTCCAATTTGTATGAACCTTTCTCAGTTATAGCTGAAATCCGGTAGGGACCTTCCCACATTGGACCTAGATTCCCCATGTTGAGCTCCCGGGTATTTTGGGTTACTTTTCTTAGAACCAAGTCTCCTACTTTAAAATAACGGAAGTTGGCACTTCAATTATAATATCGCTCCACTCTTTGCTTTTGAGCTCCCATTCTTACATGTGCCAAGTCCCTGCGTTCCTCGAGCAATTCCAAGTTGATTAACATTGCTTCGTTGTTCGATTCTTCATCTACCCAAAAATATCTCAAAGTGGGTTCTCCCAGTTCCACCGGAATTTGGGCTTCAACATCGTACACAAGGGAAAAAGAAGTTTCTCTTGTACTCGATTTGGTCGTTGTTCGGTAGGACCATAAAACTTCGGGAAATTCTTTGGGCCATTTGCCTTTTACTACTTCCAACCATTTCTTGATGTTTTGAATAATCACTTTGTTTGTTGACTTTGCCTGACCGTTTGCGCTTGGATGATTGGGATAATATGTGATCCTATTTATCTTCAAATCTTCGAGGAACTTTGTAACTTTTGCACCGATAAACTGTGGCCCATTGTATCATGCTATCTCTTTTGGTATTGCGAACCTGCAAATTATATTTTCCCATAGGAAATTGACCACTTCGCATTCTCCAATCTTCTGATAAGGACCTGCTTCCACCCATTTAGAAAAATAGCCACTCAAAATTAAAAGAAACCTTACCTTTCCGGGAGCTGGCGGTAGCGCTCCGACGATGTCCATCCCCTATTTCATGAATGACCATGGGGACAAAACCGAATGTAAAGGTTCTGTACGTTGGTGTACTAGTGGTGCGTAGTGTTGGCACTTATCACATTTTCGTACGAAGTCTTTGGCATCTTGGTCCATGTGAGGCCAGTAATATCCTGCCTGCACCAACTTCAGCACTAAAGAGTCTGCACCCGAGTGATTGCCGCATATTACTTTGTGGAATTCTCTCATGACATAATTAGCTTTTGACGCTCCTAAGCACCGGGCCAGCGAGCCTTGGAAATATTTTCTATAGAACTGGCCTCTCTTGAAGTTTTAACGTACAACTTTGGCCATAATGCCCGTGATGCTTTGGGGTCTTCGGGCAACTTCTCGTGCTCGAGATAGTCGATTATCTTATTTTTCCAGTCCTAGACAAGACTAGTCGAATTCACCTCATAGTAACCATCCGTATCCAAGATTGAGTTCATCAGTTGCATTACCGTCTCGGACTCTGATTTTTTTATTTTCGTCGATGATCCTATGTTTGCTAACACGTCCACTTATGCATTATTTTCCCTCAGGATATGAGTAATTGACCACTCCCGAAATTGTGCCAAAAGAGTGGGGACCTTTACCACACATTGTTGCGTACATTCTTCTTTGGTTCCAAAGATCCCGTAAACCTGATTTACCACCAGTTGCGACTCACATTTGATTTTGATAACCTCGGAATCAAGACCTCGGGCTAGTTCGAGCCCTGCAATCAAAGCTTCATACTCCGCTTCATTATTAGTTAAAGGGATCGTTCTGATGGCTTGCCTTAAGGTTTCCCCTAAAGGCGTGATTAAGACTATTCCGAGTCCGGACCCTTTTACATTTCCAAACCCCCGATGTCGGAACCGACATCATTACTGCCTCCTTGGTTGCCAGAGGCAATAGTCCTAGACTAAAATCAGCCAAAAAGTCAGCCAAGACTTGCGACTTTATTGTAGTCCTTGGTTTGTATTTTTTGCCGAACTCACTCATTTTGATGGCCCATTTGGCTAATTTTTCCGAGAGCTCGGGTATATGGAGGATGTTCCGCAAAGGCAAAGTAGTCACCACAGTTATCCGGTGGCATTGGAAGTAGGGCCTCAACTTCCGAGTGACAACTACAAGAGCTAAGGCCAGTTTTCCCAAATGTGGGTAGCTAGTTTCTGCTCCCGTTAAAATGTTCCTAACTTAATAAATGGGAAATTGCGTACCTTAGTCCTCCCGGACTAATACCGCACTTACTATAACTTCTGAAACCGCGAGGTGAAGTAGCAATGTTTCACCTTCATTTGGTTTTGAAAGCAATGGAAGGCTTGATAAGTACTTCTTCAGGTCCCTCAGATTCTTCTGGAACTCTGGTGTCAATTGTAAATTATTTTTCTTTTTGAGTAGTGTGAAGAAGCGGTGACATTTTTTCGTCGATCGGGAAATGAACCTGCTCAAAGATGTTGTCTTCCTGTGAGCCTTTGGACTTCCTTTACGTTTGAAAATTGATCTAGGATATCCTCTATGGCCTTGATTTTGTTGGGGTTTACCTCAGTTCCCCTCTGTGAGATCGAAAATCCCATAAACTTACCAGAACTGACCCCGAACACACACTTATTGGGATAAAGTTTCATGTTGTGCTTCCTCAGGATGTCGAATGTTTCTTGCAAATGCTTAAGTTGGTCACCTGCATTCAAAGACTTAACGAGCATATCATCTAGATAAATATCCATAGTCTTTCCTATTTGCTTTTCAAACATCTTATTATGAGTCGTTGATAAGTGGCTCCGGCGTTTTTCAACCCGAAGGGCATTACATTGTAACAATATGTAGCGAAATTTGTTATAAACGAATTCTTTTCCTGATCTTCTGGGTTCATCTTGATTTGGTTGTACCCGGAACAAGCATCAAGGAAACTCATTAACTTGTACCCAGCCGTGGCATCAATCGTTTGATCGATATTTGGAAGTGGGAACGAGTCTTTATTAAGGTCTTATAGTATACACACATGCGAAATTTATTGTTCTTCTTAGGAAATACTACTACATTGGCTAGCCAATACAGATATCTTACCTCTCCGACTGAACTAATATTAAGCAAGCGGGTTACCTCTTCTTTGACAAATTTATTCTTGGCCCTGGCAATAGGGCATTTCTTTTGTCTTAGCGTAGGTACGTTGAGATCCAAACTCAGCTTGTGCACGGTTATTTCTGTCGGGATACCTGCCATATCCTCGTGCGACCACGCAAAATAATCGACATTAAATTTAAGGAATTCAATAAAACCATACATGAGCTCTAGGTGAAGTCCTGTCCCCAAATGGAATTTTCTTTCTAGGAATTCTTCGGACAATGCAACTTGCTCCAGTTCCTTCATCGTGGACTTCGCTACCCCCATCTCTTCTGGAACTCGAAAATATCTCGGCACCAGAAAATGTTCTGAGGACTCCGATCCTGGGCTAACCTCTTCTAGCTCGGGAGTAGGTGCCGGTTCCTTTAATTTCTATGTCATGTGCTCCTTCCTTTTGCTACTGGAAACTAAAATTGCATTCATCTCCCTTGTCGCTGGTTGATCACCTCTTATCTGCTTGATTCCTTTGGCGTTGGAAACTTCAGCAATTGGTGATAAGTTGAGGTACAACTTTCATCTCGTGTAACCATGGCCTTCCCAGGATGATATTTTATCCCATGTCACCATCTACTACTTTGAAAAGAGTTGTTTTCATTACTCCTTCAGCGTTCTTGAGCAGCAAAATCTCTCCCCGGGTCGTCACACTCGCAAGGTTGAATCCAACGAGGAGCTTTGTTTCCGGAATAATGCTTTCGGTGAGTTTAGCTTGCTCGAATACTCTCCATTGTATGATATTAGTCGAATTTCCTGGATCCACTATAACACGTTTAACATTAAAATATAACACATTTAAAGAAATTACCAGTGTGTTGTTATGTGGTAACAACAATTCGTCTAAATCCTCCTCTGGGAAAGTGATATCGTCTTCCCGAAGTCTTTTACTATGAGTTATTGATAATTTCGTCTTCTTCGCTGCCGAAAAGGTGACCCCGTTAATCTCATTCCCTCTGAAGATCATATTGATCGTTTAGCGTGGGGGTTCTCCTCCTGCTTTCGAAGGTTCCGTGTTGTCTCTTTTCGACCATAATTGTTCTTAGCGTGGTCACTCAAGAATTCTCTGAGGTGACCATTCTTCAGTAGTGTATCCACTTCTTCACGGAGGTGTTGACAGTCCCCTGTTCGGTGGCCATTCTTCCTATGGTATTCTCACCATAAGTTGGGATCCCTCTAGCTGGAATAGGATCTCATAGGTCTCGGGAATCGTTCCTCTTTAATGTTTCTCATGGCTGATACCAGCTCCACGATACTGACATTGAAGTTATATTCCGATAACTTGGGGTAAGAAGGATCCCGGTCTCCCCGACGTCTCTTTATCTTGAAGTGATCTATTATTTTAACCACAATCAGTTCCTCAGTTAGCGGTGAACTTGTTCGCTGCCCGGAAGTTTATGCCACGGTCTTTGGTCCGCTGGTAAGGCAAAAACCGACCCCTCGAAGTCCGTGTGTCCGTGTCGTAGTCATCCTTTGATTTTTCTCTGCTCTTTTGCCGCCCTTTGGTCAATGATGTGGAGCCGACCTGGTCATCTTCGATCCTTATCTTCGACTCGTACTGGTTGTGGACATCTGCCCAAGATGTTACTCTAAACTCAAGAAGGCTCACCTTCAGCTTCTGAGAAGCGCCTGAGCTTCTCGGATTTAATCCCTTGGTGAATGCTTCAGTTGCCCACTGATTCGAGATGGCCGGGAGCAACATTCTTTCTTTTTGGAATCGGGTAACAACCTCTCGTAATAATTCAGATTCTTCGTGTGCGATCCTGAATATGTTGTCCTTCTAGGCTTGTACTTTTCTAGCCCTGACATGAGCTTTGATTAAAGAATCAGCGAGTATCTCAAAGGAATATATATGGAATGCTTAGGTAATAATGAATATCACGTTAAAGCTCCCCTCGAGATAGTTTCTCCAAATTTCTTGGGCAACACATATTCAATTTCATGAGGAGCTAAATCATTTCCTTTTACCACCGTTGTGTAGGTGGTAATATGCTCCTGTGGGTCTAAAATCCCATCATACTTTGTCATTTCAAGCATTTTGAATTGCTTCAGGATTAGTTCTGGTGCCGCACTCGGCTTGTACGGCAATTGAGTATACTTCTTCGAGTTCGGGCCTTTCAATACTGGTGGAGCGCTCGGGATTTGGTCCATGCGGGTGTTTACTTCCCTCTAAACAGTAAAAGTTAATTCTTGAATGGGTCATTTTCGTTGTTGAGAGCGGATCTGCTTCCCCCAGCCCCGTCGGAGCCAACTTCATCCTTAGGAGCGTTGTTGTCGACTCTCTTCATTGTTTGGTTTGCGGGAACACCAGGAGGAATTGGATTCGTCTGTTTTCATTATTCGAAGCCCCCGATAGCGTCTGCTTCAGTTTCTCATAACCTTATCCTTCCGCATGAGATGGCTTAGAATGATCGCCTGTTGCTCTTGCATGACCCTCACCACATCCACGGCATGATCTTCATCAGCATCATCAGGAGTTGTCTCCCAAACCTGTCGAGGGTACTACCTATCATGCACCGATGTGGCATCATTTTCCTTATTGCGGGTGTCACTGATTGAATCCTCGTAATGAGGCTGATCCCCTAGAATTTCAGGGTTGTGCATGTTGTTAACAATTTTATCTGCCATTTTTATTGATTTTTTCTAAAACAAAATAATCAAACCACCTTAAAAAAGGCAGGATTAATTTAATTGCACGGCTGTCTAGGCCTATTACACCCCATGTTTTCGTACGTGAAAGTATGTCATAAGTGAATTGATGAAAGCTCGGGAATGAGATGTTACATCCCGCATTTTCGTACGTTAAAGTTTCATCGTAAGTTGGGGAATGATATTAATTTGAGATTATAAGAATGTCATGACCCAAAATCCCACCTCAGGCGTCGTGATGTCACCTAGTACTAGGTAAGCCGATTACAAATACATTTCAAGCCATTTTATTTATTAAATAGGTAATCAAAACTAACAGCAGAAACAAATATGAAAATCTCCCAAGACTGGTAGTACTGAGTCACGAACTCTAATTGAACACATAGAATGATCACGAGGACCGAATATACAATATTGTTTGATTAAAAGTTAACAGTACAATGAAATGAAAAGACTCCAAGGGATTGCGACGACCAAGCAGCTCTACCTTGAATCCTTACGATCCCACTCTAATTCTGTCCGAGTCCGATATCTCCAATACATGGATCTGCACAAAAATGTGCAAAAGTGTAGTATGAGTACACCACGGTCAGTACCCAGTAAGTATCAATACTAACCTCAGCGGAGTAGAGACGAGGTATAGTCAAGACACTCACTAGTCAAATAGCTTGTGCAATAAGATATACAAAATAATAGAAAACAAATAATAATAATAATGGCAACAAGAACACCATTAATAACGCTCAACAATTTATGAATATAAGTACACCCAATTAAATCAAGTATTTCAAATATATATCTTTTACATATAATTCTTCCGAATAAATCTCTTTCAAATATAATTTCTTCAAATAAATATCTTTCAAATATACTTCCTTTAAATAAATCTCTCTCAAATATGATTTCTTCAAATAAAAACCTTTCGAATGTAGTTCTTTCAAATAAATCTTTTTGAATAAAAATCCTTCCAAATAAATATTTTGAATATAATTCTTTCTATTAAAAACATGTGACACTTCATTTCATAATCATATAACTACGTGTCTTAGCCCATTTTCATATTTTTCATAAACACATGTCTCATCCCACTTTCATATTTCCACGACACTTCATGCGTATAATTAAATCATCATATTTTCCCGGCACCTCGTGCCCTCATTTCATATCGCAACTGCACGGATGATTCACGTGCCAACATCATCATTATTTACTCGCGACACCTCGTGCCCATATTTTATATCATAATCTACCTGGAAATGGCCATAGACTTCCGATTTCAACATAAATCAGGCTATTATCTATTTACCAACAACAAAACAATGTATTAAAAAAACACAAGAAAAATCACAACATCATATAAAATCACCAATGTAACCACTTCACAACATCACATATCATCCCTGGCAATAGCCACCCTTATCTCTCCTATAGCCACACTTATCACTCTCTAATAGCCACCCTTATTGCTCTGCCCAGACAATATTCCAACAAGCGCAACAACAGTGAAATGCCACCCTTATACCCACATAATATCAACATTGGAATGCCACCCTTGTATCCTCAAAATAACAACTCACACAACACACCAATTTATACGGAAAATTATCACTACAATATAACAAAATCAATTTATATCACGATTTGCCCAATGGCCACAACCAAATTTCAAAGATACAACCAAATCAATTAATTTCAGAACAAATAGCCGAAGGTTCCACGCAATGTGTATAACAACACAAAAATAATCAACAGAGATAGAAATTATTCAGAATAAAGCAAAACCTTCATTAATCCAAATTTAGATAATTATACTAACACTCCTTCTTAAGCTTGTTTAATTAATTATTTTCATAGGAAAAAAATCGTAATGAAACTAAATTCCAAGAAATATCAAACCATCGAACTCACATAATTCAGATAAATATACAAGTAATAATTACATCGAATTGTCGTATAAAAACAAGTTCAATAAATGTGATTCTGAGGCATGTCAATTAGATGATTAAATATATGCCAACAATTATCCAATTTACTACACAATATGCCTAAGACTTTAATTCAATATATTTTGCACATATAAGCCCGGGTACGTACTCGTCACCTCGCGTACATGGCTTTTCACATTTCACAAATGGCACATAAGACTCGATGCCTAAGGGGTAATTTTCCCACTCGAGGTTAGGCAAGAAAATTACCTTTTTGAAGTTATGCTGATATTCCAAAAATCACCTTCTTGCTTGAATTGACCTCCAGACCGCTCAAATATATCCAAATTAATTGTATAACTTCATTAAAATTCAGCGGAAACAATTTCGGATAATAATACGTCGACTTAAAAATTTATTCCAAAAGTCAACAAAAGTCAACACCTGGCTCGCCACTTGAAACCAGACATAATATTTACAAAATCCAAACACCCATTCCGATACGAGTATAACCATACTAATTTTATCGACCTCCAAATCTTAAATTTTCATTTTTGAAAGATTTTGCAAATCTTGATTTCCTCCATTTAAATCCAAATTAAATGATGAATATAATCATGGATTCATGAAATATAAACACTTTAGGATATAGAACACGTACCCAAGTCAAAGTTGTGAAGAACTCCTCCAAAATCGCCCAAAAACCGAGCTCCAAAATCTCAATCGAAAATGACAAAGCGACTGCTTTTTTTTCCTTATGTTGCTGCCCAGTTTCGCACCTGCGGGCACTGTTCACGCACCTGCGGCACTGTTCATGCTTCTGTAAAAAAAAAAAACAGCAAGCTGCCCAGAAATTCCAGCAGCTTTTCTTCAAGTCCGAATTGATCCGTTAACCTTTCGGAATCCACCCGAGGCCCTCGGAACCTCAACAAAATATACCAACACGTCCCAAAATATAATACGAACTTAGTCGAGGCTTCAAACCATGTCAAACAGCGCCGAATTTACGAATCGCGCATCGAATTATGAGTTTTCAAATCTTCCAACTTCTATATTTTTTCGCCGAAACGTATCAAATCAATCCGGAATGACTTCAAATTTTGCACATAAGTCATAAATAACGAAATGGAGCTATTCAAATTTTCGAAATCGAAATCCGACATCATTATCAAAAATTCAACCTTCGGTAGGACTTTCCAAAATCTTCTATTTTCCAACTTTCACCAAAATGCGTCGAATTATCTTACGGACTTCCAAATCCAAATCTGAGCATACGCTTGCGTCCGAAATCATCATACGAAGATATTGACACTATCAAAATTTCATTTTGGGGTCGTTTGCTCAAAAGTCAACTCATCGGTCAACTCTTCCTATTTAAGCTTCTAAATAAGAATTGTTCTTTTAATTAATTTCGAATCTTCCGAAAATCAAACTCGACCACAACCGAGGGTCATAATACATATTGCGAAGATGCTCGAGATCTTAAGTCACTGAGCGGGCGTAAAATTCTTAAAACGATAAGTCGGGTCGTTACATTCTCCACCTCTTAAATAAACGTTCGTCCTCGAACATGCTAAGAATTATTCTGAGGTTACCAAATTGATGATTTTACTATTACGCATATACTCACGATTGATCCCACGTTACCGTATTTGAGATAAGCCCGGCAATACCGTCTCCTTTTAGATTATTTCTTTGATTTACACTTATAAGCCTTAAAACCAATTTCTTACACTCCAAATATTTTCAAAGGACCTGATTTTCACATCAACGCACGGTATTAGTCTCAATTGGATATAGCCACTCGTGCCTATGCACACATCAACTTTCTTGATATTGTCGAAGTACTTGGAAATTTTTCCGGGGTGTTACATTCTCCCCTGCTTAGGATCATTCGCCCTTGAATGAGAAATAGAGTCTGCCCTCAAACACATAAGATAAATTTTCTCTTCTTTCACACATATCAATCTCCCAAATGCTTCTAACTCCCAAATTTTTCAGACATTTCGGCATAGTCTCCCCTGTAAATGGGCTTATCTACCTGCTAGAGTAACACCAAAACAACTCCTAACAACACATCACAACCCAACAAAGCATCACAAGGTATATATCAATAACACAATTCTCAGAATTACAAACACTGCATTATCATAATGATATCAGGACATGAAGCACATCATATGTATTCCCATCACCACATCTCTGGTCTTAAAAACTGTTCATAATTAATTCCAGCATTATCAATTAATCTCATGTTAACCCAATACCTCGTTTCAAATTTTTTCACAACACTGACAACAAAATGTGAGGCATGAAGGCCTCATAACTATTTTCCTAATTTAATGAGGCACGTTCAACGCCACCTGGGCACTCACCTCGTAGGGTAAAACTCAATAATTATAGCATAATCATGGCATAGAAACATATAAAAGAATTATCATATAAGCCTATCAGACATAACTCCCTATTAGTACTATACTACAAATTAAACTTCACAAAGGGAGAATTTAAACTCATAAATATTTCACCACAAGGACCTCGTCCTTATATAACTTCCACCACGGCTTGTGGCCCGGTATAAATATTTTGCATCGTATATAATATGCGAGGATCTCGTACTCAACTCTGAATCACAAGTATTTTGCACATTGTGCCAACTGAAATTTCAATTCGCTTTCTTTCTTCTTTTCAATAAATTTCGTAAATATTTTTGATAACACATAATGAACCCCCCATAACAATAGGGCATATAATTCATAAAATTTGAAATCAATTATTCCGAAATCACATCAACTGTAGAGAGTAATAGAAAGTCACTTTTGGACTTATAGTCCTTAATAGTGTACAAAATAAAAATGATAGACATGAGTTAACATCATCGAATCTCCCAATAGGAATAAACATATAAGTGGGTCACAAAATTACGAAGCTCACCCATAAGCGGAGCATAATAGGAGGACTCACCTCAATATTCAGAACTAAATCAAATTTAGAAAAAATTTCCTTTTATAACAAATCGGGATCGTACCTGAAATGACACCGTCTGGTGTAGTGGCCTTAGCCATACCATAGAAAATATATCAACGGGCTGGGCCTCTCGCTCTAGGGCGCCCTCTACCTGTCTGTCCTCCACCCCTAACTGGATATGTAGGTGGAGTAGTAACTGAAATGGGGCCCGTAGCCTGAGTGCCCTGATGAAATCTGCCTCTCCCAAGTCTCGGACAATCTCTCATGATGTGCCAGTATCACCACACTCATAGCAACCCCTCTGTGGTCGCGGCTGCTCATACTAAATTTCTGCCGAATAACTGGAATAGCCGTTGAATCTCGTGTCAGTGGTGCACCATAAGAACTTACTAAAGTACCCCGAGTAATCTGTTGTGCTGACTGAGCTGGCCGATTGCTCGAGCCTCCGCCATAATGGGCCATAGCTGAAGAGTAAAATCCACTAAACCCTCAAAAGCTTCGAGACCTTTTGGCTTCCTTAGACTCCCTTTCCTCACCTAGAACACCCTCAATCCTCCTCGCAATCTCCACTACTTCCTGNCTAGTATCACTACACTCATAGCAACCCCTCTGTGATTGCGACTGCTCATACTAAATTTTTGCCGAATAACTGGAATAGCAGCTCTAGGAATATTGTGTCGGTGGTGCACCATAAGAACTTACTGGAGTACCCCGGGTAATCTGATGTGCTGATTGAGCTGGCAAACTGCTCGAGCCTCTGCCATAATGGGCCATAACTGAAGAGTAAAATCCACTGAACCCTCCATAGCTTCGAGACCTTTTGGATTCCTTAGACTCCCTTTCCTCACTTAGAACACCATCAATCCTCCTCGCAATCTGCACTACTTGCTGAAATGGAGTATCAGCTTGCAACTCTCGAGCCATGCATATTTTAAGATCATAATCGAGCCCCTTAATGAATCTGCGGACTCGCTCTCTAACTGTGAGAACCAAGATAGGTGTAAGACGGGCTAACTCACTGAACCTTATAGCATATTCTGATACTGTCATAGTGCCCTGACGAAACCTTTCAAACTCTCTGCGCCACGCATCACAGAGAGTCTGGGGAACAAACTCTTTAAAAAACATTTCCGAAAATTGAGCCCAAGTTGGTGGCATTGCATCGGCTGTCCTACCTTCTTCACAAGCTTGCAACCACTGATACGCTGCGCCTGCCAGCTGAAATTTAGTAAAGGAAACTCCGCTCACTTCCACAATACCCATGGTGCGGAGAATGCGGTGACACTTTTCTAGAAATCCTTGGGCATCCTCTAAAGCTGTGCAACTGAAAGTAGGTGGACTATACATCTTAAACCTCTCAAGTCTCTTTTGTTCTTCTTCTGATTCCCCTAGCCCGACCTCAGGCTGAACCAGAATAACAGGTTATGCCGGCACTACACCTGGAACCTGACCAATGTGAACCCGCTGCTGTGAAGTATGGGCGGCGCGAGTCTGAGCTCCTCCCCCAATTTGCGAAGTAGCTGGTGCAACGAAGATCAATCCCGCCTGAACCAATGTACCAAACATGCTCAGGAATTGCGCTAAAGTCTCCTGAATTCCGGGGGTAACAACAGGCGCCTCCAATGCTTGTCCCCCAACTGGAGCTACTGGCGGCTCCTCAAATGTTTCTCTGACAGGTGCTCTAGCTGCGACACGTGCCCTTCCTCAGCCTCTACCTCGGCCCCGACCTCTCGTGGCTCTAGCAGGGGGCGGGGGTGTATATCCAGGTGATCCGGTAGCGCGTGTCCTCACCATCTGTGAGAGAATAGAGATACAAAGGCTCAAATTCCAAAATCAGTCAATGTCGCACGACATGAATGAAAGAAGTGAAATTTTCCTAATAATTCTGTAGCCTCTCGAAGATAAGCACCGATGTCTCTGTACCGATCCGCAACTCTACTAAAATCGTTCGTGAATCATAGAACCTATGAACTTAGAGCTATGATACCAACTTGTCACGACCCAAAATACCACCTCAGGCGCCATGATGACACCTAGTCTCTAAGACTAGGTAAGCCGATTACAAATACATTTCAAGCCATTTTCTTTATTAAATAGGTAATCAAAACTAACAGCGAAAACAAATATAACCCAAAGACTGGTAGTACAGAGTCACAAACTCTAACTGAACACATAGAATGATCACGAGAACCGAATATACAATACTGTTTGATTAAAAATTAACAGTACAATGAAATGAAAAGACTCTAAGGGATTGCGACGACCAAGAAGCTCTACCTTGAATCGTTACAATCCCACTCTAATTCTGTCCGAGTCTGATATCTCCAATACCTGGATCTGGACAAAAATGTGCAGAAGTGTAGTATGAGTACACCACGGTCAGTACCCAGTAAGTATCAAGACTAACCTCAGCGAGGTACAGACGAGGTACAGTCTAGACATTCACTAGTCTAATAGTCTGTGCAATAAGATAAATAATAGAAAACAAATAATAATAAGGGCAACAAGAACACCATTAATAACGCTCAACAATTTATGAATATAAGTACACCCAATTAAATCAAGTATTTCAAATATATATCTTTAACATATAATTCTTCCGAATAAATCTCTTTCAAATAAATATCTTTCAAATATACTTCCTTTAAATAAATCTCTCTCAAATATGATTTCTTCAAATAAATACCTTTCGAATGTAATTCTTTCAAATAAATCTTTTGAATAAAAATCCTTCCAAATAAATATTTTGAGTATAATTCTCTCTATTAAAAAGTCACCATGTGACTTCATTTCATAATCATACAACTAGGAGTATCAGCCCATTTTCATATTTTTCATAAACACGAGTCTGATCCCACTTTCATATTTCCACGACACTTCGTGCATATAATTAAATCATCATATTTCCCCGGCACCTCGTGCCCTCATTTCATATCGCAATTGCACGGTCGATTCATGTGCCAACATCACCATTATTTACTCACGACACCTCTTGCCCATATTTTATATCATAATCCGCCTGGCAATGGCCACAGACTCCCAATTTCAACATAAATCAGGCTATTATCAATTTACCAACAACAAAACAATGTATTAAAATAAACACAAAAAAATCACAACATCATATAAAACTATGTAACCATTCCACAACATTACATATCATCACTGACAATAGCCACCCTTATCTCTCCTATAGCCACCCTTATCACTCTCTAATAGCCACCCTTATCGCTCCGCCCATACAATATTACAACAAGCACAACAATAGTGAAATGCCACCCTTATACCCACATAATATCAACATTGGAATGCCACCCTTATGTCCTCAAAATAACAACTCACACAACACACCAATTTATACGAAAAATTATCACGACAATATAACAAAATCAATTCATATCACGATTTGCCCAATGACCACAACCAAATTCCAAAGATACAACCAAATCAATTAATTTCACAACAAATAGCCGAAGGCTCCTCGCAATGTGTATAACACCACAAAAGCAGTCAATAGAGATAGAAATTATTCAGCATAAAGCAAAACCTTCATTAATCCAAATTTATATAATTATACTAATACTCCTTATTAAGCTTGTTTAATTAATTATTTTCATAGGGAAAAATTCGTAATGAAACTAAATTCCAAGAAATATCAAACCATCGAACTCACATAATTCACATAAATATACAAGTAATAATTACATTGAATTGTCGTATAAAAATAAGTTCAATAAATGTGATTCTGAGGCATAGCAATTAGATGATTAAATATATGCCAACAATTATCCAATTTACTACACAATATGCCTAAGACTTTAATTTAATATATTTTGTACATATAAGCCCGGGTACGTACTCGTCACATCGCGTACACGGATTTTCACATTTCACAAATGGCACATAAGACTCGACGCCTAAGAGGTAATTCCCCCACTCGAGGCTAGGCAAGACACTTACCTTTTTGAAGTTATGCCGATATTCCAAAAATCTCCGTCTTGCTTGGATTGACCTCCGGACTGCTCAAATCTATCCAAATTAATTGTATAACTTCATTAAAATTCATCGAAAATAATTCCGGATAATAATACGTCAACTTAAAATATTATTCCAAAAAGTCAACAAAAGTCAACACCTGGCTCGCCACTCGAAACCCGACATAGTATTTACAAAATCCGAACACCCATTCCGATACGAGTTCAACCATACTAGTTTTATCGAATTCTAATAACAACTCGACCTCCAAATCTTAAATTTTCGTTTTTGAAAGATTTTGCAAAAATCTTGATTTTCTCCATTTAAATCCGAATTAAATGATGAATATAATCATGGATTCATGAAATCTAAACACTTTAGGATATAGAACACGTACCCAAGTCAAAATTGTGAAGAACTCCTCCAAAATCGCCCAAAAACCGAGCTCCAAAATTTTAATCGAAAATGACAAAGTGAATGCTTTTTTGTCCTTATGTTGCTGCCCAGTTTCGCACCCACAGGCACTGTTCACGCACCTGCGGCACTAATCATGCTTCTGTAAAAAAAAAAAAAAACAGCAAGCTGCCCAGAAATTCCAGCAGCTTTTCTTCAAGTCCGAATTGATCCGTTAACCTTCCGAAATCCACCCGAGGCCCTCGGAACCTCAACCAAATATATCAACACGTCCCAAAATATGATACGAACTTAGTCGAGGCTTCAAACCATGTCAAACAGCGCCGAATTTACGAATCGCGCATCGAATTATGAGTTTTCAAATCTTCCAACTTCTATATTTTTTCGCCGAAACGTATCAAATCAATCCGGAATGACTTCAAATTTTGCACATAAGTCATAAATAACGAAATGGAGCTATTCAAATTTCCGAAATCTAAATCCGACATCGTCATAAAAAATTCAACCTTCGGTAGGACTTTCCAAAATCTTCTATTTTCCAACTTTCACCAAAATGCGTCTATCTTACGGACTTCCAAATCCAAATCTGAGCATACGTCTTCATCCGAAATCATCATACGAAGATATTGACACCATCAAAATTTCATTCCGGGGTCGTTTGCTCAAAAGTCAACTCCTCGGTCAACTCTTTTCATTTAAGCTTCTAAATAAGAATTGTTCTTTTAATTAATTCCGAATCTTCTGAAAATCAAACTTGACCAAAACCGAGGGTTATAATACATATTGCGAAGCTGCCGAGATCTTAAGTCATTGAACGGGCGTAAATTCTTAAAACGACAAGTCGGGTCGTTACAAAACATTATGCTATTTTAAGAAAGTGATAAGTAAATTCTTGAAAGTGAGAGGGTAAGCAAATCGGAAAAAATGGTTTCGTCGGAGTTGGATAATTTGGGGATAAAATACGGTCCGATCTATAATAACCTATATTTATGGACTAGTGTCATACAAGATACCACATGACCATGATATTAAAATGTATGAAGTGTGTTAAAAGTGAATAGTTTTTTAAGTAATTTGAGATAATTTCTAATTTTGTGGATAATCGGGTAATTATTGGTTAATGAGAAATTAATAAATTAATTAAGGAATTAAGTGAATAATTGTTGAGTGGGAAATTTCCCCCAACATGGCATCCATATAAGAGTCATTAGGTGACTCTTAAATAAATTTGCAAGATGACAACTTGAAAGAGATAGGCACTTTATCTCATTTGGTTAAAAAATAATATCAAGAAAGCCAAAAATGTTACGGCCATAATACTTTCCTTGCTTGTAGTAATCAAACCTTCCATTTCTACTCAATAATATTAATCATGAGCTTTAAAGAGGAATGCTTATATTTGCTAAGTTATGGATGAAGCTATAACAAATTCATACAAGATTTCATAACGTAATAGCAACGGAATTTTGCGATTCTAAGGGAGTACGGTGCAATCTTTCTTAAGAATATTATATGGATTTTCCCCTACTTTGATCTGCCATTGCATGTTGCCGCAATTGACATGTGTTGGAAGGATTTTCAAGATTATCAGTATTTACAATTCAGCCAGAGGAATATAAGCCTTTTGAATACCTTCAACAATAACAAAGATATATACAATTGATCACACCCATCTCAATTATGCCATATGGGAGCTAACATGTGTAGTTTAAGAGAAAGACGGGATATCAGGATCCGGCTGGGGTTAGAGTAACCCAAAATGGTGAATGGATTGTTTGCATTAGTTGACATTTTCGAAAGATAATGCAAATGTGCTAATAGATCTCCTTGTGAGATACCCAGATGCACTCTATAATAGTACATCTAGATATGAGTACTATAAAGATAGGCACTGGAAGCCTTGAAGGGATGAACATTACCTTAGTGTGGCTCTCGTCCCTAGTAGAGCGAGAACATTGAGTAACTCGAAGAGCCACTGGATGGAGAAAAGGGGAGCTAAAAGCAAAAGAATGTCTTGTTGAAGTTTTCAGAATAAAGTGATACACATAAATGCTAGCAGGAAATAGGAAGAGAGTCAATGAAGCATTATGAGTAATATACGATACATGGATGACAACAGTAGATAAAAAGGATGATAGTATTACAGAGACTATAATCAAGTGAAGGAAAAGATGAGGGGTGACAGGACTTGAGACAACAAAAGGATATAGTCCATAGTCATATTCTCATTTAGAAAAATAAGTTTGTGACTCTAATGTGATTACAAAAGGAAAAATTAGACCCCAAAATAATAGAAATCAGTATGGACTAATGAACAAGATAAACTAAACATGAATTAGGGATTGAGTGATTTGATAATAGTCAGTATCGTGAGAATTTCAGATTTTGTTCTGGCGATAATAGAATGGACAACAGAAGAAGATTCATGAGAAATTCTGAGAATGGTCATTCAGGAAGATGCTTCCCTAAAGCAAACAATGTGAGCAAAGTTTAGCTTAAGGGACTGTATGTGCCAGTTATACTAAGTGTCACCCTCGTTGAGTAAGGAATTTTGTTATCCTTGGTACAAAAGGATTACTTCAAGTCAAGTAAGGGTCATCGATGACGTGAAAAGACACCAAAAAGGAATACGTAAAACATCTATAGGTAGATCATCGTGGCTCTAAATATTAGTACTCCCCTAAAGGGGGGAATATGGAGTGATGGGGCATTAAGTCAGAATTAAGTGGTTCTAGTAACTATGGAATGGTAAGGAAAAATTCAATAAAAACAAGAAAGGGATGAGATTGCACTTATTCAAATCCTATAGATATGCTTCGATCCAAGAACATTATGCAAACACGATGTCAAGAAAAGAAAGTAAGGGTTCCTTCCCGAGATATTATTGATAGATAAGGAACCAGTGCAGGATGTAAGTTAAAACAAGGAAATAAACCAAGAAAGACTACGCGGAAAGAGCCTAGTTATGGCTAGACAGGAGGTTACAGACAAATCAGCAGATCGTGTAAGATAAACATAGTAAAACCCAATATAGAGAATTCCGCCTTGCAGTAATGTCCTTGTAATACTTGAGAAATATTCAGATAGGAGTTAGGGTAGTTAAAGGTATTATATGAGTGTTATGAAAATAAAAGAAAGCCCCATTGGGAAGAAAATCAAAACTTCAGTTCAGAAGCAACTGTACGAGCACATGAGTGTGGAGGTAAGTAACTGAGGATAATTATACTTGAACACGAACATCATAAATTCTATCGGGAATGCGATGTAATAAGATCGCAGCTTTATAAGAGTCATAAGGTCCTCCCTACATACTACAATGAGACTAGCTGAGGAAATAAGGAAGAAGGATTCAACCTAAACATAGTAACTTGAAGAAGAAATGGTCTTGTAATAACAATCTCATAACAACATTGTATGTACTCCATAAAAAAGTGGCCCCTATCATGGCTATGAACGGGAAGAAAAAAAATCAAAAGGTGATATTCAAGATCATATGGGTTGTACGGAATTCCAATATGTGTGGGCACTAAGATAAGCCAAGTATGCATGCAATAAGTGGCAGAACGACCAAGAAAAGTAATTGCTTACATTTAAAGAAAGCTGAGAAGGAACGAAATGAATTATTCGATCAATAATCCAGAGTTAGTTACATTATGAACACAATTAATATTTCAGAGTATTATCCATGCAATGTATATGTTGCCAATCATACAACCATAGAAGACTCCGTATAAGTTAAAAGAAAGAACTGAGTCCAGGTCATAGATAAGGGGGAATTATTAAATGATTGTATCCTGGATATTCCATAATGTCAATAAAAGGCTAAAGTAACACCATGAGCCGCAGATCGAAAGATAGATTAAGCCTACAAAAAAGCTGATCAGAAGGAAGAAGAAACTAAAGAGTTACATCAACAAAGTAAACCAGGAGTCTGATTATTGGACCTAGAAAAATTATAGAAATCGTGATTGAGGACATTGCAGACTCACTCTTAATCTCAGAGGTACAAGAGAGATAGTACAATAGCCATATTCTATAACAGCTCTATGATAAAGCCAGTTAGAAAAGTACCAGCCTTATAAGAAGTCAGTATGAAGCTCTCACCGGATTGTGTATACACCATAGGTGCAAGTATTATAATAGAGCTTCAAGTTGTGAATATGAATTATATCTATGTGGAAATGAGGTCATGAAAGAGATAGAAGATGTGATGCGAGATTTTAAGGTAAGTAAGGTAAAAGTGAACAACGTACGAGATACTTAAATGCAGAAGATTGTGAATAGTTCATACTGCTGATGATAGCGGCATCGTCAGTGACATATCTTCTAGTCGATGATTTCTAGGTATCGAGAGGTCCAATTAAGAGAGTAAAGAAGAGTTAGAGACATGTGAGTCTCGCTTGATGTTCTAAAATAAGACAAGGAAATCTGTGGCGTAAGCAAGTTGAAGGAAGGTTGCGAGTAGTATAAATAGATATGTATAGGTCGCAAGCTAAAGTATGGTAAAGCGACAAGGTTTTAAGAAGATAGGATTAAGGATAAGGAAGGGTAAGTGATGAGGTGACAAGAATAGATAAGTCCTTAGGATTAAGCCCATGAAAACAAGAGAGCTGATGGCTTCTCTAAGTTAAAAAAGCACAGTATAGCCGAAAGCCCGGAATAAACTCAAAAGAGTCTAAGACTAGTAATATTTAAAAGAGATGGAATGCTGCATGGTAATAGAATAAGGGTGTAACTGTGATAGATGAAGGATGGCGTTTGGGCCTTCGATTAAGTAATTATTTCATGAATTGTACAAGATTAAAATACCCACTTAAGGTAAATCACATTGGGATACTTGGATTGGTATGTTGCTCTTTTAAGTGTACATATTGATTAATGGTCGTCTTGTGAGAAGACTATTTGATGAAACTGAGCATAATAGATCAGTAGCTGATATGTGTGGAACAAAGAAAATGTCACGATCCGAAATTCCCACCGTCGGGATCGTGATGACGCCTAACATTTCACTTGCTAGCAAGCAACGTTAGAACATTTTACTTTTTAGCAGCTTTAACAATAATATTAATAATGAACTAAAATAACAGATATGTTCTAAGTACAAAAACAGAAATTAAATAGCCAATCGTCTATTACAATTCCCTGAATCTGGTGTCACAAGTTCACGAGCTTTTAAAGTAATACACATAAAGGTCTGGAATAAGTATAAATCTGTCTGAATGAAGTTGTATAGCTAAAAGAAAAGAGGATGGGGACTCCAGGAGCTGCGGGCGCTGAACAACCATACCTCAAGTCTCCGCAAATATCCGATCCGAGCTCATTAATGACCGCCTCTGGGACCGTCTCCAAAATCTGCACAATATGCAGAGTGTAGTATCAGTACAACCGATCCCATGTACTGGTAAGTGCCGAGCCTAACCTCGTCGAAGTAGTGACGAGGCTAAGGTGGGGCACCTATACAAAAACATGTATGCAGTATATAAAAGGACAAAATAACAGAAATACTGAACATAACCAAACAACAAACTGAAAATGACAACCGCAGTCTCTAGAGTGAACCAGTATCTTCCAGAGTTATCAATCCTTACTATATCAAATAATGAAAGTAATACCGGAAAGAAATGCAGCTCAGGAAATAGAAACATATAGTTTTGTTGCGGTGCGCAACCTGATCCCACTAGACAACACAAAATCCTCTCTTATTCCACCGTAACAATAATAATAACAGTAATAATATATATATATGTTTCTGCGTGCAACCTGATCCCACTATATATCAGTATCAATATGATAATTCACCCTTATTTCACAATATCAATCCACCCTTATTCCTCCTGCTGCGGTGTGCAGCCCAATCCCACCATATCAGTACTAAACACACAATGTACATAGTCAATTAACAGTCTAAATCACAAGGCCTTTATGATAAATAAATACCGAACTGAACTAAGAAAAGGAAACATTGATCAATGTAAAATCTACTCAAATAATATATACAATGAGACCAATCCAACAATTTACAACAAAAAGGTGCAAACAAGTCGAATTAAGCAAATAACAGGGGTTAGGGGACCTACGGAAAGATCTAACATAGTTAACAGGAGAATATGTTGATTAACACGTAGCAGTTAAGCATGGAAAGCATTTAGAGCATATAACAATTAAAACAGGGAAGAAAACAATTAAAGGAAGGTAGTAAATTACGGAAAACAAATAATTTGGCGATGTATAAGCACTCGTCACCTCGCATATATGCCACTCACATGGATTTCACATAATCACATAGTTCGAGGGTTTCTAATTCCCTGAAGTCAAGGTTAGACACAACACTTACCTCGATCCACATGCCACTCAATGCTCAATTACTGCTTTTCCTCTAGTTTCCACCTCTGAACCACTCGTATCTAGCATAATTAACTTAATAACATCAAATATTGCTTAAGAAATCAATTTCAATACATAAATTTAGGTTTCCCAAACTTTCTCCCAAAAAGTCAAAAATCGACCCCGGGCTCACTTGGTTAAAACTCGAGGTTCGGACCAAAACCCATTCACCCCCGAACCTGAATATGTAATTAGTTTCAAAATCCGATCCCAAATCGAGGTCTAAATCACCAATTTTCAAGAACTCCCAATTCTTCCAAAATCCCTAATTTCTACCATGAATGAACAAGGTTTAGGACTAGGAATTTAATGGGAAATTGAAAGAAATGAGTTAAAGGATACAAACCTATGAATTAGTGTTGAGTTTCCCCTTCAAAATCACACCTACGCCGAGTTCTAATGGAGTGTTTGTGAATAATAGGAAGAATCCCGTTTTTGGTTCTGTTTTAAGTGCCGGGCGTCAGGCCTTCTTTTCGTTCGCGAAGGGCCCGCCGCGATCGCGAAGAAGCAGTTGAATTATCCTACGCATTCGCGAGATACTCTTCGCGTTCGTAAAGTCTTATTCCCACCAACCTATTCGTTCGTGAGCCATATGCCGCGTTCGCGATGAGTATGGTCACTTCCCCTCCTCCAGGTCCCATATGCAACGCGTTCGCGTCGACCTGGCCACGTTTCGCAAAGGGTAAGGCCCCATTTGCTCCGCGTTCGCGATCCAAGCTCCGCGTTCGCATAGAGTAAAATCCTCCCCAGCCCAGGTTCCCCTTCGCGATCGCATAGAACAAAAGAATAGACACCAAGTTTAACAATTCACACCAGATTTTCTAAGTCTAAAATGTCCTGTAGCCTATCCGAAACTCACCCGAGCCCTCGGGGCTCCAACCCAAGCATGCACACAAGTCTAAAAACATCATACGAACTCGCTCGTGCGATCACATCTCCAAAATAACACCTAGAACTACGAATTTAGCACCAAATCACATGAAATTCTCAAGAACACTTTAAAATTCCTATTTTCACAACCGGACGTCTGAATTCTTAAAATCATTAGATTTCGGTCTTTCAAATTTTCACAAAAATTCATATCTCGAGCTAGGGACCTCGGAATTCGATTTCGGGCATACGCCCGGGCCCCATATTTCATTACGGACCTAGCAGGATTGTCAAGACACGGGTTCGGGTTTGTTTACTCAAAACATTGATTGAAGTCAACTAAAATCAACTTTTAAGACAAAAATTATTATTTTCATCAGCTTTCAAAATAAAAGCTTTCCGAAAATACGCCCGTACTGTGCATGCAAATCGAGGAGGGTAAAAATAGGATATTTATGGCTAAAGAGCGCGGAATCAAGTTCTAAAACACAATATGACCTTTTGGGTCATCACATTCTCCACCTCTAAAACAACCCTTCGTCCTCGAAAGGACATAGAAAAGTACCTGAACTGGTGAATAGGTAGGGATATCTACTCCGCATGTCTGACTCAGAATCCCAAGTAGCTGCCTCAGCGGACTGACCTCTCCACTACACTCGAATTGAAGGATAACTCTTTGATCTCAGCTGACTAACCTGCCGGGCTAGAATAGCACCGGCTCCTCCTCATAAGTCAAATCCTTGTCCAACTGGACAGAGCTGAAATCTAACACGTGTGACGGGTCACCATTATACTTCCGGAGCATGGACACATGGAATACTAGATGAACTGCTGATAACCCCGGAGTCAATGCAAGCATATAGCCACCTCTCCCACTCTCTCGAGAATCTCAAAAGGCCCGATATATCTATGGCTCAACTTGCCCTTCTTCCCAAACCTCATGACACCCTTCATAGGTGATACCCGAAGCAACACCCTCTCCCCGACCATGAATGCCACATCTTGAACTCTACAACTGACTTAAATATTTTTCCTGGACTGAGATATTCATAATCGATCCTGTATAATCTTGACCTTGTCCAAGGCCTCCTGAACTAGATCAGTACCCAACAACCGAGCCTCCCCCTGCTCAAACCACCCAACTGGCGACCAACATCGTCTACCATATAATGCCTCATAGGGAGCCATCTGAATGCTCGACTGATAGCTGTTATTGTAGGCAAACTCTGCAAGGGGAAAGAACTGATCCCACGATCCTCCGAAGTCTATAACACAAGCGCGGAGCATATCCTCCAAGATCTAAATAGTACGCTCGGACTATCCGTCCGTTTGAGGATGAAATACTATGCTCAACTCAACCCGCGTACCCAACCCACGCTGTACTGCCCTCCAAAAGTGTGAGGTGAACTGCGTACATCGATCAGAAATGATAGATACGGGCACACCGTGATGATGGACGATCTGACGAATATAAATCTCTGCCAACCGCTCCGAATAATAGGTAAATCCCACATAAATGAAGTGTGCTGACTTAGTTAGCCTATCCACAATGACCCAAACAACATCGAATTTCCTCTGAGTCTGTGGGAGTCCAACAACAAAGTCCATAGTGATATGCTCCCACTTCTAATCAGGAATCTCTATCTACTGAAGCAAACCACCGGGTACAATTCAGGCAGCGAGCTACTTAAGCAACTATATCCTTCTTCATCCTCCTCCACCAATAATGCTGCCGCATGTCCTGGTACATCTTGGCGGCGCCCAAGTGAATAGAATACCGAGAATTATGAGCCTCCTCAAGAATCAACTCACGAAGCCCATCAACATTAGGCACACACACGCGACCCTGCATCCTCAAAACTCCGTCATCTCCAACAGTAACCTGCTTGGCACCACCGTGCTACACTATGTCCCTAAGGACCAATAAGTGAGGGTCGTCATACAACTGATCTCTGATACGCTCAAACAAGGAAGACCGAGCGACTTTGCAAGGTTATAGAGAGATGTCAGTTTGAGGCTAAGCATGTGGGTTATCACCTGCGGGGTAATCTTCGGATGTGTGATTCGTATGATGTTTTGTGGAGGCTTTCTTTTCTACCAGTGGGTAAAGGTGTTGCGATTTGAGTTTGGATTGGTTGAGAAAGTTGACCTGACTGTCACAAGGATGAATACGAGCTTAGCAGATGATTGGAGGTGTTATATGGTTTGTGTTACATGAGCTTACGATGGATTTAGTTAAATCTCACTGTGGTATTATGGAAGTAATAGAGTATGGGCATTGTGAGTCATCGAGTGTTTTGATCTATGGCTTTGAGCAAAGTGGGGGAGTCTTCTATCGACGATTTGATTGCATGGTTACGTGTTGTACGTGTTTCGTTCTGAGGCATACTTGTGGATCAGTGATGACTTGCATAGGCTAGTTTTGAGGATGACGTACATAGAGAAATTTCTAGACGCATGGTGTATTACACATTATGGGTATATGAGAGTCATGGAATGATTGAGTTGTTATTCGTGAAGGATTTTTGCGCTTGAAGTATGAATTTGCTCGGTTGCGTTAAGGCGAGTTACCTCTTTGGGTGTTGTAGTGCTAATGGGGCACATGTTGTTCAACCCATTGGGTGGTGCAAATGAGATTTGAGCAGAGTGGATGACTCTCGAGAAGGTTCTAATGGACTCAAGATTTATACGTGGCAATTGAGAATCTTTGGGACTTGTATATGGCTAGAATATGAGATTTGCATCGATTGGTGTCGGGACCTGCGGTATTTCTATATCATTGTGGACTCTACATTTTAGTATCATAAAGGTAAAAGGAACAACTTTAAATTTACAGAAGGTCTCTTCAGAGTGAGTGTCTCATTTGTGATACTTTTGGGGTGCTTAAGAGGGAATACAATGACTTACGGGCCTTAAGGCGGTTTGATTTTTATGCTAGGAGGGTAAGGATCGTGGTGTTCCGACAAGGAAAAGTGTAAACTTGAGGGTAATTCGGAAGGAATTCGGAGAAATAGGACATCTTGGTAGTAGTTTAGATCAGCACGGTAATGGATAGGATCGGTTCTTTGGGTACTTATGAAGTGAGGAGTCTCTGTAGGTGTTTTATGGCAATACTCTTGGGATTGGCGACATGCGCGTCTTGGTTGAGTTAGAGGGATTCAATTCTAATGGCTTGCTTATGTGAAAATGAGTTTCGAACTGTTCTCGACAAATTCCGCCATAACTTGAGATGGATTTATCTAGGTATGAGGGGTATGTAGCGTGTTATGGTTTCCTCCTTGATGTGATCAAGTGGAAGGTTTCTGGCTGACCGGGTATGTATTATGTTTGTGACCCAGAGTTGATTATGAGATTCTCGTGCTTTTCATATGATGGCATGATAGATGTGGTACGTGCTGCGGGATTGAGATTTGCATGTACAAGGTGGCAGTTCCGATTTAGAGGGACGGTTGTGTGTTCTTAGACAACGTAGATGGTTTTAGATGACTAGATCGATGGTATTTACTACTTTGTATTTCTTGAGAAGGGTGCGCATTTCAGAAGGGGCACTGTAGTTTTGACTTACAGATGCTTCATTGGTATTGCAATACTCGCCTAGTTGATCGACTGTTGATATTCAATTTTTTGTTCTGTGGCATGGAATAATTACATAAGTATTTCTCGTGGGGATGATCATGTATTATCGATGTGTTAGTCATTCGAGTGGCGGAGTTGGGATCAACTATAGTGATTCATGTGTTCCATGGATTTTGAAGATGTGGCCAAAGTTAGCTAGATGGTGGTATGTGCTATGGTTAGGTCATTGTAGACTTTTGGAGGGCTAATTATCCATTTGGGGAAGACTCAAGTTGATTTGGAGCCCATTGGTAGGATCAATGAGGATGTGTATTCTACACCGGATCAGATTTGTTGACTCAGAACTGTTAGTGTTGAGAAGTGTAGAATTTGGTTAGAATGGAGCTTGTTCATGTCCTGATGCGTTCTATGTCTTACTCTTCTATGCTATGAGGGGTTGTGATTTATTGGTTATATGGACACATGATGTGGTTCTGTTTGGACCTTGTAGCGGAATTTGAACGAGATGGTTATTGGCGAGTTTAATGGTTGATTACACCTTAGTTATGGTCTTTCCAGACTGTGGTATATTGTGTTATTTGATTCTCCATGGTTATGGTCATGCACTTTGTGCACTTGATGTCGAATTGCATGTGGTTGAGGATTTTGGCTTGAAGTATTTCATACGAGCAGTATTTGGATGAGGTCCTGCGTTGCAGCAGAGTTATGTTAAGATATGATATTTTGAGTTAGATTCATGTGTTTCAGTTCTACTATGTGTGTGTCACGACCCAAATTTTCCCTCCGTAAGACGTTGAGATGGTACTAGTCTCTACAACTAGGTAAGCTAAACAAATTGTGGAAAACAGAAATCAAAGCAAAATTAACAACTAAACTGCAATAGATAATTAAATAACTGATAAGATGCCGCTCGGCATGTACAAAACCCAACACTCGAGTATACAAAGTATTTTCCCAAAACCTGGTAGTCATAAGTCACCAGCTACAGAAGAAAAACTAGTATCTCTATACACCAGAATCTAAGTAAAATACAAAAAAGAGGGAATAAAAGGGGACTCCGAGGTTTGCGGACGCGACAAATGTAGCTTGAAGTCTTTGTACAACAACAACCGCTCTCAACTAATAGCAGGGCTGATATGAGGTACCCGGATCTACACACAAAACATGTGTAGAAGAGTAGCATGAGCACACCACAACAGTACCCAGTAAGTGCCGAGCCTAACCTCTATAGAATAGTGATGAGGTTAGGTCTGGGCCCTACTAGGATATAATAATATGACATATGATATAATTAAAATGAAGAAAAATGGAGAATTTAACAGAAAGAATTCACAGAGAAAATAACAACATAGCATAATGAGATAACAACAGGGGCTCTCTCGAGATACCATCTCGTAGTCCTAAAAGTAAATACTCAACAGGGGATCTCCCGAGATACCGTCTCGTAGTCCCAAAGTAAATATGAGAGGAGGTATCCCTAGGTACCTCCTTGTACTCCTAAAAGTAAATATGCAGGAGGATCTTCAGAAGTACCACCTCGTAGTCCTAAAAGTAAATATGCAGGGGGATCTTCAAAGGTACCACCTCGTAGTCCCAAAAGTAAACACATAGCTCAAAATCAGTGGAGAAAACAATTAAGGCGGGAATTCAACTAAACATTCTGCACAAAATTCAAAAGCATTTAAGACACGTAGACCTGCGAAACTAGGCTAAACAGGATAACTACACATGTAGTATAATTCAATTCAGGTATAACTGACTAATGCTCAGTGAAAGCCGGATTTTACAACAATTAGCCCGTGTATGCACTCGTCACCTCGCGTACACGGCGCTCTTATATCACATAAGTATCACAACAATACCAAGTCCTAAGGGGATTTCCCCACACAAGGTTAGGCAAGCCACTTACTTCGAACCAAGCTCAATCAATAAGTAAAAAAAATGCTTTTTCCATGATTTTCTGACTCCGAATGACCCAAATCTAGCCAAAAGCAATTACATACCATAAATATAACTATTAGAAACTAATCTAATTAATGAAATCAAGGCTTATACAAGAAATTAGAAAATCACCCCAAAAAGTTGACACGGGCCCACGTCTCGGAATCGGGTAAAAGTCACAAAATATGAACAACAAGTTCACTCATACCAAAATTATCCAATTCCAATATCAAAATCCGAATCAAAACTCAAAAATATAGTTGAAAAACTTTCTACTTTTTTCCCATATTTCTCAACTTAAAAAGAATCCGAAACTCACCCGAGGCCCCGGAACCCCAACCAAACATACCAACAAGTCCTAAAACATTATACAAACTTAGTCGAGCCTTTAAATCACATCAAAAATGCTAAAAACATGGATCACCCTCCAATTCAAACTTAATGAACTTTGAAACTTCAAACTTCTACAACCGATGCCGAAACCTACCAAATCATGCGCACATGTCATAATTGACATTATGGACCTACTCCAACTTCCGGAATCAGAATCCGACCCCGATATCAAAAAGTCCACTTCTGGTCAAACTTCCCAAAAATTCAACTTTCGCCATTTGAAGCCTAATTCAGCGACATACCTCCAATTCACAATCCGGACACGCTCGTAAGTCCAAAATTACTCAACGGAGCTAAGGGAACCGACGAAACTCCATTCCGGAGTCGTCTTCACACAGTTCTAACTACGGTCAAAATCATAGAACTTAAGCTTCCGTTTTAGGGGCTAAGTATACCAAATCACTCTAAAACACAAATAGAACCTCCCGACAAGTCACATAAGCAAAAAAGACACGAGAAAGCAGTAAATAGGGGATCAGGGCTAATACTCTCAAAATGACCGGTCGAGTCGTTAAAATGTGATGGGTTCGTAGCATTGCATTTGTGGTTGAACTTGTTGAGTTTGTGGGACGGTTTTCTCACTTGAATCATTTTTCATTTTTGAGTACATTTGATTTTTTGCTTATTGGTGCACGGATTGCACGATTTGTGGTTAGGTTGCGCTGGTGTGGCATGTCACTATAATGGTTGTGTCTGATAAGATAAGGTCATTGGACCTAAATTGAATACTATCAGATTTGATTACAATATGTTTGGAAGAATAATATCGGAAGTAAATTTAGGATTTAGCTTTGGTTCTTGTTGGATATATATATATATATATATATATATATATATATATATATATATATATATATATATAGAGAGAGAGAGAGAGAGAGAGAGAGAGAGAGCTTCATGACTTTTTGATCTGATGAGTACCTATGAGTTTCTGTGTGTTTCTTTCATCATCGATAGTGTACGAAGGTTTTGAACAAGATTTTAGTTTATATGAGGTTTATTACTGGCGTTGAGTTGGTTATCGACCAACTATTGCAGTTGGAAGTTATTGCTACGAGTCTGTGGGTTTTGTGGTATACCATGTGATTGTATCTTGGGCTATAGTTATGGCTTGATAAAGCTTGTTCAGACTTATACAGTGTGTAGATGCAAGATTCAGGTCTTGTAAGATATTTCAGATGTTGGAAATTGGTTTTTAGGTTTACAGACTAATATTAAAGTAGTGATCTTCAGTTATGTTGTGTTGTCAGACTACATGGTTTGGGGTGACCTGGGGTTACCCCCAGGTACATGTATGGTAAGATTACATGATAATTTGATGGCTTTGGAACGACTCTTGGCACATTTCGAGGATGAAAGTATGTTTAAGTGGGGGAGGATGTAACGACCTAACAGTCATTTTGAGCATTTTCACTTCCCTCAGTGGTTTAAGGGCATGAGTAGGTCCGTATGATTTATTATGACTTGTGTGTATCGTCGTTTTTTTTATTTTTGGATGATTTAGAGTTAGTTTGGAAGAATGATTCTCAACTAGGAAGATTTAAGTTGGAAGAGTTGACCAAGTTTTACTATTGAGTATTTGACCTCGGATCGAAGATTTGATGGTTCTGTTAGGTGAGGATGGTGATTTTGGACTTGGGCGTATACCGGAATTTGCATTTGGATGTTTCTAGTAGGTTCCGACACTCATTGGCAAAAGTTGGAAAGTTGAACATTTTGAATGTCCATAAGCTTGACCGGGAGTTGACTTCGATGTTATTAGGTTAGAATTGTTGTTCTGGGAGTTGGTATAGGTTTGATATGTCAATTGGAACTTGTATGCAAAATTTGGGTTCATTCCGGATTGGATAGGCTTGAATCGGACGCTTGGTTCGAAGTTTTAAGTTTATGAAATTAAGAGATTAATCTTGATCGACGATTAGTGGTTTTGATGTTGTTATGTGTGATTTGAGGCCTCAATAGGTTCGTATTATGTTTTGGGACTTGTTGGTATATTCAGAAGGGTTCCGAGTGGCTCGGGTGAGTTTCGAGGTAGTTTCAGACTATTTTTAGGCCATTTTTAGCTGTTGGTTTTGTCTACATGGGTGTACACTGCAATCGCGTAGAATTGGTCGTTATCGCGAAGAGTAAAATTGGCCTGAGATTCGCAATCACGGAGGCATTTTGATGATCGCGTAGAGGAAATTCTGTTGTCACTCATCCGACTTTTGAAGCTTATATATTGCAATCTATAAGGAATTTGAAGGTGATCCAAAAATGAGAGCTGTATCCCTTTGTGTTTAGTTTTTATAAAAAATTATGGTTGGTATACTACATGCTATCGGAGTAGAGTTTGGGAAGGGTTATGGAAGATTGTTCATCGTGATCGCGGGGAAATCGCCGCGATCGCATAGGGTAAAAATTGTCCTGGAAAACTTTTTAATCGCGATCGCGAAGGGTACCCCTGAAACCGTGTATAAAGTACTCTATTTCGAAAGTTTCAGACATTTTAGCATATTTTGAGCTATGGAGCTTGGAATAACGCAATGTTTTAGGAAATTTTTAACTACATGGATTAGGGTAAGTGTTCCCTACTTGGTTTTGATTATATTTCATGAATCAATCTTCGATTTGGCACTTGATGGATGACTTTGAAAGAGAAATTGGGGGATTTTCTGTCTAAACTTTCATAAAGTGAATTTTTGAGTTTTGAGCATCGATTCGGTTTCGCGTTTGAGTGAAACTAGTATCATTGGACTCGTAATTGAATAAGTGTCAGATTTTGTGAGTTTAGTTGGGTTTTGAGGTGTGGGCCCGAGTTTGACTTTTTGGTTGAATTAGGACTTTTGATTAAAGATTCGACCTTTATCAATTGGGTTTGATTCCTTTGGCATTATTTGATGTTATTGAGTTGCTTTTGACTAGTTTTGAGCCATTTGGAGGTAGGTACGTGCAGGATGGAATTTTTATAATATTGTTTGGCTTGCTCGGTATTGGATTTGGCTTGCTCGGTATTGGATTTGGCTTGTTCGAGGTAAGTAACACTTCTAAACTTGGTGCTAAGGGTATAAACCCTGACTATACGCGTGATGTGCTTGGTGTTGAGGTGGCGCACATGTTAGGTGACGGGCGTGCATCGTGTGAATTATGACTCGAATTGTTTCTGTGGTACTGTATTGTGACCTAATCTTGTTTCTATCCAAGAACTTCCTACGTGCTAGAGTAATTGAGTTGTGATCCATGTTAGAATCCAATTTAGGCTATAAGCTTATCCTGTTGGGACCCACCAAAGTCATTTCTGCTATTGAGTTATTTATGTAAATTGCAGTTACATACTCAGTCATACTCATTCATTGCATATCATATCTTAATATCTGTTATCATTTTTCTCACATCATATTCTCATTGCTTAACCCGATTGGCATGAGATTTTTAAGGCCGAGAGATTGGAGAGTTTGATGACTAAGTGAGGCCGAGGGCTTGATTGCGAGGATGTTTATGGGATCGGGCTGCACGTTGCAACAAGGTTTATTTATTCATGCCATGATTGGCTTATATTAGCTCTTGGGTAGGATCCTCCCCTAGGGAATCTGACTTACTAGCAGTGAGCTAAGGTACCTACTGAGTGCGAGTGCGAGTGCGAGTGCCGAGCGACTGTAAGGACTGGGTGCATATTAGGACTGAGTGACTGTGAGGACTGAGTGACTGTGAGTAATGAGTGACTGTGAGGACTGAGTGACTGGGAGGACTGAGCGAATTGATACCCCGAGAGTATGCATATGGCTTTATCACTGCGTTGTATCACAGTTGGCTTGCATACTTGACATACAGGCATAAAGATGCATTTCCTCATGTTGTACGCCATTGTGACATTCCTGACTTCACATGCACATTGACATTGACATTTAGGCATAGAGATGTACTTTCCACATGCCATCTGATCAGGAAACATCTTATTTGGGTTTTACTATTATACTTGGAAAGCATACATATTTTTCGGAATTGTGAATGAGCTGAGCATCATATCTTTGAGTTATTACTTGTACTACTTTATTTATATTGTTACGAGTTGTTCCTGGCTGTTGATGTTGGACTCTGACCGTTGTCCAAGCTTGTCACTGCTTTCAACCTAAAGCTCAGTTATTTCATCATTTATTTTCTCAATTAAATCTTATTTGATTTGGATTGTAGCTAATTGGCTTACCTAGCGGGTTGGGTTAGGTACCATCACAACTAGTTTGATTTTGGGTCGTGACAACCGCGTGCCCAACTCACACTGCAAAAATCTCCAAAATGCAATCTAAATTGCATTGCCTCGGTAAAACATGATGGAAATGGGCATGTCATGCAGACATATAAGCTCTTGGATGTAAATCTGAGCCCGCCGCTCTGAAGAATAGGAAGTCATCACCGAAATGAAGTGTGCAGACTTAGTCAACAAGTCCATAATTACTCAGCTGTATAGTATTTCTTCAAGGTCCGTGGTAAACCTACCACGAAATCCATAGTAATGCGTTCCCGCTTCCACTTTGGTTTATGCTCTAAGTCAACCTTCCCGGTTTCTGATGCTCATACTTCACCTGTTGACAATTCAAACACCGAAAGACATAAGCAACAATATATTTATTAATTCTCCACCACTAATGGTGTTGTTTCAAGTCATAGTACATCTTCATGACACCAGGTTGAATGGAATAGCGTGAGCTGTGAGTCTCTTCAAGGATCAAATCTCTCAACCCATCAACATTTGGTACACAAATCCAGCATTGAAGCTGCATAACAACATCATCACCAGCCACAACCTCCTTAGCACCACCTCGATGCACAATGTCCCTCAACACCATCAAGTGAGGATCATCAAACTGGCGAGCTTGATACGCTCCAACAATGATGATTGTGCCATAACACAAGCAAGAACCCAGCTAGGCTCCAAAACATTCAATCTCTCCCGAACTGATTGGCCAAATCGGAACATCCATAGCTAGTGGCCTCTCTACTACTAGTAAATATGCCAAACCGCCCATGATCTTGGCTTTCCCATTCAATGTATCGGCCACCACATAGGCCTTCCTCGAATGATATAATATGGTGATATCATACTCTTTTAGCAACTCTAACCATCTCTGCTACCGCAAATTAAGGTCCTTTTGTTTGAACATGTGCTGGAGACTCCGATGGGCTGTATAGACCTCATAATGAATTCCATATAGGTGGTGCCTCCAAATCTTCAGCGCATGAACAATGGCTACAAACTCTAAATCATACACATATCAGTTTTTCTCATGAATTCAACTACCGAGACGTGTAATCAATCACCTTAACGTCCTACATCAACATCGTGCCAAGACCAATACACGACGTATCACAATACATTATGTAAGATCCCAAACCTGTAGGCAGTACCAACATTGGGGCATTAGTCAATGCAGTCTTGAGATTCTGAAAACTCACATCTCATTTGTCAGACCATCTGAAAAGAGCACCCTTCTGGGTCAATCTAGTCAAAAAGAGATGTGATGGATGAGAAACCCTCCACAAAACGACGATAATAACCTTCCAAGCCCAAGAAGCTCTGAATCTTTGTTGTTGAAGACAGTCAGGTCCAACTCTGAATTGCCTCAATCATTTTCAGATCCACCTTGATCCCCTCACTAGACATAATATTTCCCATAAATTCCATTGAATCAAGTCAAAACACACTTGGAGAATTTTACATACAACTTATTCTGCGTCAAAGTCAGGAGCACAATCCTCAAGTGCTGATCATGATCCTTTTGACTGTGAGAATACACCAATATGTCATCGATGAACACCATGATGAAAGAATCAAGATATGGCTGGAACGCACAGTTCATCAAGTGCGTGAATGTTGCTGGGGCAGTGGTCAGCCCGAATGAAATCACCACAAACTCATAGTGACCATAGCGAGTCCTAAAAGCCGTCTTCGGAACGCCTGAATCTCAAATCTTCAGTTGATGATATCCGGACCTTAAATCAATATTTGAGAATACACTGGCACCCTGAAGCTGATCAAATAAGTCATCAATGCACGATAGTGGGTATTTGTTCTTGACTGTAACTTTGTTCAACTGTACGTAATCAATACACATCCTCATGCAACCCCTCCTCCTTCTTCATGAATAGAAGTAGAGCACCCCAAGGCAACATACTTGGCCGGATGAAACCATTATCAAGCAACTCCTAAAGTTATTCCTTTAATTCCCTCAACTTCACCGGTGCCATATGATATCGTGGAATAGAAATAGGCTGAGTGCCCGACACCAGGTCAATACCAAATTCAATATCCCTATCGAGGGGCATGCCCGATAGATATACTAGAAACACATTTGGGAAATCTCTCACTACCATAACTGACTCAACGGTACGAGTATCAGCACTGACATCCCTCACGAAGGCGGAATATGCTTTTTACCCCTTCTCAACAATCTGTTATGCCTTCACAAAGGACACAACCATGCGAGGAGTATAATCCAATGTACATCTCCACACTAACCGCGACAACCCTAGCATAACCAATGTCACGCTATTGGCATGACAGTCCAAATAGCGTGATAGGGCGACAACCAATCCATGCCTAATATCATGTTAAAATCTACCATACTGAGTAGCAGAAGGTCAACTCTAGTCTCATAACCCCCCATAGTGACCAAACACGACTGATACACACAGTTTATAACAATAGAGTCTCCCACAAGCGTAAACACATAAACATGGTACTCAATGAATCACGAGATATATCTAGATATGAAGCAAAGTAAGATGACAAATACGAATACGTGGAATCCAAATCAAATAAAATTGAGGCATCCCTATGAAAGACTGGTGTCGCACCCTCTTTTTCCCTCGCGGAGTCGGGGTTTCGACATTTTGGGACAACTCCTTTCCTTTTAGGACGGGGTATGAGATTTGAAGAGTCGCCACCTAACGGATTAAGGTGCGTTAGGGCACCTAAAGCAAATAACTCATAAACCGATTTGCATTACCAGAGATTGGGTTAGGGCTCGAAATAACCTTGAGGGGAAGGTGTTAGGCACCCCTCGAGGTCCACAACGGTGGGTCCCGACCAAACTCAATTTAAGCGAATTAGTATTTAAAGGAAAATAAAACAGTTTAAAAACAAATAGAGATTACTTTAAAATGGAAATTAAAGGGGTCCTAGTTTTATTAGCCTATAGGATCACTTCTATGCAATACTCGGTAACCTTCCTCAAATAGAGGTGTTACGTGTAGCCTTAGCACACATGTCATCATCTCCTTTACTACCCAGTTACCCTCCTCTTTTCAGTTATTACCTAAGCATTCTAATAACATCCAGTGCGTACCTTATGCGTGCACTACCCGTCCCTTACCTATGGCCCTGGAGGTGTTTAGGACCTTTATTTTAAGGTCGTTCTAGACTCACCTATATCGCTTAAAGGGAGAAAACTAAGCGACGAATAAAAATCAAATAGGACTGCCACATAAGGAGAAATTAAGGGGGGCTCATGTTTACCTCCACAAATAGGCAAACAAATGCACGCTATTCAGACAAGCGATTTTTAATGATTTAGGATCATATAGGCAGGATATCTAAATGAGATTAAATAGAATATATAGCAATTTTATTAAAGCGAGGCTGTGAGTATCCATCAGTTTGCCTACTGATTTTTATCACTTATTGAATCTGGGCACGTTTCAAGCAGAAAGAAAATCACAATTTTAAACCCAAGATTTTAATTATCCTACAGGCTTGCCTAAGTGATAACCGGGCAGAATCCTATGGATATGGTATCTAAACTGTAAACCAGTGATTGATTTTAACAGGAATATTTCATCTTTTTAGATCCTATAGGCATGTTTTCTATGTGCTGCAACTGATGATAAGCATTATTTCCTATAGACATGATATTTAAATACAAAAACTAATTTTTACACTTACTTCCTAAAGGCATGATGTCTAAGTGTCAAGACTGATTTTATATGTGTTTCCTATAGGCATGATATCTAAGTGTAGAAACTGGTTTTTAGGCACACATTTCCTATAGGCATGATATCTAGGCGGGTAAAGACGTTAATCAGTTTCCAAGCGAGTTCAACAAAGAAGATCTTAGAAACATGATTTCTAATGGACACAAGGAGGTTTTCAAAATATGATACTTGATGCAGGATTGATAAACGACCTAGAAGCAGGATTTCTAGGATGAAAGTGTGGAAATTCATGATCACAAGTAATAAGATAAGTCCTATAGGCATGGTTTCTAACGACACGCATATAAATAATCACCACAACAACCTATAAGCATGATTTCTACCCAGATATGATAAAAGATATATAAAATCCCTCCCCAGCTTTTACTAATAACCCCGTATCTGTTTTACAAGGATTATTATTATAGACCAATGCAAATGAATTACATGATAAAAATTACTATACTATAGGGAGCCTTGGAAGGCCCAAAGTCAACCTGGAAGCTAGGCCTTCAATCAAATCTAGAGTACACCAGTAGTTCATAAGACACCAAATGAGCTTCTGGTGTGTCAAAGTTCCCAAGGGCCTTAGGGACCTGGGCAATGCTTACACCAGAACCTTTTCAAAGAAACAGTTTTGTAAACAAGTTTGGAAGGCCAGCCCCAATGTGTCAGAATTCGGAGGAGTCTCATGAACTCCTAGGCAGTGCTCATACNTATAAAATTAGGAGAGAGTTTTTTTAGAAAAAAATAGTTTGGATTTTAGAAGTGAATAGAAACAGATTACAAGATTAAAAAAAAACTACAAACAAAACCACATTTAGTAGGTTAAGTTCAGGCATGAGTTCCAGTAGTTAAACAATCACCAGGAACACTGGAATCATAGACAGGACAGAGTCACAATTAAGTCAAACAGGGTTTCAATTAGTTCATTAACTATTACTAGGTGATCATATAGACATGTATTAAACAGAGAACAATATGATGAAATTAAGTTACTAATAAGACAATTATACAAAAAGGGGTGGGGTAGTCGGAATTAAACATACTATTTTCATAAATAAGTAAACAAGTATCATACGCTAAACAGAGACGTGCTAAGGTAGACTAACTATACTAACACACAACACATGACAGGTTAACAGGAATTTAGGCATGCTAGTAAGAGGGCAATAAACATAAACATAGGACAAACAAAGTCATGTTGATATGTACAGCAGACTGACTACATAGCATATTGACTAGGACATGATAACAGAAATAGTCATGCTGATTAAAAGCAATAAATAGGAAGAGCATATGTCTAACTACATGGCATATTGAATGATAACAGAAGTGGAGGCCTACCAGTTAAGAGATAGCAACAGGAAAGTGAAAGCAAAAAAGATCCAAGAGTCTAGCCTTGGCTTTCCGCCGGCTAGATAGAGCAGCCAATAGAAGTAACAGAAAGACTACAATTGGGAGGGTGTGATAATAAGAGTTTATGTGTGTGTTTCTGTGTTTTCTATGTGTGTTTTGAAAAATCAGAATGGGGGATTATATAGCACTTAGCAGGGTAAAACAAATAAGGCAAAGAATAATTAAGAGTTCATAAATAAGGAATACAAATGAAATCAACCATTTAATTGGGGATAAACCCAATCAAATAACTCAACAAAATTCAGGAAAGACCCCTAAAAATAAGGGAGAATCAATTAACAAACCAGATAGAGGTTTAATAATGGTAAATAAATAAATCAGAGACATTTAGGGGCCGACTAAAATGATTAAATCCCATATATCAAGCTAATAACCTAATTAAGGCAAGTAATACCAATTATGAGTCACACATAAGGAAAATAGGTAAAAATCACAAAAAGTAACAATCTCAGCAGAAAAATATAATTTGAACCCTAATTATGCAAATAAAATTAGTCAATCTCCTTTAATTGAAAAAACTAAAGAATAACGGGAAAATATTGAAACAACCAGTGAAATAAGCAGAAAACCTAGGGATTAGAACATATATATGAAGACCACTCAAGCAAACAAAGAGAAAATGAATTAAACACTCAAACTCTTTAGAAAAGTTTTGCAGAAATGCAAAGAGACGAAACCTTAGTTTTAGAGAAACACTAAAATCAGTTAATAGTAGGAAAAATAGAAGGTTTTTAAAGAGAAACATCAAATAAACATAAAATCATCTCAGATCTACGAGGATCTGAACAGACTCGAGTAGCAAAAGATTAGGGTTTTAAAAATGACAGAGGTGAGAAGAAAATATGGTTTGGAACCGGAGGTTTAAGGCATAAATGTGAAGATAACAGTACTCACAAACGGAGATGAACACAGGCAGATGGTTTAGGACCAAGTTTGAGTTGAATCTCTTCGAGATTCCTTCAACCAACAACAAAATCGAACAACCAGTGAAGATAGGAGGCCGACTGGGGCCTAAAATCAAAGGGAAACCCCATAGGTTGAAGGGTTTCTAGTGACGACGGCTAGGGTTAGGGGAGAGTATGAGAGAGAAGAGAGGAGAAGGGATTCAAGGGAAGCGAGGTTGAATAAATGACTAGGGTTAGGGGTCGTTTGGTTTAATTAAAAAAGGATAATGATCCTGGACCGTTGATCTTTTGAGATCAACGACCAAGATTTGATCTGAGGGGTTGGGCGGGTTTTAAAATTGGGTCAAGGTATTTGGGCTATGGTTTTAATTGGGATGGGGTAAAAATTTGGGCTAAAGTCCGAAATTAAAACAAATTAAAAGAGACTTTTTGTTAAATACCCAATTAATTTGATAAATAATTTATAAAATAGATAATAAATAATAAAAATTGATATTTATGCATAAAATTAATTACTTAATATTATAAAAATATAAAATGTCATTTTCTTGTGAAATAAATTAATTATGCACTTGTGGGATATTATTGCAAAGTTATCGCAGTTATAACCCTAAGATATAAATATGGCTATTTGTGAAATAATTAAAACTTAGTATAAATATAAGTGATAAAATTAAGCAATAAAAATTATCATAAAACCATTTGTGATGAAATTAGTAATTGCTTATATAATAAAACTATTGGGATAATTTAATAAAAAATCCTTAGAAAATGCAGAAATTATGGAAAAATATTAATTGATGCTCATGCATTGTTTTGAAGATATATATGCATTTTAAAAATAATATAGGAAAAAATTGGGCATCAACAACTGTCCCTCTTTACCCGGGAAGGATGAAAGAGTTATCGAGTAAATATATGATTTCCAATTTTGACCAAGTAGGGTGATTTGAGAGACATAGGCCGCACTCTAGTGTTCGAGCTGCCTTTATATCCCTGGTTTTACAGGAATCAGGCTGTGTGTAGTTCTAGATTCACCGGCGAAATATATCGATGAAGTTATCACAAGAACATACACAAGGTTTTGAACAGGTGAAATGGTTACGGTGAGCGGTCAGGTTTGAAATAGTGTGAAGGAACTGGAGCGGGATTGCTCTCGTTGGGGTAATGGTTGCTCATCGGGTTACCTGCAAATAAAAGACGCATTTCAAGCATATATCTTTGCATAAATTTAAACGTGATGCAAATTCCCTTTAGACCATGAGGATTGTCTTTGGACAGTTGAGGATGACATCTTTAGACCATGATGTCCCCGGCCATGAATTGAGCGGTAAGGGATTCGCTGGCCATGAAATGGTTTTCTCGGACCATGAAAATGGTGCCTCTGAACCATGACACCTTTGAATAATGATACACAAGTTTGAGAGATCCTTATGCCATGGCATGGTATCTTCCGTCTATGAGGATGGTTCCTTCAGACTATGACGCCTTCGGACAAGCTGGCGATATTTAAGCCCATGAGGTGCAAAGACATGATGCTAGGAGCGACAAGACAAGGCTTAGTCTTGCATGGAGTTGAGGGCAAAGCTTAGCCTGAGAGAATAGAATAAATAATGCAAGGGAGACAATTCTTAGTCTCGTGCGGGATTCGGGATAATGCTTAGTCCCATGGAAAGAGAAGGAAGGGCTTAGCCTTATGCAAGTGAAGGCAATGTTTAACCTTATGCAGATAGGGAGGCAGGGCTTAACCTCATGCAAGATTCAGGACAGGGCTTAGTCCCATGCAATGTTCGGGACATGGATTAGTCACATGAAAAAAGAAGGCAGTGCTTAGCCTCATGCAATGTTTGGGTCATGGTTTAGTCCCATGCAAGGAGAAGCCAGTGCTTAGCTGGTGACATATCCATTGCCACAACAGGTTTAAGTTAACTTGCACTCGTGGGATAAGACTAAGAGTGTCTAATATTCTAAAAATAATGTTTTAGGAGGTATTATAATATCACACTGGTCACATGTTAAGTTTTGGAGTCAAGCAAGTTGCAAAATAAAGGTCGGCAAAAGTTATCGTAAATTTCTCTAATAAATTTTGTAAACTTTGGGTCAAATGTATCAGATTATTTCTTCCAATATACAAAGATTTATGGGACCCACAACCTACCTAATCGAAGGACTACGAGTCTAGTTCACAACCAAAAACACTTCACATCAAACCGACGTCGAAGTAAAAAGTTATGACTGTTTTACCACGGACTGTCCGGGCTGAAACCGGGCCGCGAACCGGGTCGAGTCAAACAAGTGGTATAAGTCGGCAAATTCGACTTTTAAGACCCCAAAACATTTCATTTTAGTCCCAAAACAATGAGAAAGCTGAAGAGAAGGTCCCACGGTGTTCTTGAGTGATTAATGTGCGTTTTTAACGGTTTCTATCGTTAAAGTTTGCCCCCGTGCCTAGAAACGCAATCTCTACGCTTTGCAATCGTTTCCCCCTTCTATTAGCTGTGTTTGGAGCAATTTTTGGAAGATAGGAGTTTATTTTTATTTCTGGTTCTTCAGGCTTTATAGTTGGTTTGCCAAGGTTATCATCTTGGGACTCTTTTATGATCGTTTTTACAAAGTTCTACGGATGTTTCGTTAAGTTAGGGTCATATGACAAATCTGCCGATTTAGACTAAATTATGAACTGTTTATACATGCCTGTAAGTAGTTTTTGCAAAGCTTGGGACGTAAGGAACAACTTTTGTGAAGGAACTACAGGCATTCAGACGTTCGTTGGAGAGGTATGTTAAGGCTAAGCTCCGTCCTTCCTTTTAGCACGAATTCTGGGAAATTCCTAAGACGCCAAATGTGATATTTTACTATTCTATTGCTAGAAAGACCTTCTGTGAAAGGCATTGGGATCGTAGCTTAAGTATTTTTATGATGCTAATAGGTTGATATTCCACTTGTTCGGTTAAATAGGGTATTCGACATCTATATATGTCATTTTGTTGGTTTTCTTAACAATATGTCCATATATATGAATTCTTATTCGTCTTTGGGTTATGTGATTTAAAAATAAAGGCATTTAGTATTTGTGATAAGTCCTTCCTTGTTCAAGTGTATTTTAAAAATCTCTAAACTGATACGTCGATTTCGAAAAATCTCAAATATAATTTTTATGTTTAAACTACTAAAACACTTGAGTTTTGAAATATTTTCTTTTACTAATTATCAAGAAATCAGGTATAAGGACTAAGTGAAGCACCTTAAGCTTTTTATGACCATCTTCAAAGTTAAGTTATCTTTCTAAAAGTCTAAGTTTTCAAGCTTATTCAAAAAACATATGAGGTTCCACGAGACATTTGTATGCGATACGAAGGTGATTATGAGATTATGAGAATAAGAGNCATTCACGACATACGATCACACGATCATACCATGCATATTTGATTACTATGAGGTCGGATGTCAGCTATGGAGGCTATCAGAGTTTCAGTGTCAGGTGGTATCTCTATTACCCTTTTTACATCAGCTATGTATGATTCTACTTTCTGCCTTACATACCAGTACATTTTTATTCGTACTGATGTCCCGTTGCCTGGGGACACTGCATTTTTGTTTCGTGCGTGCAGGTCCAGGTAGGGACTCTGATCGACCCCTCCGCTAGGATTTCGAGGTTCAGCTGTGAGTTGGTAAGCTCCACCTCTTCCTGGAGCTTTCGTAGGATGGTTAATTTTGTTGTATAGTTTGGGTATAGTCATGGACTTGTCCCGACAGTGCTTGTCACACTCTTAGAGGCTATAGTGGACACAATATTGTGAGTTTCTTTTTACAGCTTTCAGTCTCCATCCCATAGGTTTGGCATGTATATATATGTGTGTAGGCATGTTTGTCTTAAGTCGCGGCCTCGTTGGCTAGCTATTACTTTATTATTTTGGCTTGTCTACCTTTGTTTATATGGCTTATTGTTATTTAGGTCATGACCTTAACGGTCCAAGCTTAGTATTTCAGATGTTGTTCTGCCCGATCTATTGGGCCCCCAGTTTAGTTAGCTTGTATGTTTAGTGTCTAACTCGATCGAATACAGTTCGGGTGACAGTCGTGCCTCCCCTAATTTGGAGCGTGACAAACTTGGTATCAAAGCAGGTCGTATCCCAGGGAGTCCACAAGCCGTTTCTAGTAGAGTCTTTATTATGGGTGTGTTGTGCACCACACTTATAATCAGGAGGCTACGAGGCATTTAGGAATGGTTACATTTATTTTAATTAATAGATCGTGCTATAGAGCGAAGTTATAAGAATATATGAAATCTAAATCGTGCTTTGTGTTTCTTATCTAACAGGCTACCTACGCTCAGGAGATGGCACAGCGAGAGATAGGTATGGATCCGGGGGAAAGTACCAGTCGTTCCCCACCAGGTCGGAGGGATAGATTTCCCTTAGAGGCACACAGTGAGTCTCCAGTNGAAGGTACCAGTCGTTCCCCACCGGGTCAGAGGGATAGATTTCCCCTAGAGGCACATAGTGAGTCTCCAGTACCCCTAGTTTCAGCTTTCCCAGCACTTGTTGGAGCCCAAGGAGATGCAGTACCCCCAGCCTCACCAGTTCCATTGGTACCTGAGGCAGCTAGAGACACAGGACCTCCAGCACCTGTTGTTCCCCCATAAGAGACTAGGGAGCAGGGGATGAGGGAGGCATTTTAGTTGCTGAATAGGATGGTTTCTATTCATGAGCGACAGCTAGAGTCGGGAGCAGATGCCCGGAGAGATCAGACAGGAAGTTCGACGGTGCAAGAGTTTCTTCACTTGGCCCCTCCATTATTTACATGATCCAGTTCCACTGAGGATCGATCCCCAAGACTTTATAGACCATATGTATAAAGTATTGAGGGTGATGCATGCCTCCATCACCGAGGCTGTGGAGTTGGCTTCTTTTCGACTACGTGATGTAGTCATCCTATGGTATGAGGCATGGGAGAGATCTAGAGGACCTGATGCTCCGCCAGCACAGTGGGAGGACTTCTTTGAGGCATTTTTAGCCTATTATTTGCCACGGGAGGTTCGGGAGGCTTGTCTTGACCAGTTTCTTAGCCTGAAGCAGGGGGATATGAGTGTGAGGAGTTATAGCCATAAGTTTAATTCTTTGGCGAGGTATGCACCAGATATCGTAAGTACCATGAAGGCTAGAGTTCATCATTATGTGGATGGTTTGGGGGATCATCTGATTAGAGACTATAGGGTAGCATCCCTATCGGATGATGTAGATATTTCCCGCATACAGGCTTTCGCTCAGACTACAGAGGACCTTTCCCGTCGGATTCGTGATACTCNTCCTCCACCCCACAGGTATCTACCTCGGTCAGCAGGTAGTTTCCCACCACAGATGCAGGGCCAGCGGTTTGATCGTTATATTTTGTCAGGACCAAGGCAGAGCTCAGGCTAGCCTGAGGGCCGTGGACAGGAGCGTTCCACACAGATGAGACAGCCTACTCCATGTACTCAGTGTGGTAAGCTGCACACCGGGCAATGTAGACAGGGTTCGAGTGCATGTTATCATTGTGGGCATACAGGACATTTTATTAGTCGGTGCTCATGGTTAGGCAGAGGTGCACCAGCTCAGCCTTCAGGATCCACAACAGCCTCTTCGCCCTCAGTCCGTGCTCCCTGACCAGGTCCACAGTCTACTTAGGGCTGTGGTAGGGGGAGAGGTGGAGGAGACACCTCAGGTACTAGTGGTGGCCAGAACTGCTTTTATGCACTCACAGGCCGACAGGATTTAGAGGCATCCCCAGATGTTCTCACAGGTGTATTGACAATACATTCTCATGCCATTTATGCATTGATAGGTCCCGGCTCTACATTTTCATATATTACTTCATTTATTGCTGGTAAGCTTGATAAGAGATCTGAGTTGTTTCCACAGTCAGTTGATATGTCTACGCTTGTTGGTGACTCTATTGTAGCTAGTCATGTCTATCGAGGTTGTACTGTGTTAATTAATGACAGTCCAACCTCTGTTGATTTAGTTGAATTGGTAATGCTATACTTCGATGTCATTATGGGTATTGATTGGTTGACAGATTGTTATGCTAATATTGATTGTCGTGCAAAGTTGGTCCGATTTCATTTTCCTGGTGAGCCTGTCCTTGAATGGAAAGGTAATGCAGCCTCACCCAAGGGTAAGTTTATTTCATACCTTAGGGCTCGGAAGTTTATTTCTAAAGGCTGTATATACCATCTGGTTCATGTCAGTGATATAGATAAGGAGCCAGCGACTCTTCAGTCGGTTCCTATTGTGAATGAATTCCCGACGGTATTCCCTGACGAGCTTCCAGGAATTCCCCCCGAAAGGGAAATCGATTTCGCTATAGATTTGCTTCCTGATACGCAGCCTATATCCATTCCTCCCTACAGAATGGCTCCTGCAGAGCTAAGTTAATTAAAGGAACAACTGAAGGACTTGCTCAATAAAGGCTTTATTAGGCCAAGTACATCCCCATGGGGTGCTCCGGTGCTCTTTGTTCGAAAGAAAGATAGCTCCTTGCGGATGTGTATTGACTACAAGGAACTAAATAAAGTCACTATCAAGAATAAGTATCCTCTTCCATGGATTGATGACTTGTTCGACCAGTTACAAGGTGTCAAATGCTTTTCGAAGATTGACTTGCGATCCGGTTATCATCAGTTACGAGTTAGGGATATTGATATCCCAAAAACAACATTTAGGACGAGGTATGGCCATTTTGAATTCCTTGTCATGTCTTTCGGTCTTACAAATTCCCCAGCAGCCTTTATGGATCTTATGAACCGGATATTCAAAAAATTCTTGGATGAATTTTTGATTGTGTTTATTGACGACATCCTGATATATTCACGATCGGAAGCCGAGCATGCAGACCACTTGCGAGTTGTATTGCAGACTCTCCAGGACTATAGGTTATATGCTAAATTCTCCAAATGTGAATTTTGGCTAACTTCTGTAGCTTTTCTTGGTCATGTTATTACCAGCGATGGTATGAAGGTTGATGGCCAAAAGATTGAAGCTGTGATAACTTGGCCGAGGCCCTTCAATCCGACAGAGGTTCGTAGCTTTTTAGGCTTGGCAGGGTATTACCAAAGGTTTTGTGGAGAGATTTTCCTCTATCTCTGCACCATTGAAAAAACTGGCACATAAGGGAGCTAAGTTTCAGTGGACTGAGGCATGTGAACAAAGTTTTTAGGATATAAAGAAAAGGCTTACTACGACACCTGTCTTGACTCTTCCGGATGGCACCGTGGGTTATGTTGTATATTGTGATGCCTCGAGAATTGGCCTAGGTTGTGTTCTTAGGCAGCATGGTAAGGTTATCGCGTACGCCTCCAGACAATTGCGGAAACATGAACAGAACTATCCTACGCACGATCTTGAGTTAACCGCAGTTGTCTTTTCCCTAAAGATTTGGCGGCATTATCTATATAGGGTTCATATTGATGTTTTCGCCGACCACCAGAGCCTTCAATATTTATTTAAATAGAGGGAGTTGAATCTACGACAATGAAGATGGCCAGAATTACTAAAGGACTGATGTTGATATTTTATATCATCTCGACAAAGCTAATATTGTTGCTGATGCCCTTAGCCGGAAGTCCATGCGCCGTCTAAGCCATTTTGAAGCTGATAAGGTCAAGATGACCAGATATCTATGCCAGCTAGCTATTTTTCATGTGTGTTTAGTAGACGCAGAGGGTGGACGCATTCTCGTTCAGAATACGGCAAAATATTCTTTTGTTACTGAAGTGAAAGAGCGACAACACGAGGATCCTGAGCTTATAAAACTGAGGGCAAGTATTCCACATCAGCGACAACCTTTATTTGAGCTAACTGGAGATNGCAACTTGAGGATCTTGAGCTTATAAAATCGAGGGAAAGTATTCCACATCAATGACAACCTTTATTTGAGCTAATTGGAGATGGAGTCCTTAGATACCAGGGCCGCTTATGTGTAACGACAGTCAGAGAGCTTTGCGCCAAGATTCTTTCGGAGACCCATTATTCTAGATATGTAGTTCACCTCAGAGCGACAAAGATGTATCGGGACCTTCGATAGATCTATTGGTGGAATGGAATGAAAAGAGATATCGCAGAGATGGTAGCCCAATGTCCCAACTGCCAGCAAGTTAAAGCCGAACATCAAAGGCATGGAGGCCTAACTCAGTATATTCAGCTTCCATTATGGAAATGGGACATGATAAATATGGACTTCATCACTGGCTTGTCTCGCACTCCACGGATGTATGATTTTATTTTTGTAATTATTGATAGGCTTACAAAATCTGCTCATTTCCTGCCAGTCAGGACGACATATTCAGCCGAGGATTATGCCAAGATTTATATTCAAGAGATTGTTTGCCTTGACAGAGTGCCATTATCTATTATCTCTGATCGAGGGCTCAATTTACAGCACATTTTGTCACGCCCCAAAACCGAGGGATGAGACCGGCGCCCAACCGGATGATCCCGGTCAAGCGGACCTGGATTGCCTTTCCTGCCCAACGCGTTACCCTGTGTTTAAAATATACATTATTCTACATGAATTGGCAATTTAGAGTTTAAAAATGAATCTACTACTTAAGTTAATTTCATCCTTTATCATTTCAACATTTGATAATCACAAAACATACAATAATTCCGATTCGGTCCATGATTACTGGTAAACATATTTACTTCCCGAAATACATATATGTACAACCCACATCATGTCTGCGGAGCCTCTAAGAGTACTAGGGGTTTACACAATACTTGCCGGCAACAAGGCCCCGGTTGTACCTTAAAAGACATAACATATACAAAAGAGATGATATAGACTACACACGACCTCGAGCGGAAGTGGGGCTCACCGGATCTGCTGAAGGTATGAAGGGGAACCAACACTATCGGCGGTCTGAGCTACCTGCTGTGAAACCACCTACATGCATATAAAAGATGTAGCGCCCTCGTCAAAAGGGACGTTAGTACCGTTGAATAGTACTAGTATGTATGAACAAAGTTTATTCCAAGTAGAGTCAGACAGTACATAATTGGAAGACAGTCAGAGTAACCACACAAGTACCACACAGATATACAGATAGTTACAAATGAAAGTTTCCACCGTTACTCATTTCAATTATTCATCTGTTGCGGCGTGCAACCCGATCCCACCGTACATTCACACTTCACCCTTATTACCTCTCCACCCTTATTACTTCGTGTTGCGTCGCGCAACCCTATCCCACCGTATAATCACACTTCACCCTTATTACTTCGTGTTGCAGCGCGCAACCCGATCCCACCGTACTGTCACATTTGATAGCAACAATAACCAACAATTATATCATAGAGATTTTCATCATCAAGAACATAAGTTCATATCAACCAACCACTATATGAAGTCAAGGCACAATAATCCTTACCAAACAGTAATTCACATATGGTATTGCCATCATTATTTAACTCAATCAAATCAATCAGCAGTTTCTTTTCATCATTTTCCACACTTGGCCCTTAGCAATTAGATACCTTCCCACATTAGAGTACGTTAACATTCTTTCATTTAGTAGCACATACTACCATATTGACATATTCAAACATTTAATGAACCTTACACATGATAGGATAAGCACAAAGAATCACCCTTCACAAACGCAATTAGCATGGTAATCGACTAAGAAAATCAGAGAATGAAATCTTACACCTCGACACAACAGGACAATCAATTCACATATGCTCAAGCAAGAGTTTCATACTGTGAGCTCGGACTCCAGCAAGGTGACTCTACGACGATTAAAGTTAGCCATACATACCTTGAATCGGAATTCCCCTTTAATTTTCTACCAGAATTCACCGGACCTTCTAGCACCTTCAATCTAGTTCAAAATGTGGCATAATTGAACTTAGAATTAGGAATAATGATCATGTCTTGAACTCACTTGAGCATTCTATCAAACACTAGGTGTTCCTTTAGATTAAATGGCCACTTTTTAGTGAAAGATTACTCTAACCCATTTCCTTTTTACTAGATTATGACTAGTTGGTTATATGCATGCAAGACTCCTACCCCACCATCATGAACTAACCTAACCATGTTTTATTTTAACAAAAAACTGGAAATTAAGATTGGTGGGGTAGAAGCTTACCTCTTGTAGTGAAGAAAATTGTGTCCTACTTGATCAATTCTAGGCTTGAGTAGTGGTGGAGGAACAAATTTGATGAAGTTGGAACTCTCTCTCTAGAACCCACTCTTTCCTCTTTCTAATTTATTAGAAAATAAGCTTAAAATGAAAGGGGTAAGTGTTTTAATGAACTGGGGGTCGGATATAAAATTAGAATTTTAACAGTCCCGAAGAAGAGGTTCGCATTCCTGCTATGCGGTCCACATTCCTGTCGCATAAATGGCCCTCAAATGGGAAAAAAAGAAAAGTAGACTTCCCAAGTATGCAATCACTATGCGGTCTGCATACCTGTTATGCAATCGCATAGTGCGTCGCATAACTCCCTTCGCAAAAGTCAAGGTGCAAGAGTGCAACAATTATGCGGCCCGTATTCGTGAAATGCAATCGCATTCTAGGCTGCATAGCTATCCTCAAAATGGACAGCAAACTATCTAAGTATGCGACCATTATGCGGTCCGCATACCTGATCTGCGATCGCATAGTGGACCGTCGACCTGCGCAAATCTAGAAAATTTTATCCTTTATGTCCCGAGGTACTTTTTACTGAAAAGGGTCCGTTTTAAGAATTTCTACAGTTATAAAAACACGGGGACCTATTTCGGCATTATTTTTAGCCATGAAATTTTACGGGTCTTTACACATTTTTGGAAATATTTTTAGAAGGGTCTAGGCACGCAAGTAAATCTTAGCACCGCTTTTCATTCGCAAACTGATAGATAGACAGAGCGTACTATTCAGACAGTTGAGGATATGTTACGTGCCTGCGTGCTATATTTTAAAGGAATTTGGGATGATAATCTACCTCTTATTGAGTTCATTTATAATAACAACTTCCAAGCTAGTATTCAGATGGCTTTTTACGAAGCATTATACGGGCGGAAGTGTAGGTCGCTGATCGGTTGGTTCGAGGTCGGGGAAGCACAGTTGCTAGGTCCTAATTTAGTCTAGCAAGCAATGGAAAAGGTAAAACTTATAAGAAACCGGCTGCGTATAGCACAAAGTCGGCAGAAGTCTTATGCAGATGTTCGCCAACGAGACTTAGAGTTTGATGTAGGAGATTGGTTTTTCCTGAAAGTATCGCCTATGAAGGGCGTCATGCAATTTGGAAAGAAGAGGAATCTCAGCCCCAGGTATGTTGGACCGTATAAGATTATTCAGAGGATTGGTAGGGTGGCGTACGAGCTTGATTTTCCTTCAGAATTGGAAGCAGTCCATCCTGTGTTTCATGTATCTATGTTGCGGAAGTGCATTGGAGATCCTTCACGTATTACGCCCATTAAGGATATTCACATTGCTAAAGACTTATCTTATGCAGAGGTACTAGTAGCTATTTTAGATCGGCAGGTAAGAAAGCTTCGAACTAAAGAAGTGGCTTCCGTGAAAGTGTTATGGCGAAATAACAACATCGAGGAAATGACCTGGGAAGATGAGGAGGAAATGAGGAAGAAGNTAATTACTCCCACTTATTTACGACTTAAGGTGAATCGCATTTAAATAATTGTCAATTTTTTCTTTACAGCAACTTAATTGGATTTTAAATGACTTGAAAGTGCAATTTAAATTTCTTATTGCGAGATAGCTATACAAAGCCTAGTAGTTGGAATCTTCAGAATTTGACTTATGCTTTGCAAATGTAAGAAATATAGCCTCGCAAATAACGTATTAGCGGAAAAGAAATGAAACCAAGGAATTGACTTGACCCATTCGCGGACGAATGTTCTTAAAGAGGGGAGACTGTGAGCCCCCATGTGTTTTTTTCTCTTCTCTTATGTAATATACGTAACGTGGCGTGGTTATATTAGGTATATATGATTGGGTATAGAACATTGGTAGAATAAGAATGAAAATGTGTGGTAATATCAAGGAACTAAACTAAAGCTTTAGGTCAAGGAATCCCTTAAATAAAGGTTCGTGGTTAAAGAAATGGCTCAGGTAGCACCGCGCGTTCGGAAGGTTTAAGTTAACTTGCACCTGTGGGATAAGACTAAGAGTGTCTAATATGCTAAGAATAATGTGTTAGGAGGTATTATAATATCACACTGGTCACATGTTAAGTTTTGGAGTCAAGCAAGTTGCGAAATAAAGGTCGGCAAAAGTTATCGTAAATTTCTCTAATAAATTTTGTAAACTTTGGGTCAAATGTATCAGATCATTTCTCCTAATATATAAAGATATATGGGACCCACAACCTACCCAATCGAAGGTCTACAAGTATAGTTTGCAACCAAAAGAACTTCACATCAAACCGACATTGGAGTAAAAAGTTATAACTATTTTACTACGGATTCTCCGGGCTGAAACCGGGTCGCGAACCGGGTCGGGTCAAACAAGTGGTATAAGTCGGCAAATTCGACTTTTAAGACCCCAAAACATTTCATTTTAGTCCCAAAACAGTGAGAAAGCTGAATAGAAGGTCCCATGGTGTTCTTGAGTGATTAAGGTGCGTTTTTAACGATTTCTATCGTTAAAGTTTGCCCCCGTGCCTAGAAACGCAATCTCTANAGGTCCCATGGTGTTCTTGAGTGATTAAGGTGCGTTTTTAACGATTTCTATTGTTAAAGTTTGCCCCCATACCTAGAAACACAATCTCTACGCTTTGCAATTGTTTTTCCCTTCTATTAGCTGTGTTTGGAGCTGTTTTTGGAAGATAGGAATTTGTTGTTCTTGCTGGTTCTTCAGGATTTATACTTGGTTTGCCAAGGTAATCATCTTGAGACTCTTTTATGATCGTTTTTACAAAGTTCTACGGACGTTTCATCAAGTTAGGGTCATATGACAAATCTGCCGATTTAAACTCAATTATGAACTGTTTATAGATGCGTATAAGCTGCATATATATAGTGTTTTCGAAGATTAGGACGTAAGGAACAACTTTCGTGAAGGAACTATAGTCATTTGGACGTCAGTTGGAGAGGTATGTTAAGGCTAAGCTCCGTCCTTCCTTTTAGCACGAATTCTGGGAAATTCCTAAGACGCCAAATGTGATATTTTACTATTCTTTTGCTAGAAAGACCTTCTGTGAAAGGAATTGGAATCGTAGCTGAGGTATTTTCATGATGATATTAGGTTGATATTCCACTCGTTTGGTTAAATAGGGTATTTGACATCTATATATGTCATTTTGTCGGCTTTCTTAACTATATGTCCATATATATGAATTCTTATTCGTCTTTGGGTTGTGTGACTTAAAAATAAAGGCATTTAGTATTTGCGATCAGTCCTTCTTCCTTGTTAAAGTGTATTTTAAGAATCTCTAAAGTGATACGACGATTTCCAAAAATCTCAAATATAATTTTTATGTTTAAACTACTAAAACACTTGATTTTTGAAATACTTTTTTTTACTAATTATCAAGAAACCAGGTATAAGGACTAAGTGAAGAACCTTAAGCTTTTTATGAACATCTTCAGAGTTAAGTTATCTTTCTAAAAGTCGAGTTAAGTTTTCAAGCTTATTCAAAAAACATATGAGGTTCCACGAGACATTTGTATGCGATATGAAGGTGATTATGAGATTATGAGAATAAGAGTACCAATGAGCCAATATTGGCTAAGTTCTCGTTATGGCCTATTATTTGCATTCAAAGTTCATATTATGCATTGAATTCAAGCTATAATCAGAGGTAAGGGACCTATTTGCCCGAAAGATTATATATATTGTACATATGGCCACAGGTTGGGAATATGATACCGATTAGCTACCGGGAGAGAACGCCATTGCTAGAATTTGGTTGGGTATGTCATGCATTTGCATCAATATATATGTATTCACGACATACGATTACACGAGCATACCATACATATTTGATTACTATGAGGTAGGATGTCGTCCATGGAGGCTATCAGAGTTTCAGTGTCAGGTGGTATCTCTATTACCCTTTGTACATCAGCTATGTATGATTCTACTTTCTTCCTTACATACCAGTACATTTTTATTCGTACTGATGTCCCGTTGCCTGGGGACACTGCATTTTTGTTTCGTGCGTGTAGGTCCAGGTAGGGACTCTGATCGACCCCTCCGCTAGGATTTCGAGGTTCAGATGTGAGTTGGTAAGCTCCACCTCTTCCTGGAGCTTTCATATGATGGTTACTTTTGTTGTACTGTTTGGGTATAGTCGGAGCCTTGTCCCGACAGTGCTTATGAAACTCTTGGAGGCTATTGTGGACACAGTATTCTGGGTTTCTTTTTGCAACTTTCAGTCTCCAGCCCATAGGCTTGGCATGTAGATATATGTGTGTAGGCATGAATGTCTTCAGTCGCGGCCTCGTCGGCCAGCATTTTATTATTTTGGCTTGTATACCTTTGTTTATATGGCTTATTGTTATTCAGGTCATGACCTTAACGGTCCAAGCTTAGTATTTCAGATGTTGTGCTTCCCGATTTGTTAGGCCCCCAGTTTAGTTAGCTAGTATGTTTAGTGGCTAACTCGATCGAATACAGTATCGAGTGCCAGTCGTGCCTCCCCTAGTTTGGGGGTTGACAGATACGATAGGATTTTCTATGACCATATCGTTCATAGAGGTAGTCAAAGGGTATGTAGGACTCGTTCAGGCACTCCAAATCATCGTTCTTTTTCAAACCCATCATTTTCAGGAACCCCCTAGTGGCACGATTTTTTGGCACTAATAAACCCGGACTGTCCCAAGGTAATCTAGCAAATCCCCCTAGCTCCTCCAAGAGAGGAGTCATTTCTATGTTGCCAAAATGGAACACGGACCTTTCTCCGTCTCAGAACATAGTGGCCGCTTCGATCAATATATTGTTTGGTTGTATATCCAGTAAAGAGGGTAAGTTTCTGAGGACCCTTTTCACATGGTCTTTGTCACTTGGTGAAAGGTCCTCCCCCCAATCCAGCAACAATGGTTGTATTCTTTGGACCATGCCAAACCTGGGGACTTTGTGCCTCATTTTCTGCAAAACAAATAAGGTTAGGTGATTTCCCCCTCCTGATTCGACTACTTATACATCAGTGATTAGCATACTGGCACTTATTTCTCCATAATTAATGCACAAAATTGTGGTTGCGTCCGTTGGGATTATGGAAACCCCGGTGGACTTTTGGACAAGGCTTTTCCTAAAGGATTATTATGTGGACAACATATCAACCCCGACTAGGTTTTGACCATGATGCATGTACAATAAATCAGATTAAGGTTTCTATATGGGTCTAGACTGGTACCCTCAAGCGGACAACTTGAGGAGGAAAGGCACGGAACCATCGACTGCATCGCTGATCGACTAGTTTTACCGCAAATAAACCTTTCCAAATTTAAAGGGTGATATATAGGAAGGGCGCAAACACTCATCAAGTGTTGCTATAGGATTGATTACGCACGAGTGGAATATGATGTTGAACATGACTTATGCAACAATAAATAGCATGTTGTCACGTATTTTACGCGTAGCATTAGTGCACAGGTCATCATATCCTTTACTACCCAGCTACCCTCCCCTTTTCAATTATTACCTAAGTGTTCTAATAACATTAGTACGTACCTTATGCGTGCATTACCCGTCCTTTACTTATGGCCCTGGAGGTGTTTAGGACCTCTATTTTAAGGTAGTTCTAGACTCATCTATGTTGCTTAAAAGGAGAAAACTAAGAGACAAACAAAAATCAAATAGGACTGTCGCATAAGGAGCAATTAAGGGGGGGATCATGTTTACCTCCACAAATAGGCAAACAAATGCACGCTATTCAGACAAGCGATTTTTAATGATTTAGGATCCTATAGGCAGGATATTTAAATGAGCATAAACATAATATATAGCAGTTTTATGAAAGTGAGGCTGTGATTATCTATCAGTTTGCCTACTGATTTTTATCACTTACTAAATCTGGGCACGTTTCAAGCAGAAAGAAAATCACAATTTTAAACCCAAGATTTTAATTATTTTACAGGCTTGCCTAAGTGATAATCGGGCAGAATCCTATGGATATGGTATCTAAACTGTAAACCAGTGATTGGTTTTAACAGGCATATTTGATCTTTTTAGATCCTATAGGCACGCTTTCTATGTGCTGCAACTAATTACAAGCATTATTTCCTATAGACATGATATCTAAACACATAAATTGATTTTTACACTCACTTCCTATAGGCATGATGTCTAAGTGTCAAGACTGATTTTATATGTGTTTCATATAGGCATGATGTCTAAGTGTAGAAACTGGTTTTTAGCCACACATTTCCTATAGGCATGATATCTAGGCGGGTAAAGATGTTAATCAGTTGCCAAGCGAGTTCAACAAAGAAGATCTTAGAAACATGATTTCTAATGCACATAAGGAGGTTTTGAAAATATGATACTTGATGCAGAATTGATAAATGGCCTAGAAGCAGGATTTCTAGGATGCAAGTGTGGAAATTCATAATCACAAGTAATAAGATAAGTCTTATACGCATAGTTTCTACCGACATGCATATAAATAATCACCACAACAACCTATAAGCATGATTTCTACCCGGATATGATAAAAGATATATAAAAATCCCTCCACGGCTTTTACTAATAACCTCATATCTGTTTTACAAGGATTATTATTACAAACCAATGCAAATGAATTATATGATAAAAATCACTATACTATAGGGAGCCTTGGCAGGCCCAAAGTCAACCTGGAAGCCAGGCCTTCAATCAAATGTTGAGTACACCAGTAGTTCATAATACACCAAATGGGCTTCTGGTGTGTCGAAGTTCACAAGGGCCTTAGGGACCCTGGGAAATGCTCACACTAGAACCTTTTCAAAGAAACAATTTTGTAAAGAAGTTTGGAAGGCCAGCCCCAATGTGTCAGAGTTTGGAGGAGTCTCATGGACTCCTAGGAAGTGCTCACACTGGGGGGAAGGACCCTAGATATCTAAGAGTTGGAGTTGAAAATAGTATATAAAAGCAGGAGATAGTTTTTTTAGAAAAAAAAATAGTTTGGATTTTAGAAGTGAATAGAAATAGATTACAAGATTACAAAAAAAAACTACAAACAGAACCACATTTAGCAGGTTAAGTTAAGGCATGAGTTCCAATAGTTAAACTTTATCTGAGGAGGAGGCTTCGTCGTCCGGCTCCTCATAAATGATGTTATAATCGGCCGGCTCATCCTCGGAATCCGAAAAGAAAACAGAGACAGAACAGAATCACTTTGTTTCAGTAACATATCTAATCAGACTGAATAGGATTTGAAGAGCTGTCACGATCATTCACAAAAATATCTGTGAACTATTGAAGCTATCAGTGTGATTGATCAGACAAGTACCAAGGGCTTTCGGTAGACTTCTTTCATTTCCGAATTAGCTTGCGACAAGTCCTAGCATTAGTATGAGTTCGTTGACCGCGTAAGGGCGATCCATCTTGATGACGAATACCCTGCATTGCTTTCAAAGGAATGCCTTTTACTATTATTACTACAATAACCAGGAACACTGGAATCATAGACAGGACAGAGTCACAATTAAGTCAAACAAGGTTTCACTTAGTTCATTAACTATTACTAGGTGAGCATATAGACATGTATTAAATAGAGAACAACATGCCGAAATTAAGTTACAATCAGATAGTCATACAAAAGGGGGTGGGGTAGTAGGAATTAAACATACTATTTTCAGAAATAAGTAAACAAGTATCATAGGCTAAACAGAGATGTGCTAAGGTAGACTAACTATACTAACACAAAACACAGGACAGGTTAACAGGATTTTAGGCATGCTAGTAAGAGGGCAATAAACATAAACACAGGACAAACAGAGGCATGTTGTTATCTACAGCAGACTGACTACATAGCATATTGAATAGGACATGATAACAGAAATAGTCATGCTGATTAAAAGAAATAAATAGGAAGAGCATAGGTATAACTACATGGTATATTGAATGATAACAGAAGTGGAGACATACCAGTTAAGAGATAGCAACAGGAAATTGAAAGCAAATAGGATCCAAGAGTCTAGCCTTGCATTTATGCCGGCTAGATAGAGCAGCAAATAGAAGTAACAGAAAGACGACAATTGAGAGGGTGTGAGAATAAGAGGTTTTGTGTGTGTTTATATGTTTTTCTATGTGTGTTCGTGTGTTTTGAACAATTAGAATGGGGGATTATATAACACCTAACAGGGTAAAACAAATAAGGCAAAGAACAATTCAGATTTCATAAATAAGGTATACAAATAAAATCAACCAGTTAATTGGGGCTAAACTAATCAAATAACTCAACAAAATCCGGGAAAGACCCCTCAAAATAAGGGAGAATCAATTAACAACCCAGATTGAGGTTTAACAAAGGTAAATAAATAAATCAGAGACATTTAGGGGCCGGTTAAAACGATTAAATCCCATATATCAGGCTAATAACCCTAATTAAGGCTAGTAGTACCAATTATGTGTCAAAAATAAGAAATAGGTAAAAATCACTGAAAGTAACAATCTCAGCAGAAAAATATAATTTGAACCCTAATTAAGCAAATAAAATCAGTCAATCCCCTTTAATTGATAGAACTAAATAATAACGGGCAAATGTTGAAACAATCAGTGAAATAAGTAGAAACCCTAGGGATTAGAACATAGATATGAAGACCAATCAAGTAAACAAAGAGAAACGGAATTAAACACTCAAACTCTTTAGAAAAGTTTTGCAGAAACGCAAAGAGACGAAACCCTAGTTTTATAGAAACACTAAAATTGGTTAATAAGAAAAACAGAAGGTTTTATAAAGAGAAACATCAAGTAAACTTAATATCATCTCAGATCTACAAGGATCTGAACAGACCCGAGTAGCAAAAGACTAGGGTTTTTAAAATGACAGAAGTGAGAAGAAAATCTGGCTTGGAACCAGAGGTTTAAGCCATAAACGTAAAGATAATAGTACTCACAAACGAAGATGAACACATGCAGGTTCATCGAGAAAAATGAGAGGTTTAGGACCAAGTCTGAGTTGAATCTCTTCGAGATTCCTTCAACCAACAACAAAATCGAACAACCAGTGAAGATAGGAGGCCGCTTGGGCCTAAAATCAAAGGGAAACTCCATAGGTTGAAGGGTTTCCGGTGATGGAGGCTAGGGTTAGGGGAGAGTTTGAGAGAGAAGAGAGGGGGAGGGATTCAAGGGCAACGCGGTTGAAGAAATGAATAGGGTTAGGGGTCGTTTAGTGTAATTAAAAAAGGAAAATGATCCTGAACCGTTGATCTTTTGAGATCAACGGCCAGGATTTGATCTGAGGGGTTGGGAGGGTGTTGAAATTGGGTCAAGGTATTTGGACTATGGTTTTAATTGGGCTGGGGTAAAAATTTGGGCTAAAGTCCGAAATTAAAACAAATTAAAAGAGACTATTTGTTAAATACATAATTAATTTGATAAATAATTTATAAAATAGCTAATAAATAATAAAATTTTATATTTATGCATAAAAATGATTTAAAATAATTACTTAATATTATTAAAATTTAAAATATCATTTTCTTGTGAAATAAAGTAATTATGTACTTGTGGGCTACTATTGCAAAGTTATTGCAATTATAACCCTAAGATGTTAATATGGCTATTCGTGAAATAATTAAAACTTAGTATAAATATAAGTGATAAAATTAAGAAATAAAAATTATCATAAAACCATTTGTGATGCAATTAGTAATTGTTTATATAATAAAAATATTGGGATAAATTAATAAAAAAATCTTTAAAAAATGCAGAAATTATGGAAAAATATTAATTGATGCTCATGCATTGTTTTGAAGATATATATACATTTTAAAAATAATATAGGGAAAAATTGGGTATCAACAACTAGAATAATACTTGTGATGACACCATCTGATGCGAACGCCTCCGTCCTAACAGGAAAAACATATAAATAGGCCTAGCCTCCCCTAGTCGGCGGTGCAAGTGGAGTGGCAACTGGAGCACTAACCATACCTGTGTACCCTATAGAATTTGTAGAGCATGTGAAAGTGTTCCCCTCATAATTTTGGGACAGTCCCTCGCCATATGCCTAGTATTACAATACTCGAAACAAACACTCGCCGGGCGTGGCTATTGAAACTGAATCTAACTTGGTTGGCTAGACAGACCGTTGAAGGCAACCCGTGCAGAATGTGTACTAGAAAGTGGTTGTGCATAATGGGCGGTTTGAGACCTCAGAACAACTGGGGCACTTCTAGTAGCTGGAAGTTCCGAATGAACTGATCAACCCACATAACCTCTACTATGACAAGCTAAAACCGTGGCGCGAGGACCACTAAATCCTCTAGAATCTCGAGGCATGTTGGCCTCTTTGTCCTCCCTCTCCTGGCTCCGCATACGCTCCATCCTCTAAGCGATCTCTACAACCTACTAAAATGGAGTATCCGTATCCAACTCCAGAGCCATGCTGAATCTAAGACTATAACTGAGCCCCTTAATACTATGCGGACTCGCTCTCTGAGTGTAGAAACCGAAGTGGGTGCATGACGGGACTACTCACTAAACCTGGTGGCATACTCCGGCACAATCATATCCCACATGTGTATACACATAAACATGTGTACTCAAGGAATCACGAGATATATCCAGATATGAAGCAAAGTAAGATGACATATACGAATACGTGGAACCCGAATCAAATAAAATTGAGGCATCCTTATGAAAGACTGGAACAATATTTGTGATGACACCATTTGATGTGAACTCCTCCGCCCTACCAGTACAAGCATAGAAATGGGCCTAGCCTCCCCTAGTCGACAGTGCAAATGGAGTGGCAACTGGAGTAGTAACCATATTATGTGGAACCTATAGAATTCGTAGAGCGAGTGAAGGTGCTCTCCTCATAAGTATGGGACAGTCCCTTGCCATATGCCTAGTATCACCACATTCGAAACACTCGCGGGCGTGCCTATTGAAACTGAATTTGACCTTGTCGGCTAGGCTGACCACTGAAGTCAACCCGTGCAGAAAGTGCACTAGAAAGTGGTTATGCATAATGGGCGGTCTTAGACCTCAGAAAAACCAGGGCACTACTAGTAGCTGGAAGTGCCGAATGAAGTGGTCAACCCACATAACCACTACCATGACAAGCTAAAACCATGGCACAAGGACAACAAAATCCTCCAGAATTTTGAGGCCTCTTGGCCTCCTTGTCCTCCCTCTCCTGGCCCCAAATACGCTCCATCCTCCAAGTGATCTCTACAACCTCCTAAAATGGAGTACCCGTATCCAACTCCCGAGCTATGTTGAATCTAAGAACATAAGTGAGCCCCTCAATAATATGCGGACTCGCTCTCTAAGTGTAGAAATAAAATCGGGTGCATGGCGGGAAAACTCACTGAACGTGGTGGAATACTCCAACACCGTCATATCCCATATGCGTATACACATAAACAAGCGTACTCAAGGAATCACGAGATATATCCATATATGAAGCAAAGTAAGATGCCATATATGAATACATGGAACCCGGATGAGGCATCCCTATGAAAAATCAACACAATACTTGTGATGACACCCTCTGATGTGGACTCCTCCATCCTACCAGGAAAAGCATAGAAATAGGCTTGGCCTCCCCTAGTCGACGGTGCAAGTGGAGTGGCAACTGGAGCAGTAACCATACCCTGTGGACCATGTAGAATCTGTAGAGAATGTGAAGGTGTGACCCTTATAAATCTAGGACACTCCTCACCATATGCCTAGTATCACCACACTCGAAACAACCACTTGGCGAGCGTGGCTGTTGAAACTGATTCTGACCCGATCGACTAGACTGACTACTGAAGGCAACCCATGCAAAAGATGCACTGGAAAGTGGTTGTGCAAATGGGCGGTCTGAGACCTCAGAACAATGGGGGCACTACTAGTAGCTGGAAGTGCCGAATGAACTGGTCAACCCACATAATCTCTACGACGATGAGCTAAAATGGTGGCGCGAGGACCATTATATCCTCCAGAATCTCAAGGCCTCTTGGCCTCCTTGTCCTTTCTCTCCTTGCCCGCATACGCTCCATCTTCCAGGCGATCTCTACAACCTACTGAAATAGAGTATATGTATCCAACTCCCGATTCATGCTGAATCTAATACATAATTGAGCCCCTCAATAATCTACAGGCTCACTCTCTAAGTGTATAAACTGAAGCGGGTGCATGACGGGACAACTCACTGAACCTGGTGACATAATCTGACACCATCATAATTCCCTAACGTGGGTGTTCAAACTCTATGCGCCATGCATCTCGGAGGGCCTGGGGACAAACTCCCTCAAACATATATCTGAAAATTGAGCCTAAGTGATTGGTGCTACATCAGCCGGCCTATCCTCCTCATAATCCTGCCACCACCTATACACTCTGTCGTATGTCTCCAACTGAGTTGAAAGAATTGACGGAGCAGTTATAGAGTTTCTTGATAAGGGATTTTTTAGACCGAGTTTTTCCTCTGGGTGTGCAAGGGTTGTTTGTGAAAAAAAGAATGATTATTTGAGGATGTGCATTCATTATCCGCAGTTGATTACGATTATTATCAAGAACGAGTATCTATTACCTTTTATTGACGATTTATTTGACCCACTTTGGGGGTACCAAGGCATTCTCAAAGATTGATTTGAGATCTGACTATCATTAGGTGAAAATTAGTGCTTCAGATGTCCCTAAGATAGCTTTAAGGACTCGATATGATCATTATGATTCTTGGTGATGTCTTTTGGTTTGTCTAATAATACTATTTTCATGGATTTGATGAACCGAGTATTCAAGCCATATTTGGAATTCATTGTGATTATATTCATTGATGATATGGCTTACTATGATAGTAGAGAGGAGTATGAGCATCACTTGTGGATTATACTTAAGACTTTGAAGGATCGTTAGTGTTATGCTAAGTTTTTAATGTATGAGTCCAGCTTGGACTCAATTGCATTCTTTGTGTCATGTTGTGCCAAGTGATGGTATCAAGGTTGATCCTAAGAAGATTAAGGCGGTTTAGAATTGTTCTAGACCTACTTCAACTATAGTGATTTAGTGTTTTTTGGATTTGGCAGGCTACTATCCTTGCTTTGTTAAGGGATTTTCATCCATTTTCGCTACAATGAACAATTTGACTCAAGAAAGATGCACTTTTTAGATGGTATGATGAGTGTGAGGAGAGATATTGAAAGCTCAAGTTTGCTTTGTCTACGGTTCCAGTGTTGGTATTGTCCATAGGTTTGGGGCCTTATATCGTGTATTTTGATGCTCCAAGTATTGGTCTTGGTGCGGTTCAGAGGCATGATAGTAGGGTGATTGCCTAAGCATCTCGTCAGTTAAAGACCTATGAGAAGAATTATTCAGTTCATGATTTGAAGTTAGCACCTATTGTGCACGCGCACAAAATTTTGACGCACTACTTATATGGCATATCATGTGAGATTTACACTGATCATTAGATTCTCCAACACTTATTCAAGTATAAGGATTTGAATTTTAGGAAGTGGAGTTTTTTGTAGTTGTTGGAAGACTATGATGTCACTATCTTATATTATTCGGGGAAGTCAAATATGATAGTTGGTGCCTTGAGTAGAAATACGAAGAGTATGGGTAATTTGGCATTTATTACAGTTGAGGAGAGGACATGTTTATGGAAGTCCAGGCTTTGGCTAAGATATTCGTGAGATTGAATATTTTTGAGCCGAGTAGAATTCTTGCTTGTGTTGTAGCGCGTCGTCTTTGTTGGAGAACATCAAGGCTCGCCAGTTTGATGATCCCCATTTGTTAGTATTGAAGGGCACAATGTAGCAAGGTGGCGCAAAGAAGGTTATAATTAGAGATGATGGTGTATGCAGCTTCAAGGTTCGATCCATGTCCTGAAACATGATGGTTTGAGGAATTGATTCTCTAGGAGGCTCATACTTCACGGTATTTTATTCATCCAAGTGTTACAAAGATGAATCGTGACTTGAAGCACCATTACTGGTGGCAGAAAATAAACAAGGACATTATTGGGCTAGTTTAACGGTGTTTGAATTGCCAGCAGGTAAAGTATGCACATGAAACACCAAGTAGTTTGACTTAGAGGTTGGGTATGCAAGAGAAGAAGTGGAAACACATTACTATGGACTTTGTGGTAGGATTACCACGGACTTTGAGGAAGTTTCATGCTATTTGGGTAATTATGGATAGACTGACCAAATCTGCATTTCATTTGGATGATGACTTCTTACACTTTAGAGAAAGTGGCTCAGATCTACATTAGAGAGATTGTTCTTTTGCACAATGTGCCTATTTCTATAATTCCAGGCCGTGGAATCAGTTCACATCGCACTTTTGCAACGATGTTCACGAAAGTTAGGCACATAAATGGAGTTGAGCATTGTATTTCACCTGTAGATGGATGGCCAGTCGGAGCGAACTATCATATCTTTGAGTATATGTTGAGAGCTTGTCTTATCGATTTTGAAGGCCATTGGGACCAATTTCTACCATTGGTGGAGTTTAACTACAAAATAGCTATTAGTCCAGCATTCAAATGGCACCATATGAGGTTGCATATGGTATGCAGAACTATTATCCTATTGGTTGGTTTGAACCAAGTGAGGCTAGGATATCGCGAAAAAACTGGTTCATGATGCCTGGATAAGGTATAGTTAATTCAAGATCGTCTTGGGATAGTGCAGAGCAAGAAGAACTATTATGAGGCAAAAAAGGTCTATGATGTGGCTTTTATTGGGTGTGATGAGGTTTCAGAAAAAGGCAAGTTGAGCCCCAAGTTCATTGGCATGTTTGAGGTGTTAGAGAGAGTTGGGGAAGTTGCTTAAAAGCTTGCATTTTCTCCTAGCCTAGTAGGGTACATCCGTTATTTTCATGTTTCGATGCTTCAGAAGTATCATGAAGATAAGTTGAAAGTTTTAGACTTCACTATGGTGCAACTTGATGAGAATTTTACCTATGAAAGAGAGCCGATAGCTATTTTAGATAGGTAGGTTTAAAATTAAGATCTAAGGATATTTATTCCGTAAAAGTGCAATGGAAAGGGCAGCTGACTGCGGAGGCTAGTTGGGATTCCAAGTCTAATATGAGGAGTTGATCATTTTATTTCACCCGTAGATGGATTTCCAGTCGGAGAGAACTATCAAATCCTTGAGTATATGTTAAGAGCTTGTCTTATCGATTTCGAAGGCCATTTGGAACAATTTCTACCATTGGTGTAGTTTGCCTACAAAATAGTTATTAGTCCAGCATTCAAATGGTACCATATGGGGTTTCATATGGTATGCAACACTATTCTCATATTGGTTGGTTTGAACCAAGTGAGGCTAGGATATCGGGTACAAAGTTGGTTCATGATGCCTTGGATAAGGTGAAGTTAATTCGGGATCGTCTTGGGATACCGTAGATGTAACGACCCGGTCGATCGTTCCGTAGAATTTACATTATTATTATTTTTATTGCCTTGTCATGGGTTGGTTATGCTGTTTATGATGAGTTAGACTCGGTTGGCTCAGGTTCAGAATGGCTGTAGTGAGAATTGAGACATTTAGTCTTTAAAAATAGTCTTATAGTTGGAAAAGTCAATTGAGAGTTGTATTATTGGGAAATGACCCCGGAATGTGGATTTTACGGCTCGGATAGCTTCGTTAGGTGATTTGGGACTCAAGAGTTTGTTTAGAATACTTTTGTGATGTCCGGTGTAGAATTAGGCTTGAATTGGCGAAAGTTAGTTTTTGGTGATTTTCAGTCAGTAGTGCAAAATAGATTATCGGGGTCGGAATGGAATTCCGAAAGTTGGAACAGGTTCTTAATGTCATTTTGGATGTGTCTGCAAAATTTCAGGTCAATCGGAGTTGTTTTGGATAGTTTCGGCATCATTGGTGGATTTAGAAATTTCAAAGTTCTTAGGCTTGAATCCAATGTAAATTTGGTGTTTTGATGTTAGTTTTGGTGTTTTGAGAGTGCAACTAAGTTTGAATGATGTTATTGTATGCGTTGATAAATTTGGTTGGGGTCCCGAGAAGCTCGGGATTTATTTCGGATAGGTTTGGGCTGTGTTGTGCTCGTTTTTCTTATGCTTCGACGTCGTTTCTTTGAGCATAAATGATATCTTATTGAACAAATGAGCTCCTATCACTGTTTTGAATGAATCTTTAGATCCATATCGTAATTACGGACCCGTAGCAAAAAGAATCGTCGAATTTGGACATCGTATCAGGATTTTATGGCCATTTTACCAAGGTTGCCAGATTTTTCAAGTTAATTACGAAATTGCCCCTGACGGCGTATTATAAACCTGCACTATTTGCAAATCATAAAACCTACATATCTCCTTCATTATAAGGTAAAATTGAGTGATTCAAAAGCCTAAATTAATTAGAATTTCACAAGGAATCTATTGAGAGTAGTAAAACGCGTGAAAAGTATATATATATAACGAGAAGTCCGAGCTTTCTTCCAATTTTTGAACAGGAAGAAGCTCTTGAGGCGATGTTTTAAGAGGGAAATCAGTGTTCTTCATAGAGGTAAGTGTTTTGATCTTTAAAACTCGATTATGGGTGATTATAGAGCATAAAACCAGTGTAAATTCGTGGAAAAACAGTAGAAAACTTGGGTTTTAGGGCGTGAGATTAAGAGACCTTTAGGGATCGATTTGAGGGGTCAAACGAACTCCGATTTTGGTGTTATTTATATGTACGGAATCTTGGGAGGATTAAGAACACTTTTCTGTAAAATTTCTGCGTTTTGGGACATGGGCCCAGGGGTCGGGTTTTGACTAAATTCGGGTTTTTGAGCTAAATTGATATTTTTCGATTGGGATTCACACCTTAAGCATAATTTGATGATAAAAATCTGAACTTGATAGATTTGGAGCACTCGGAGGCCGAATTTAGAGGCAAAGGCACTGCGGAATAGTTTTTAGCCGATTTTGAGGTAAGTAACGTTTCCAAACTTGGTTCTGAGGGTTTGAAACCCCGAGCTAAATAATTTATGACTATTGTTGAGGTGACGCATAGGCCAAGTGACGGGTGTGAGGGCGTGCATCGGGTATTTGTGGCCTGGCTTATCCCATGGCCCCGCTTAGTGATTATTCCATGATGATATTTGTGCATCTATTAATGTGGTAATTGTGAACATGTTAGAAATCATGTTAAGTGTAAATGTTAGGCTTCACGCCGGAAATGATGAGACTCGAGTGGTCGTATACTGTTGTCTCATTATTTGATGTCATATACTCAGTCCTGTTATAGCATATCATTTCATATCTCAGTCTTAGTATTGTTAATTACATGCATACTTATCATTGTTTCGGCCTGATGGAGGCATTTGTGATCCATGTGAGTGAGACTGAAGAGTAATGAATGAGAGAGGCCGAGAGCCTATTATTGAGATAATTATGAGAATGGACTGCACACTGCAGTGATATTTAAATCATGCCTTCGTTGGCTTGATATGGCGCTTGGGCCACTATGGCCCCTCCGGAGTCTTTACACCCCCAATGAGCGCAGATATTGAGGGGTGGATCTTACCTGGGCATGGATCTTGTCCGAAGTGATGAGGGATGGATCTTCCCTGGGCATGGAACTTGTCCGAAGTGATATTGAGGGATGGATCTTTTCCGAAGTGATAAGGGATGGATCTTCCCTGGGCATGGATCTTGTCCGAAGTGATGAGGGATAGATCTTCCCTGGGCATGGATCTTGTTCGAAGTGATATTGCATGATGGATCTTCCCTGGGCATGGATCTTGTCCGAAGTGATATTGAGGGATGGATCTTTCCTAGCCATGGATCTTGTCCGAAGCTGATATTATGAGAGGGATGGATCTTCCCTGGATGTGGAAATTGTTCGAGTGTTGTATTCCGGAGATGGATCTTCTCTGTGGGGGCTGGACTGGCCTTTTTCCTCAGTACGTAGTGACTACGGTCACCGGTGTTTATGCATATTCTGGGATGGAACTTCCCTGGGCCTGAGAGCCATATATAGTACTGAGTGGACTTCTATGGGAGAGCTGTGAGCACTATGTGCATATCCATACTGGTTTCATAACATATATTTTATGATGGCATGCAGAGTATACTGGCATACTTGGCATATTTACTCATCCTGATAAACTGTTAGCATGTCTAAATTCTGTATATTATTTATTGTAACATAATTGAGGTTTTGTCCGTCACTACTTCTTAGCCCATAGTTTGGGTTCGTTACTTCTGAGTTGGTTTACTCACATTACCCCCTGCACCTTGTGTGCAGACCCAGGTACACGGGACCTGGTAGCGGATATTGAGCAGCGGTTAGTGCTTCTATTGGAGTTGTCGAGGTAGCAGCTGGCGATCGCGACCTCGTATTCTCTTTCTTATTCTACCTGTTGTTCGTTATTTTGAGACAATGTTATCCACTTCTCCTTTTCTTTGCTTTATGTTATAGTAGCTCATGACTGAGTGACACCGGATCCGGGGATTGGAGGTTTAAATTTAGTTTTTCAAATATTGTTTTAACTTCAGATTCTTAGTATTATTAATAAATTCGTTTAAAATCGCATTTTTATTGGAAATTCTATTTAGCTTAGTTAAAAAGAGAGGCTTGCCTGGTTCCACGACAGGCACCATCACGACTCTGAAATTGGGTCGTGACAAGATGGTATCAGAGCGCTAGGTTAAATAGGTCTCACCAGTCATGAGCAGGTTTAGTAGAGTCTTGCGGATCGGTACAGAGACGTCTGTACTTATCTTCGAGAGGCTGCACAACCTTTAGGAAAAATCTCACATTCTCCAAATCTTGTCGTGCGAATCCATTAATTCAACCTGAAGTGTAATTCTTTGAACTCCTTTCATGTATTCAACCGCGCACGTGAGCGCTCGGTATCAGCCATGCACCGATGGCTTGTGACTTCCATGATTTGGGATGTTTAATGGTTTGAGTTATGTATGAGCTTATGAAGGATTTAGTTGAATCCCACCGCGGTATTGTGGCAGTGATAGCGTATGGGCATTATGGGTTATTGTTGTTTTGATCTATGGCTTTGAGCCAAGTGGGGGAGTCTGCTATGATTAGTTAGTTGCCCGATTAGGTGTTGTATTGGTTTTAGTTTGGGGATACAGTTAGTTCTTTGGGTGCTTATGAGGTAATGAGTTTTTTACATGTGTTTTCTAGCAATGCTCTTGGGTGTTAGTGACCTGCGTAGCCTGGTTGAGTTAGGAGGATTCAGTTCTGACGACATTAGCAGTTTCAAATGACTAAGTTAATGATATCTCCTGGTGGCTTAAAGTATTCCTTGTGGACTAGCGTTTCGATGGGATCACTTAGTGTTGCAGATTTATGTAGGGGTATGACCTTTGGTATTGGATTCATGTGTTTCGATTTTTACAATGGGTGCCAGGCTTTCAGCATGATGTTGTGAGGGTAATTGTTAATGGTAGGATAGTCCTCTCATGTGAGTCTTTTATATAATTTGATAACGTTGGGATGCTCTTGTTGAGTGCACGAGTTTCATAGGTTATGGCTTCGAATTGTATTTTGATGTTTCATGTCAGAAGAGGTCATTGGACCTAGAATGAATATTGTCAGAATTGTCTATAGCATAGTTGGAAGGATAAATATCGGGAGTCGGCTTAGAAATTTGCTATAATTCATGTTTGGGAAGGGGGAGCTTCATGTCTGACTGATCGGACAAATGGTTATTGATTTCTACGTGTTTCTTTCATCATCGGCAGTATATGGAAGTGTTAGAGCGATGCATTTTTTTATAAGAGGGTATGTACGGTATTGAGTTGTTTGAGAAGCTATGGTGATTTGGAGCTATCGCTATGGGTGCTTGAGTCATGCGATATATTATTTGATTCCATATTGGGTTACGGATATGGCTTGATACAGCGTGGTCAGACTATTTTAGCTTATAGTCGCGGAAATTTGATCTTGCAAATTGATTCAGAAGTGAAAATGTAGTTCTAAGGTTTAGGGGTCAAGATTGGACTTCAAAATTTCAACTGTGTTGTGCTATTAGAACTATATGGGTCAGGGTGACTTGAAATCATCTCCGAATATGTGAATGGTAGGTTACACGGCAATTTTGGTGGTTTTTGAAACAACTCTGGGCGCGTTCGAGGACGAACGTATGTTTAAGTGGGGGAGAATGTAACGACCCGGTCGGTCGTTCCGTAGAATTTACATTATTTTTGTTGTTATTGCCTTGTCATGGGTTGGTTATGCTGTTTATGATATGTTAGAGTCGGTTGGCTCAGGTTCAGAATGGCTGTAGTGAGAATTGAGATATTTAGTCTTTAAAAATAGCCTTATAGTTGGAAAAATCAACTGAGAGTTGTCTTATTGGGAAATGACCTCGGTATGTGGATTTTATGGCTCGGATAGCTTCGTTAGATGATTTGGGACTCAGGAGTGTGTTTAGAATATTTTTGTGATGTCCGGTGTAGAATTAGGCTTGAATTGGCGAAAGTTAGTTTTTGGTGATTTTCGGTCGACAGTGGAAAATAGGATATCGGGGTCGGATTAGAATTCCAAAAGTTGGAATAGGTTTTTAATGTCATTTTGGATATGTCTGCAAAATTTCAGGTCAATCGGAGTTGTTTTGGATAGTTTCGGCATCATTGGTGGATTTTAGAAATTTCAAAGTTCTTAGGCTTGAATCCAATGTAAATTTGGTATTTTGATGTTATCTTTGGTGTTTTGAGAGTGCAACTAAGTTTGAATGATGTTATGGTATGCGTTGGTAACTTTGGTTGGGGTTCCGAGAAGCTCGGGATTGATTTCAGATAGGTTTGGGCTGCGTTGTGCTCGTTTTTCTTATGCTTCGACGTCGTTTCTTCAAGCATAAATGATATCATATTGAACAAATGAGATCATATCACTATTTTGAGTGAAGCTTTAGATCCATATCGTAATTATGGACCCGTAGCAAAAAGAATCGTCGAATTTGGACATCGTATGAGGATTTTATGACCATTTTACCAAGGTTGCCAGATTTTTTTGATTAATTACGAAATTGCCCCTGCCGGCATATTAAAAACCTGCACTATTTGCAAATCTTAAAACCTACATATCTCCTTCATTATAAGGTTAAATTGAGTGATTCAAAAGCCTAAGTTGATTAGAATTTCACAAGGAATCCATTGGGAGTAGTAAAACGCGTGAAAAGTATATATATAATGAGAAGTACGAGTTTTCTTCCAATTTTTGAACGGGAAGAAGCCTTTGAGGAGATTTTTGAAGAGGGAAATCAGTGTTCTTCATAGAGGTAAGTGTTTTGATCATTAAAACTCAATTATGGGTGATTATAGAGCATAAAACCAGTGTAAATTCGTGGAAAAACAGTATAAAACTTGGGTTTTAGGGCGTGAGATTAAGAGACCTTTAGGGGTCGATTTGAGGGGTCAAACGAACTCCGATTTTGGTGTTCTTTATATGTACGGAATCGTGGGAGTATGAAGAACACTTTTTAGTAAAAATTTCTGAGTTTCGGGATGTGGGTTTGGGGGTCGGGTTTTGAGTAAATTCGTGTTTTTGAGCTAAATTGATATTTTTCGATTGGGATTCACACCTTAAGCATAATATGATGATAAAAATCTGAACTTGGTAGATTTGGAGCACTCAGAGGCCGGATTTAGAGGCAAAGGCACTGCGGAATAGTTTTTAGCCGGTTTTGAGGTAAGTAACGTTTCCAAACTTGGTTCTGAGGGTTCGAAACCCCGAGCTAAATGATTTATGACTATTGTTGAGGTGACGCACAGGCCAAGTGACGGGCGTGAGGGCGTGCACCGGGTATTTGTGGCCTGGCTTAACCCATGGCCCCGCTTAGTGATTATTCCCTGATGATATTTGTGCATCTATTAATGTGGTAATTGTGAACATGTTAGAAATCATGTTAAGTGTAAATGCTAGGCTTCACACCAGAAATGCTAAGACTCGAGTGGTCGTATATTGCTGTCTCATGTTGCGATTATTTGATGTCATATACTCAGTCCTGTTATAGCATATCATTTCATGTCTCGATCTCAGTATTGTTAATTACATGCATACTTATCATTGTTTCGGGCTGGTAGAAGCATTTGTGGTCCATGTGAGTGTGACTGAAGAGTAATGACTGAGAGAGGCCGAGATACTGCTATTGAGACAGTTATTAGAATGGATTGCACACTGCAGTGATATTTAAATCATGCCTTCGTTGGCTTGATATGGAGCTTGGGCCACTAGGGCCCCTCCGGAGTCTTTACACCCCCAGTGAGCGCAGATATTGAGGGATGGATCTTCCCTGGGCATGGATCTTGTCTGAAGTGATGCGGGATGGATCTTCCCTGGGCATGGATCTTGTCCGAATTGATGAGGGATGAATCTTTCTTGGGCATGGATCTTGTCCGAAGTGATATTGAGGGATGGATCTTCCCTGGACATGGATCTTGTCCGAAGTGATGAGGGATGGATCTTCCTTGGGCATGGATCTTGTCCGAAGTGATATTGAGGGATGGATCTTCCCTGGGCATGGATCTTGTCCGAAGCTGATATTATGAGAGGGATGGATCTTCCGTGGATATGGAAATTGTCCGAGTGTTGTATTCCGAAGATGGATCTTCTCTGTGGGGGCTGGACTGGACTTTTTCCTCAGTACATAATGACTACGGTCACCGGTGTTTATGCATATTCCAGGATGGAACTTCCCTGGGCCTAAGAGCCATATATAGTACTGAGTGGACTTCTATGGGAGAGCTATGAGCACTATGTGCATATCCATACTGGTTTCATAGCATATATTTTATGATGGCATGTAGAGTATACTGGCATACTTGGCATATTTAGTCATCCTGATAAACTGTTAGCATGTCTAAATTCTGTATATTATTTATTGTAACATAATTGAGGTTTTGTCCGTCACTACTTCTTAGCCCATAGTTTGGGTTCGTTACTTCTGAGTTGGTGTACTCACAGTACTCCCTGCACCTTGTGTGTAGACCCAGGTACACCGGGACCTGGTATCGGATATTGAGCAGCGGTCAGTGCTTCTATTGGAGTTGTCGAGGTAGCAGCTGGTGATCGCGACCTCGTCTTCTCTTTCTTATTCTACCTGTTGTTCTTTATTTTGAGACAATATTATCCACTTCTCCTTTTCTTTGCTTTATGTTATAGTAGCTCGTGACTGAGTGACACCGGATCCGGGGATTGGAGGGTTATATTTAGTTTTTCAAATATTGTTTTAACTTTAGATTCTTAGTATTATTAATAAATTCATTTAAAAATCGCATTTTTATTGGAAATTGAATTTAGCTTAGTTAAAAAGGGAGGCTTTCCTGGTTCCACGACAAGCGCCATCACGACTCCAAAATTGGGTCGTGACAAGATGGTATCAGAGCGCTAGGTTAAATAGGTCTCACCAGTCATGAGCAGGTTTAATAGAGTCTTGCGGATCGGTACGGAGACATCTGTACTTATCTTCGAGAGGCTGCACAACCTTTAGGAAAAATCTCACATTCTCGAACTCTTGTCGTGCGAATCAATTGATTCAACATGAAGCGTAATTCTTTGAACTCCTTTCATGTATTCAACCGCGCACGTGAGCGCTCGGTATCAGCCATGCACCGATGGCTTGTGACTTCCATGATTTGGGATGTTTAATGGTTTGAGTTATGTATGAGCTTATGAAGGATTTAGTTTAATTCCACTGTGGTATTGTGGTAGTGATAGCGTATGGGCATTATGGGTTATTGTTTTTTAAAAGCTTGCATTCCCTCCCAGCCTAGCAGGGTACATCCGTTATTTTGTGTTTCAATGCATCAGAAGTATCATAAACGTAAGTTGCATGTTCTAGACTTCAGTATGGTGCAACTTGATGAGAATTTGACCTATGAAGAAGATCCAATACCTATTTTAGATAGGTAGGTTTGAAAATTAAGATCTAAGGATATTTATTCCATAAAATTGCATTGGAAAGGGTAGCCTATTACGGAGGCTAGTTGGGATTCCAAGTCTAATATGAGGAGTACATATTCATATCTCTTTTCCAGTTTAGGTACATTTCTATTTCCGTCCAAAGGAAAAATATTTCCTTTGGAGTTTGAGAATTTAACGACCCCAATCGATCCTTTTAAGGTCTAGCTTTTTGTTTTTTTTATTTGAGTCCTTGAATAGCTTCATTTGATGTTTTATGACTTGTGTACATGTTTTGTTTCGGTTTTTGTAAAGTTCAGATATATTTCGGAAGAGAAAATCTAATTCTAGAGACTTAAGTTATTGTAGTTGACCATGACTAACATTCTTGGTAAACAACCTCAAAGTCTTGATCGTTTTGGTCGTATGATGATTTGGGACTTGTATGTAAGTTTGGTTTATGTCTCGGGTGACCCTAGGCCGTTCCGGTGCTTATAGATGAAAGTTGGAAACTATAAGCTTATGATCGTTTAAATATTTATTTGATGGTTGATTCTTGATTTTCCATGTTATTTTGGTGTTTAAGCCTATAAGCGAGTTTATGTAAAGTATATATACTTGTTAGGATATTTGGACTAGGTCTTGAGGTTCACATTTGCTAATGTCACTCTGTAAGGATAGAAGGGGGAGCTCAATCTCGCATTTGCGACACTCAACATCGCAATTGCGATGTGCGCAACTGTGAAGGGGTAATTAGAATTGCGAAAACCATTTTGCATTTTCAATCTTTGGGAGGCATTTGCGAGCTGCTTAATTGAGAACATTCTTTCGCAATTGCGATATCTGCAGCTGAGGGAAAAGGGAAAGGTTTCGATATTAGCTCATTCTATTCTATTCGTGAGATCTAGACAACGTAAGGAGGTGATTCTTAAGAGGATTTTTTCCAACTTTAAAGGTTAGTTATTTTAACTTAGTTTTGATTTACTTCCATAACTTTTTATAGATTTTCATCCCTAAATTTAGGATTTCAAAGAGTAAAAATAGGGTTTTGGATAGAAACTTAAGATAGTTTATTTTGTTGATTTAGACCTCAATTTGATGTCGGATTTTAAAACTAATCACATATTTAGAATCGGGGAAGAATGAATAATCAAAATTTAGCCTTCATTTCGAATTTTGACCAAGTGGGCTCAGATTCACTTTTTGTTGACTTTTCCAAATATGGTAAAGATCAAACCTTCTTAGTATTACGTGGTTCATTAAGTTTGTTTTGACTTATTTGAGTATTATTTGACTCGATTCGAGTTGTTTAGAGGTTGGTTCTAATGGGAAGGCAGTTTCAGAGGCTTGATTTGACTTGCTAAAGTAAGTATCCTTCCTATTCTTGGTTTGGGGAAATAACCTTTAGGATATGACCTTATTTACCTTACTGAAATGTATGAGGAAACAATGTATATGCGAGGTGACGAGCATATATGCGGGTTCTATGAGTTATTCGTGATCGAGTTAGAATTTACACTTTTATTATACCTTGTTTGGTCATGTGCCTCGTATGATTATGTTTTAATCAATTGTATGACTACATGAGCTTATTTGTTCATGCTAGTTACCATGTTTATGATTACTATCGCTTAATTAGCCAAGATGGGCTATTTGTGAAATTATTGTTATACTTAATTAAGCTATAGTCATGCTTCATGTTTTCTTGAGCGCATATCTGAACATTTATTTATCATATACTTGTGCACCTTATTGATTCTTTATGAGCATATGCATCCTTAGAGATGGTATATTATTTCGGATTTGCTATGATTATGGCATATTTGGACTTGTTGTGCGGAATGCTTTTGATATGGTATGAGATTTCTACCGTGCAGTTATTATGATATTGTTATTGTTATGACATAAGGTTTCTGTCATGCAGTTATGGTGATATTGTTATTTTATGGAATAAGGTCTTTGCCGTGCGGATATGGATCCATCCCTTATGTTCTCCCTCTCATATGTTTCTCTTGATGGCGTATATGTAAGTTGTGATAAATTGGTATATTTTTGGTTGATTTTGATGTGGAATTCGATGGGTGAGTTTCAGCATAAAGGTGGAAGCTTTAACCTTTAAGTGAATCCTTATGCCATATCATGTATACTATATGCTTTTTATGTTGTATTCTAATATGCTACTTGATGCCTCTCTTATATTCTTTGAACTTGTTAAAGATATAGAACTATACATGTTTAGTTGATATTCCTTAACATATTCTTTGGCAAAATTGTATCTCCTTTCATAGTCTTCTTGTGTATAGTTATGAATTGTACTTTTTTATCTGATTAGTAGGTATTACATGACTTCAACCTCATTAATATTTCATCGGGGTTAGTCTTGACACTTACTGAGTAACATAATGTCCCGTACTCATACTACAACTGCATATTTTAGCACAGATACGGGCATTGGCAGTAATGGACCGTAGGAGGGCGCCTAACAGCTGATAGAGAAGATTCGAGGTAGTACTTCATTACCGCCCGTAGACCCTTGGAGTCCCTATCCTTCTGTTTACATGCCGTTATTTAAATTCAAACATCATTTGTATTAGTGTGATATTCAGTTGTATCTTATTATAGAGCTCACGACTCTGTATTAGTATGTTTGGGAGATTTTTTTATTGCAGTATCTTTATATTTTTTGTTATTGAATGACTTAGTTGCTATTTAATACTATCTCTGTTATATTACATCTTGTTATGTTCGTTATATCTATGTTGTAAGTTGGCTTACCTAGCAATGAAGGTTAGGTGTCATCACGACCGTTGGTGGGATTTTGGGTTGTGACAAGATGTAATGACCTGACCGGTCGTTTTGAGCATTTGCATTTTGTTCGATGGTTCAAGGTCATGAGTAACTTTGTATGTTGTATTATGACTTGTATGAATCGTCAGTTTTGGTATTAGAGTGATTCGGGATTGATTCGGAAGAATGGTTATCATTTTAGAAGCTTTAACTTGGAAGAGTTGACCAAGTTTGACTTTTGTGTATTTGAACTCGGATCGGTGTTTTGATGGTTTCTTAGTTCCAGATGGTGATATTGGATTTGGGCGTATGCCCAGATTTTAATTTGGATGTTTCTAGAAGGTTTTGGCGCTAATTGACAAAAGTTGGCAATTTGAAGCTTTGGAAAGTTCATAGGTTTGACTGGGAGTTGACTTTGATTATATCGGGGTCGGATTGTTGTTGCGAGAGATGGAATACATTTGTTATGTCATTTGAAACTTGTTTGTAAACTTTGAGGTCATTCCAAGCTTATTTGATATGGTTCGGCACGAGATTTAGAAGTTGAAAGTTCAAAAGTTAATTAAGTTTGATTTGATGTGTGATTCATTGTTTCGATGTTGTTATGTGTGATATGAGGTCTTGAGTAGGCCTATATTAATACATGCATAATTTTTTAAAAATTACGTAAATATTATCAAACTTGTACTCCTTCCATCTTATATTATCTGTCACAATTCTCTTGTACACGCCTCTTAAAAAAATTAATTGGGATGGGATTTTGACTACTTTACCCTTAATTATGTGTTAATATTTAATTTTTCTTCATTGGTATTTGAACAACGTTATCCATAATGGTGTTTGTAGTCTTCAAGGATAATTATTAATATGAGTAAAAAAGAAAAAAATAAATCATTTTTGTCTTGAACTTCTAAAGTGATAAATAATTTGAGACAACTGTTTTGAATAACCACGGCTTATAATATGAGACGGATGGAGTATTTGACTAATAAAAATTATATAATGTAAAAGTTTAAAAAAAAATATTCTAGAAAATGTTGAATGTTGTTCCCATTTCGTTAGCTCAATAAATGAAGAAATCATGTTCGACATAAGTTTTTATGCTTTATGGTGATTTATGAGGATATATGTGGTCTTATGAAAATTATTGTTATTTTGTGACTTTATACTGAAACAAAACACAAAAGAGAATAAATACATTGGTCTTATAGCTCCCTGAAAATTAATATTGTCAATGTAAAGTCTAAAAAATAACTAATGTTGAATTAATATCTTATAATAAATAATTTAATATAAAAAATATAATGAGGCATCATCATAATTGGACTAAATGCAAGAAAAGAAAAAAAAATGACAACTTATTTACAATACATTTTTTCCCTACTATTTCATCCTTAAATTTATTAGTATAATTTTGATATATAAATTTCAATATCTTATTTAAGCTCACTTATCTGATAGGGTTTGTGCTTTAACAAGTAAAAGTTCGGCAAAAAAAATTAAAGTACATTAAAATTATTATTACTATAATTATATTATTTTCAAATGTAGTCTTGTCATTTGTAAATTATTTATAAATACTATTTTTACTCGTCCTAGTATGTTTATAGGTTTGATTTATGATGTATAGGAGACTTCAATGTTGTTAACTTGAAGTTACACAGTCTAAAAAATAATTACGGTTGGGTCAGTATTTACGATAAATAGTTTAATAAAAAAAAATATAGTGAGGCTATCAATCGTTAGACTGAATGCCAGAAAAGGTAAACATAAAAAAATGATGACTTATTTATGATATTTTTCTACTATTTTATCCTTAAATTTTTGATAAATAAATACGTACAATTTATTACTATTAATTTAGATATATAAATTTCGGTATCTTATTTATGCTTCAATTATCTAATTGTGTTTGTGGTTTGACATGTATAAGTTTAACAACAAAATTTAAAATACATCATAGTTTATTATTATGGTAAACTAAATTTATTTTTTATTGGTAAATTTTAATGCACATATACCCTTTAAATATTTTAAGTTAGTTGTTGTAAAGTCATGGATAGTGAATAACCTTTGGAATATTTACACTAAAAGAGTAACATTTTGTATTTAAGAAAAAAAAGGAATAAGGATCTCTGACGGCAGGATATTTTATTTGCTTCCTTCTTATTCCCTTTCAATTAATTTTACTGAAATAGTAAATTCTGAAAAATTAACAAAGACAATATTTCTATAACAATGACAACACCCTAAACCTTAAAGGAGTCCCACTTCTAAGTACACGCTACTTTCTTACTTCGACTTTGCTAGTTTTCGTTTACATATCATATAGTTTTTTTTTGGTGGAATACATATTATATAGTTTAATAAGGAAAAAAATAATATAAAAAAATTAGGTGAATTTGAAGTCTTCAATATTAGGAAAATAGCTAAATGACTATTTTGTCTAGTATATACTCTATTTTAAAAGGATAAAAAAAAACGAACGATATTGTCTTCGTGCTTTTAATATAATAATAATATAGATAGATGAGTTCATATTTACCTTCTTTAGAAATTGTGAAATTGTTGTTTGACTTACCTAGCAAGTTAGATTATGTATCATCGTGACTAGTAGATTTTGGATCGTGACACAAGAATAATCTTTTTAAAAAAACTAGTGTGTAAAAATCTTTTAATTAATTATAAGATTACAAGAAGGGGGGATTTCATTTTTGGCTCAGCGGTCCAAGATAATTACAGACAGCACCCCAAATATATAAAATTTCTATATTTATTATATAATAATATGAATAATATAATATTATATGTATAATTTTATTTAATATACAAAATAATATATTTATTGGCTATTATTCTTTTGGGTGGCCCAATAATGTAATTATCCCCAGCAAGAAGTTATAAATGGTATTTAGATTTGAGCCACATAAAGCTCGTGTAAACTGGCAATCCACTTTATTTTGCAGGTACCAATACACGCCCACAGATCTAAATTTATTTTGCTTTCTCTTTTAAATTAAGTCGCTAAAGGTGACTCTCACTATAAAAGAAATTGAAAGAGAATTAAAATGGAGGAGATAGCCAAAACATCAATGAAATATAATCCGGGAAGAAAATATATGTCCTCAGATACCAGAGTAGTAAACTAACTATAACCTACTTTAGCAGTTCAAAAATTAATCTAGTAGGATTCTGTTATAAATCCTGCAAGTGGATGATGTCTCTCATGACAGGTTTTGGATTGGTATGTATTAATAACAGGTTTTAGCTTGGTTATGTATTCATAACAAGTTTTGGGTTGGCTTTGGAACAACGAAATATTTCTATAAATAGGTTCACTGATGAACCTATTCCAGACTCTGAAATAAAGAAATAAATTCTCTCTTCTCATGTTATCATTCTCTTCTACTATTAGTCCTAGTTAATTACATAATTCTTGTCATATTACTTTTATTTTATAACATGTTATCAGCACGAGGCTCTAATAATTTCCACTATCACCTTGGGGTATATTTTCATATCCTCTTTCAGGTATTGTTTTACATACCTTGTGCTTACTCGAAGTTATTTTAGCTGTTGTAGACCACTTAAATATTGGATGAGTTATACTATTATATCTAACGAGTTTTGATTTAAGTATAACAAAATGGTTTAGTCTTAAAAAGGAAAAAAACAGTTTCTGGAAACTTTACTATTTAATTTTATATGCACTCTAAATTTTTTTATTTTGCAAAGGAAAAAGCATTATTTATCTTTTAGCTCTAGCACAAATTAAAGGTAACGATAACTATGTTTTGGCCATAACAACTAAATGCACAAAACATCTTCAAGAGTATAAAACTTCACGTCTTTTTTTTTTCTTACGTAATAGAAGATCATATTTAGAAACATAAATTCTAAATATAGCCCTTGATTTCGACTAGTAACCGTGTTAATATATTTGGTATGTCCTTATATAATTCTATAATAGTTTGTTCTGATTTTTATTCCTTAAAGTACTTTTTATTTATTTTATGTTTATTGTTATCTTTGACTATTGATTCTTATTGATAGTTTTACTATGTCAAATTTATCAAAGCTTGAATTCGTGACACTTGATATCTCCGGAAAGAATTATTTATCATGGGTCTTTGATGCTGAAATTCACCTTCTGCATAAGCTCTTGAAAATACTATTATACAAGGAAATGAAGCATCAGTCCAGGATAAGGCAAAGGCTATGATTTTCCTTCGTCATCATCTCAATGAAGGGTTAAAAACTGAATAATTAACCCTGAAAGATCCATTTGAATTACGGAGCAGTTTGAAGGAACGATATGACCATCTTAAAGCAACTGTATTGCTAAGAGCTCGATATGAATGGATTCACTTACGATTACAAGATTTTAAAACTGTAAGTGAATATAATTCGGATGTATTCATGATAACTTCCCAACTTAAATTATATGGGGAAATTGTGAATGATGAGGATTTACTGGAAAAGAGTTTTTCTACTTTTCATGCCTCAAATATGGTATTGCAGCAACAATACCGTGAAAAGGGTTTAAAGAAATATTCTGAATTAATCTCATGCCTCCTGGTAGCTGAGCAACAAAATATCCTTTTAATGAAAAATCATGAAACCCGTCCCACTAGATCTGCACCATTTTCCGAAGTGAATATGGTAGCAGCGACTCAAAAGTCTGAAAGAAGACAAAATAATTATCGTGGTCGTGGCCATAGTCGTGGACGTGGACATGGAAGGGGACGGAATAATTATCGTCATCATGGTGGAAATAAACAGGAGAAATATAAGGATCCTCAAATAATTCTTTAAAGGGCAGAGTTAATATTTGCCACAAATGTGGTATGACAGGTCATTGGGCACGTGTTTGTCATACACCTGACCATTTTGTCAAACTTTATCAAACATCCATTAAAAAAAAAGATAACAATGTGGAGGGACACTTGAATTTTCAAAATAATGATGATGATGCAGGTCCTTCAAACAAAAATGTTGAGGCAATCTAGCATATAAAGAAGATGATTTTGGAAGCTTTGAAAATATTACTCATTTAGAAGCTGGAGACTTCTTTGAGGATATTGACTGAAGAAGTGATTATCTTACTGGGGAATAAAATTTTAAGTAAAAGTTGTTATTTTTACATTATGTCTTTAAGTAGTTTGTTCTTCTTGGTGTACTTTCCTAAAGCATCATATATGTTAGTTTCTACATTCCTAATGTAATTTCTAATATTTCTTTTATTTATAGTCTTTCGTATTTCTTATGATGTACTTTTTGTTTCTTTATGAAGAATATGGAAATTCTCTAGCTTTCAGTTAGATCCAAGATCAATAAATATGATATATGTCTTTTGGGTAGTGTTACAACATATATTGTTTTAAGAGATAAAAGATATTTCTCTTATTTGGTGATGAAATAAGCCAATGTTAATACAATATCTGGCAGTACAAGATTAATTGAAGGCTCTGGAAGAGCAAATTTATTACTACCCGCAGGAACAAATTTGGCTATTAATGAATCATTATATTGTAGTAAGTCTCGATGAAATTTACTAAGTTTCAAAGATATTCTCTAAAATGGATATCGCATTGAGACTATAAATAATGTAAAGATTGAATATCTTTATATTACTACAATAAAGTTGGGTAAGAAATATATGCTTGAAAAGCTGCCTAGTCTTTGCTATGGCTTGTACTACATAAACATTGGCAGGGTTGAAACACATGCTATAGTAAACCAGAAGTTTACTAATTTAAATGATTTTATTATTTGGCATGATTGGTTGGGCCATCCTGGTTCTATCATGATGCGCTAAATAATTGAGAATTCACGTGGACATATATTGAAGAACCGAAAGATTCTTCAATTTAAGGAATTTTCTTGTATTGCATGTTCTCAAGGTAAATTTATTACTAGGCCATCAGTAACTAAAGTTGAGATTGAATCCCCAGTATTTCTGGAACGTATACATGGTGATATATGTGGGCTCATTCACCCACCATGTGGACCATTTAAATATTATATGGTTTAATAGATGCATTTGCAAGATGGTCTCATGTGTGCTTATTATCAGCTCGCAATATGGCATTTGCGAGGTTGTTGGCTCAAATAATAAGATTGAGAGCACAATTTCTAGATTATGCAATTAAGACGATTCGTCTTGATAATGCTGGTGAAATTACATCCCAAGACTTTAATGATTATTGTATGTCAACTGGGATAACAGTTGAATATCCCGTTGTTCATGTTCATACTCAGAATGGTCTGGCAGAATCATTTATCAAACGCCTCCAATTAATTGCTTGACTATTGCTTATGAGAACAAAACTTCCTATTTCGATATGGGGTCATGCTATTTTGCATGCAGCAGCACTTGTGCGCGTCAGGCCAACGAGTTATTATAAAGTCTCCCCATTACAATTGACTTATGGTCATGAGCCAAATATTTCTCATCTTAAAATATTTAGATGTGCGGTATATGTTCCAATTTCTCCACCACAACGCACAAAGATGGGTCCCCAAAGAACGTTGGGGATATATGTTGGATATGAATCTCCTTCTATTATTAAATATCTGGAACCTATGTGTCACGAACCAAAACCTAAACCGGCCGTGATGGCGCCTACCGTGGAACTAGGCTAGCCAACAATCACATAATTACAGTTTCTTTCTAAAATCCCAACCATTTTTCAAGCAGTTCATAAAGTATATAGAATTTACTAAATCCATTAGTCCAATAAACAGTTAAACAGTCCAACCAACCCCAAAACCCGGAGCCAACATGTAATGAGCATCTAAGAAAAATATGTCAAAAAGTATACTATTATAATACAAAACCTCCGAACGAATAGCTAGATACAACAAAAGAAGCGAAAACACAGATGCTGCGGACACTGAACAGCTACCTCTACATCCCAAACTCCAGCTCCGCACGAAATAGGTGGCTAAGGTTCGGTATCTGCACCTGAATCTGCATACAGGGGTGCAGGGAGTAATGTGAGTACACCAACTCAGCAGTAATGAAAATAAATCAAGTCTAAGCGGCAAGAAACACATAAAAAATAATATCATCAATTCACAATATGCACAGCCTTTCTTTCTAATAGTATATACAAAGATATATGAAATCATCATGCCTTAAAACCAACTTTAGAAAAATCCTTTGAAAGATATGTTTTTCAACAATTTCAGAAATTTAAAAAAAACCGAATGATTTAGTGTAAAAATGAAATAAATCATAAGTAGCCCCTCGAGCAAAAACATGAATCATAAATCGCCCCTCAGGCAGAACATCACTCAGCACCTCATAGGTACTCAGTATAAACCCCTCGAGTAATCTCACTGTCACTCATGCCTCCCAATCACTTATCACTCGGCACTCATCACTCAGTGGGAACCTGCGCTCACTGTGGGTGTGTACAGTCTCCGGAGGGACTCCTTCAGCCCAAGCGCTAATATCAAGCCACCTCGTGGCGTATCATATCCTCACAGTCAGGCCCTCGGCCTCACTTAGTCAGAACCTCTCAAAAGCCCCTCGGGCGTATCAATAAAATGGGGTACTCGACCCAAAACATCATTTTATATCTTAAAATAGTGTAAACAAGGCTGAGCTTCGAAAAACAGTAAGCAAAATATGACTGAGTGTAAATCATAAATCAACAGTGAGGAAATAGAAATAAAAAGCCCCCAAGGAGTCTATACAAGTCGGCACGAGACCCCAAACACGGCTTATAGCCCAAATATAGCAATAGTATTTAGAACACAATTTAACATATGATTTAGAGTAAAATACGCAACTCAATAGTTGCCGCGGAGAGGACCAAGTCCAATCCAAAAAATCAGTGCGTGCCACATACTCGCCGTCCGATATGTGCGCCATTCAAAAAAAATAGTGAGAAATATGAAGTTCGGGGTTTCATACCCTCAGGACAAGATTTATAACCATTACTTACCTCAACCGGGCCACAATACTAGTTCGTGATGCTCTTGCCCCTTAAATTGGCTCCTGATTGCTCTGAATCTAACCAAAACCAGTTTAACATCATCAATATATGCTAAAGGAACACAACCCAATCGAAATTCGGCAAAACCCAAGCCCAGGGCCCACGTCTCGGAATTCGACAAAATTTACATCACTAGAATCCTCGTCCTCCCATGATTCTATACATACCAAAAACACAAAAATCGTACCACAATTGCCCACTCAAATCCTCAAAAGAAAATCCCAATTTCCATGCACCTTCTTCCCCAAATTTGGGTTTAATTCCAAAAATTTTCCGGTTAATTACTTAGAAAACGACATATAAATGAGTTATGAAGTTGAAAACCTTACCTCCAACTGATTCCACAATTTCCTCTTCAAACCCTCTCAAAAGAGCTCCCAACTCGTTCAATAATGGAGGAAAATGAACTATTCTCGCACAAATGACCTTTAAAACATTATGCCCAACCATTATTTTCCTCAGTGCGATCGCATTCCCAGCGATGCGTTCGCTGTGCACAGATCAGCCCACTCAGTGTGTTCGCGCACAAACACACGCGTTCGCATAGCTCAAACACCCATCCCCTCACGGGCCATAGAACACCCTATGCGATCGCGAACCTTACCCACGCGATCGCATGCACACAGAACCCACTCTACGCGATCGCGGCCTCAACCCACGCGATCGCACTGCATAAAAACCCATGCTGCCCCCAACTAGCCTATGCGATCGCATTCTTACCCACGCGATCACATAGAAGGACACCAGAACAGAACACCAGCAGTATTTGCAACTTCTAATCCAACGATCGCATTCCAATCCACCCAGGGATCGCAACTTCCAATCCACCCAACGATCACATTCTCCGCGATGCATTCGCATTGCACAGATCAGACCACTCAGTGCGTTCGCGCACACTCGTTCGCGCACATGCGTTCGCATAGCTTAAACACCCATCCCCTCACTTGCCTCAGAACACCCTATGCGATCGCGGACCTTACCCACGCGATCGCACTGCACACAAAACCCACTCTATGCGATCACGGCCTCAACCCATACAATCGCACTTCCTAAAAACCCATGATGCCCCCAACTAGCCTATGCGATCACATTCTTACCCATGCGATCTCATAGAAGGACACCAGAACATAACACAAGCAAAATTTGCAACTTCCAACATCCAAACTTGATCCGTTAAACTGTCAAAACACACCTGAGGCCCTCGGGACCTCAACCAAACATGCCACCACAACCCATAACCTTATTCAAAATTAGTCGAGCCTTCGAAACACCAAAAACAACACGAAAACATCAAAAGTACATCAAATTCAAGCCTATGAACTTTAAAACTTCTAAATTTCGCCAATGATACTGAAACCAACCAAAACACCTCCGATTGACCTGAAATTTTGCATACATATCCAAAATGACATTACGAACATGTTCCATCTTCCATAATTTTATTCCGGCCCTGATGGCCTATTTTCCACTGCCGACCGGAAATTGCCAAAAACTAACTTTCGCCAATTCAAGCCTAATTCTACACCAGACATTGAAACTTCATTCCGAACACAATCCTAAGTCCCTAATTACATAACGAAGCTATCCGAGCCATAAAATCTGCATTCCGAGGTTGTTTACCAATAAATCAGTTTTTAGTTTGACTTTTCAACTATTAGGCTACTTTAATAGGCTAGGAGCCTCAATTCTCACCACCACCACTCCAAACCCAAACCAACTAACCCAACACAACATAAACAGGCTAAGCAATATATGATAAAGCAGAAATGGGGGAAACAGGTCTAATCTCACGAAATGACCGGCCGGGTCATTACATCCTACCCCTCTTAAACAAATGTTCAGCCTCGAATTCGTCTAGAAACATAACTGGAGTCTCGAATAAGTGAGGATATCTGCCCCGCATATCCCGCTTGGTCTCCCAGGTGGCATCCTCCACCGGCTGCCCTCTCTAATGAACCTTCACTGAAGTTATATCCTTAGACCTCAGCTTTCTGACCTGTCGACCCAAAATAGCCATATCACCCTCGAGCTGAACCATGCTGAAGTCCAAAATATGAGACGAGTCACCAACATACTTTCGGAGCATCGAAACATGGATCACCGGATGAATACTCGCCAAGCTGGGAGGCAAGGCAAGTCTATAAGCCATCTCCCCAATCCTCTGAAGCACCTCAAATGGCCCAATGAACCTGGGACTCAGCTTTCCCCTCTTCTGTCTAGACTGCACCATGCGAAGCCGCTCCTGAATCAACTCCGCCTTACCCAACGCATCTTGAACCACGTCTGTGACCAATAGCCTAGCCTCGCCCAGCTCAAACCAACCAACCGAAGATCTGCACCTTCTACCATATAAAGCCTCATATGGAGCCATATGGATACTCGACTGATAACTATTATTATATGCAAACTCCGCGAGTGGAAGAAACTGGTCCCATGAACCCCCAAAATCAATGACACATTCACGCAACATATCCTCCAAAATCTGAATAGTACGCTCCGATTGCCTGTCGGTCTGAGGATGAAACGTTGTGCTCAACTCGACCTGAGTACCCAACTCTCTCTGTAGGGCTATCCAAAACTGAGTAGCTTTGTCAGAGATGATAGAAACGGGAACCCCATGAAATCGGACGATCTCCCTGATATAAATCTCAGCTAACCGATCTGAAGGATAAGTAGTACCAACAGGAACGAAGTGCGCGGACTTGGTCAGCAGATCCATAGTAACCTTTATTGCATCAAACCTCCTCGAAGTCCGTGGGAGTCCAACTACGAAGTCCATGGTGATCCGGTCCCACTTCCACTATGGAATATCAAATCTCTGAAGCAACCCACCTGGTCTCTGGTGCTTATACTTGGCCTACTGATAGTTGAGACACTAAGCCACAAACTCAACAATATCTTTCTTCATCCACATCCACCAATAATGCTGCCTCAAATCTTGATACATCTTTGCGGCACCCGGATGGATAGAATACTGCGAACTATGGGCCTCAGCCAGAATCAAATCTCGAAGTCCATCTATATTGGGCACGCAAATCCGGCCGTACATCCTCATGATCCCATTATCACCAATAACCACATCCCTGGCATCACCGCGATGGACCTTGTCCTGAAGAACAAGCAAATGTGGATCATCATACTAGCGTGCTCTAATCTGATCATAAAGAGAAGACATGGAGGCTACACAAGCCACTACCCGCGGAGGCCTTGATAGATCCAATATCACCAACTGACCCGCTAAAGCCTGAACATCGAGTGCTAAAGGACGCTCTGCTGCTGAAACGTAGGTTAGACTCCCCAAACTCTCCGCTCTACGATCAGGGCATCCAACACTAAATTTACCTTCCCCGGATGATGTAAAATAGTGAGATCATAATCCGTGAGAAGCTCCAACCACCTCCTCTGACGCAAATTCAGATCCTTCTGCTTAAGCAGATGCTGCAAACTATGGTGATCAGTGAAAATCTCACAATGCACTCCATAAAAATAATGACGCCAAATCTTCAAGGCATGAACAATAGAAGCTAACTCAATATCGTGCACTGGATAATTCTTCTCGTGCACCTTCAACTATCTGGATGCACAGGCAATCACCCTACCGTCCTGCATCAAAACCGCTCCAAGGTAAACTCTCGAGGCATCACAGTAAACTGTATAAGAACTTGAACCCGTAGGCAAAATCAATACCGGAGCTGTAATCAAAGATGACTTGAGCTTCTGAAAGATCTCCTCACACTCCTCAGTCCATCTGAACTGAGCACCCTTCTGGGTCAGTCTAGTCATAGGGGCAGCAATAGATGAAAATCCCTCGACGAAATGGTGATAGTACCCTACCAAACCAAGGAAACTGCGAATCTCAGCAGCCATTGACGGTCTAGACCAACTCTGCACCGCCTTTACTTTCTTTGGATCAACCTGAATACCCTCAATGAACACCACGTGCCCCAAGAATGCTACTGAATCAATCCAGAACTCACACTTCAAAAATTTCGCATACAATCTCTTCTCCCTCAAGGTCTGAAGCACAACTCTCAAATGCTGCTCATGATCCTTCCGAGATCGGGAATACACCAAGATATCATCAATGAAGACGATGACAAAAGAATCCAGATAAGGCCTAAATACAATGTGCATCAAGTGCATAAAGGCTGCTGGTGCATTGGTCAACCCAAATGACATAACCAAGAACTCATAATGACCATATGTAGTCTTGAAAGTAATCTTCAAGATGTCTGGCCCCCGAATCTTCAACTGATGATAACTGGAACGCAAGTCAATCTTGGAAAATACCCTGGCAGCCTCCAACTGATCAAACAAGTCATCTATACGAGGCAAGGGATACCGATTCTTCACCGTAACTCTGTTCAGTTTCTGATAATCAATACACATACGCATAGAACCATCCTTCTTCTTTACGAAGAGCACCGGTGCACCCCAAGGTAACACACTAGGTCGAATGAACCCCTTATCTAGGAGTTTCTGAAGCTGCTCCTTTAATTCCTTTAGCTCAGCTGCTGCCATATGATAAGGTGGAATAGAAATAGGATGGGTGACTGGCACTAGGTCAATACCAAAATCAATGTCCTTGTCAGGCGGCATGCATGACAGGTCTGCAGGAAGAACATCCGAAAAGTCACGGACCACATGAACCGAATCAATAGCAGGAGTCTCACCACTGACATCCCTCACAAAAGCCAGATAAAATAAACACCCTTTCTCAACCATGTGGTGAGCTTTCGGGTAGGAAATCACCTTGCTAGGCATATATTCAGAAGAACCTCTTCACTCAACCCTCGGACATCCTGGCATAGCTAAGGTCACGGTCTTAGCGTGACAATTAAGAACATCATGACACGGAGATAACCAATCCATGCCCAATATCACATCAAAATCGACCATGCTAAGTAATAGTAGGTCCACTCGGTTCTCCAGACCCCCAATAGATATCACACACGACCGATACACACGGTCCACAACAACAGTATCGCCCACCGGAGTCGACACATGAATAGAGGTAACTAAAGACTCACGGGGCATATCCAGAAAATGGGCAAAATATGAAGAAATATAGGAATATGTAGAACCAGGGTCAAATAAAGCCAAAGCATCTCGGCAATAGACTGAGACAATACCTGCGATCACTGCATCGGAGGCCATAGCATCTGTCCTGGCTGAAAATGCATACATACAGGCCTTACCTCCACCTGCTCGACCTCCCCCTCAAGGGCAGCCTCTAGCTGACTGACTACCACCCCTAGCTGCCTGGGCGGGTGGTGAAGTAACTGGAGCTGAAATCGAGGACTGGCCCCTCTGCTGAGAAGAACCACGGGGACACTTCCTCCATACGTTCCCAAACTCTCCACACTCAAAACAACTCCCTGGAGCTACAGACGGGGACTGATAGAAACCCTTGGCACCAGAACGACCACTGGAAGACTCATGCATAGAAGAACTCTGAACTGGTGGTGCTCGAGCTACATTCTGAGCTGGTAGGGCACCAAGTGAAGTACGGCCTGGCTGAGAACCACGGGGACCATGCCTCGAAGATGCACCACTATAAGCTGGTCGGACTTACTGAGGAGGCTTGAATGATTGGCCTCTACCATACTAAAACTGCCCCCGTAGGGAGTACCACTAGAACTGCCCGGTCTACGAGGCCTCTTGGTCTCCCCATCCTCCCCCTCCTGGTGGCGAACTGACTCAATATCTCGAGCAATGTCAACAACCTGCTCGAATGTAGCATCTGATACCCTTTCCCTTGTCATAAATAGGCGGAGCTGATAAGTGAGGCCATCCGCGAACCTCCTAAGCCTCTCCCTATCAGTAGGGACCAACTCAGTAGCATGATGAGCCAACTCCAAAAACCGCATCTCATACTACGTCACTGATAGCTCTCCTTGACGCAACTGCTCAAAAAGCATGCGTTGATCCTCCCTGTGAGACTGAGGTACATAGGTGAGGGGTGATGAACCAACATGACTACGCCTCTCAAAAGACTCCCACGAAGTGAAAGCAACACCAGAAAACTGAAATGTGGCAAATGAGACCCCACTAGTCTCCAAAATCCCAGCAGTACGCAGCATCCTCTGACACTTATCCAGAAAATCCTGGGCATCCCCGCCCTCAGAACCACTGAATGTCGGAGGCTGTAATCTACTAAATCTCTCCAGTCTATGCTGCTCGTCCTCTGGCATAGTCGGAACCACGAAGTCTCGAACTGGAGCAACTGGCTGGGCTGGAACCACCCCCAGTATCTGATGGCCCTGAGTACCCTGCTCAGGTGTCCGGGCAACTGGAGTCTGACTGCCTCCCCCGACCTGAGAAGTAGTGGCAACTGCCTGAGCAACGATGGAAAACACCATCAAGATCTGTTCCAAGGTCTCCTGAAGACCTGGAATAACAATAGGTACTGTCGGTGCCTACGCTTGTCCTGCTAGAGTACCTGTGGCGGGAATCTGACCCTGAGCAGTAGGGGGATCAACTGGCACTGCCTTGGCTGCTGTACAAGCCGGCCTCTTACCTCTTCCACGGCCTCGACCGCGGCCTCGACCTCTCGCTGGTCTAGATGGCGGTTGATCATCCTGATCGGTAGCGCCAGTCCTTACCATCTGTGAGAGAAGGAAACAACAGAAGTTTAGATTTCCAGAATCATCAAATTGGCACGACATAATTCAAGAAAATGAGATTGTTCCTAAGGGTTCTGCAGCTTCTCGAAGATAAGTAGAGACGTCTCCGTACTGATCCGTAAGACTCCACTGAACCTGCTCATGACCGTTGAGTGCTATGTAACCTAGACTCTGATACCAACTTTTCACGACCCCAAACCTAAACCGTCTGTGATGGCGCCTATCGTGGAACTAGGCTAGCCAACAATCACATAATTATAGTTTCTTTAAAATCCCAAATATTTTCCAAGCAGTTCATAAAGTATATAGAGTTTACTAAATCCATTAGGCCAATAAACAGTTAAACAGTCCAACCAACCCCAAAACCCGGAGCCAACATGTCATGAGCATCTAAGAAAAATATGCCAAATGGTATACTATTATAATAGAAAACCTCCGAACGAATAGATAGATACAACAAAAGAAGGGAAAACAGAGATGCTGCGGACGCTGAACAGTTACCTCTACATCCCGAACTCCGGCCTTGCACGGAATAGGTGGCTAACTCTCGGTATCTGCACCTGAATCTGTACACAGGGGTGCATGGAGTAATGTGAGTACGCCAACTCAGTAGTAATGAAAATAAATCAAGTCTAAGCGGCAAGAAACAAATAAAAATCAATATCATCAATTCACAATATGTACAACCTTTCTTTCCAAAGTATATACATAGATATATGAAATCATCATGCCTTAAAACAACCTTCAGAAAAATCCTTTGAAAATTGTGTTTTTAAACAATTTCAGAAATTTAAAAATAACCGAAATATTTAATGTAAAAATGAAATAAATTATAAGTAGCTCCTCGGGAAAAAACATGAATCATAAATCTCCCCTCAGGAAGAACATCACTCAGAACCTCACAGCCACTCAGTATCAGCTCCTCCAGCAATCTCACTGTCACTCATGCCTCCCAATCACTCATCACTCGGCACTCGACACGCAGCATTCAGTAGGTAACTGCGCTCAGTGGGGGTGTGTACAAACTCCGGAGGGGCTCCGTCAGCCCAAGTGCTAATATCAAGCCACCTCGTGGCGTATCATCTCTTCGGCCTCACTCAGTCAAAACCTCTCAAAAGTCCCTCGGGCGTATCAGTAAAACGGGGTAGTCGACCCAAAACATCATTTTATATCTTAAAATAGTGTAAACAAGGTTGAGTTTCGAAAAACAGTAAGCACAATATGACTGAGTGTAAATCATGAATCAACAGTGAGGAAATAGCAGTAAAAAGCCCCCGAAGGGGTCTAAACAAGTCGGCACGAGGCCCAAAACACGGCTTATAGCCCAAATATAGCAATAGTCTTTAGAACACAATTTAACATATGATTTAGAGTAAAATACGCAAGTCAATAGGTGTCGCGGAGAAGACCAAGTCCAATCCAAAGAGTCAGTGCACGCCACATATTCGCCATCCGATATGTGCACCATTCAAAAAAAAAGCCAGTGAGAAATATGAAGTCCGGGGTTTCATAGCCTCAGATTAAGATTTATAACCATTACTTACCTCTACCGGGCCACAATACTAGTCCGCGATGCTCTTGCCCCTCAAATTGGATCTCGATTTCTCCAAATCTAACCAAAACTAGTTTAACATCATCAATATATGCTAAAGGAACACAACCCAATCGAAAACTATCAATTTATACAAAAATCTCGAAATTCGGCCAAACCCGAGTCGCGGGCCCACGTCTCAGAATTTGACAAAATTTACATCACTAGAATCCTAGTCCTCCCACGATTCTATACATACCAAGAATACTAAAATCGGACCTCAATTGCCCACTCAAATCCTCAAAATAAAATTCCAATTTCCATGCACCTTCTTCTCCAAATTTGGGTAAATTCCAAAATTTTTCCGGTTAATTATTTAGAAAACGACATATAAACGAGTTATGAAGTTGAAAACCTTATCTCCAGGTGATTCCCTTCAATTTCCTCTTTAAACCCTCTCAAAAGAGCTCCCAACTCGTTCAATAATGGAGGAAAATGAACTATTCTCGCATAAATGGCCTTTAAAACATTCTGCCCAGCCATTTATTTTCCTCAGTGCGATCGCATTCACCGCTATGCATTCTCGATGCACAGATCATCCTACTCATTGCGTTCACGCACAAACACACGCGTTCGCATAGCTCAAACTCCCATCCTCTCATGTGCCTCAGAACAACCTATGCGATCGCACTGCACACAGAACCCACTCTACGCGATCGCGGCCTCCACCCACACGATCGCACGGCATAAAAACTCATGCTGCCCCCAACTAGCATATGCGATCACATTGTTACCCATGCGATCGCATAGAAGGACACCATAACAGAACACCAGCAGAATTTGCAACTTCAAACATCCAAACTTGATCCGTTAACCTGTCAAAACACACCCGAGGGCTTCGGGACCCCAACCAAACATGCCACCACAACCCATAACATTATTCAAACTTAGTCGAGCCTTTGAAACACCAAAAACAACACGAAAACATCAAAATTACATCAAATTCAAGCCTATGAACTTTGAAACTTCTAGATTTCGCCAATGATGCCAAAACTAACCAAAACACCGCCGATTGACCTGAAATTTTGCACACATATCCAAAATGACATTACGAACCTGTTTCAACTTTCAGAATTTCATTTCGACCCCTCCCTCCCCTGATGGCTTATTTTCCACTGACGACCGGGAATCGTCAAAAACTAACTTTCGCCAATTCAAGCTTAATTCTACACCGGACATCGAAACTCCATTATGAACACACTCCTAAGTCCCAAATCACCTAAGGAAGCTATCTGAGCCATAAAATTCGCGTTCCAAGGTCATTTACCAATAAGTCAACTCTCAGTTTGACTTTTCAACTATTAGCCTCTTCCACTCCGAACCCAAACCAACTAACCTGACACAACATAAACAGGCTAAGAAATATATGATAAAGCATAAATGGGGGAAACAGGGCAATCTCACGAGACGAGTGGCCTGGTCGTTACACCATGACTGGAGATTTATTTACAGCAAGATTTGCTGATTGCCATTTTGACGAATTAGTTTTTCCAACATTAGGGAAAGAGAATAAGAAGCTAAAAAAAGAGATAGACTGGAATGTATTATCATTATCTTATTTAGATCCTCATACAACTCAATTTGAACTAGAGGTTCATAAGATAATTCATTTTCAAAGTATTGCAAATCAACTTCCAGATGCGTTTTCCAACCTACCAAAGATTACTAAATCTCATATTACAACTGCAAATGCTCCAAACCGGGTTGATGTCCCTGTAAGAAAATCCGTTAAAGCATATGAGTCTAAGCTACACTTTAAACGTGGTAGACCAATCAGTTCTAAAGATAAAAATTCGCAAAAAAGGAAAGGACAAAATGATCAAGATTATCATAATATGGAGGTAGTTGCTCAAGAAGATCCCCGAGACATAACAATCAATAAAACCTCAGAAGAGGTCAAGGTACCTGGAAATAATGAAAATGAAGAGATCTCAATAAATTATGTCTCAACTAGAAAAAGATGGAACCGAAATGATATAGTTGTTGACAACATTTTTGCTTATATTATTTCTACTGAAATAATACAACAAGATGGAGATCTTGAACCGAAATATGTCGATGAATGGAGACAGAGAAATGATTGGACAAAATGGAAGGACGCTATCCAAGTATAATTGACTTCACCTAAAAAAATGAAGTTTTTGGACCTACAGCCCAAACACCTGAAGATGTAAAGCTAGTGGGGTACAAATGGATTTTTGTGCGAAAAAGAAATTAAAACAATGAAGTTGTTAGATATGAAACACGACTCGTAGCACAGGGATTTTCGCAACGGCCTGACATTGATTATATGGAGACATATTCTCCTGTGGTGGATGCAACCACATTCAGGTATCTTATGAGTCTAGCAATTCATGAAAAACTTAAAATGCGTCTTATGGATGTTGTCATGGACTATTTATTTTGCTCAGTGGACAACAAAACTTTTATGAAAATCCCTGAAGGATTCAAAGTACCTGAAACATATAAAGATTCCTGGGAAACTTGTTCGATAAAGCTTCAGAAATCCTTATATGGATTGAAGCAATCAGCGCGCATGTGGTATAATCGCCTCAACGAATACCTATTGAAAGAAGAGTTCAAGAATGGCCCAATTCGTCCTTGTGTCTTTATAAAAAGATCTGGATCTGAATTTGTCACAATAGTTGTGTATGTTGATGACTTGAATATCATTGGAACTCCTGAAGAACTTCCAAAGGCAGTAGAATGCTTGAAGAAACAATTTGAAATGAAAGATCTTGGAAAGACAAAATTTTGGTTTGGCTTACAAATTAAGCATTTGAAAAATAGAATATTTGTCCATCAATCAACGTACACCGAAAATACTTTGAAGCGCTTTTATATGGATAAAGCACATCCATTGAGTACCCCGATGATTGTGAGATCGCTTGAAATAAATAAAGATCCATTTTTCTAGATACTGAAATACCCTACCTTAGTGCAATTGGGGCATTAATGTACCTTGCTAATAATTCTAGACCAGATATAGCTTTTTCTGTAAGCTTGTTAGAAAGATTTAGTTCTTCCCTAATGCAAAGACACTGGAATGGTATTATGCATCTATTCAGATATCTGCGAGGGACCATTGATATGGGATTATCTTATTGAAATGAATCTAGGTCACAACTGATTGGTTATGCAGATGCAGGATATTTTTCTGACTCACATAAAGGTCGATCTCAAACAGGCTATTTATTTACATGTGGAGGTATTTCCATATCATGGCGTTCAACAAAATAAACTATGGTTGCTACTTCTTCAAATTTGCAGAGATAATAGTCATTCATGAAGCGAGTCGAGAATGCATTTGGTAGAGATCAATAACTCAACATATCCAGGAGCTATGCGGTCTTTCATGTGGAAAGGATATTCCAATAATATTAAATGAAGACAATTTTGCATATATAGCTCAATAAAAGGGGGATATGTTTCACCAAAATTCTTTCTCACGCATGATCTTCAAAAGAATGATGAATTAGATATTCAACAAATTCGTTTAAGTGATAATTTGGCAGATTTGTTAACTAAGGCATTGCCGACATCAACATTTAAGAAGTTAAGATACAAGATTGGAATGTGTCTTCTCCGAGATATCAAATAAGATTTTTTTTATCAGGGGGGGAAATACGCGTTGTACTCTTTTTCCCTTAACCAAGGTTCTGTCCCATTTGGGTTTTCCTGGTAAGCTTTTTAATGAGGCAACTCTTAATGTGTATTACAAGATATGTGTATTCTTTTTCCTTCACTAAGATTTTTTCCACTAGGTTTTTTCTTAGTAAGATTTTAATGAGGCACATTATCTGTTAGTGGACATTCAAGGGGGAGTGTTATAAATCCTGCAAGTGGATCCATCCACTTGCAACGATGGATGTCTCCCATAACATGTTTTGGATTGGTTATGTATCCATAACAGGTTCTAGGTTGGTTATGTATCCATAACAGGTTTTAGATTGGTTATATATTCATAACAAATTTTGGATTTATTTTGTAACAACGAAATGTTTCTATAAATAGGTTCACTGATGAACCTATTCCACACTCTGAAACGAAGAAATAAATCCTCTGTTCTGATGTTGTCATTTTTTTCTATTATTAGTCCTAGTTAATTATATAGTTCTTGTCATATTCCTTTTTGGACTTGTTTTGAAGGACAGTGGATAATAAAAGTGAGTTGATTTTGGATTTCTTTAACATATTTTTGAGTAATTCCCTTTAACTAAGCATAAATAAATTTTCCACATTGTCAAACCTCAAGGCCTATGACCGGTATTGCAGCCAATGAGATCTTAAAGATCTATCATTTGGGTTGTACCATGTCAATGATCGTATCAGGGTGAACTTATTCTTTTTTTATATAAATTTCACTTCATTTTTCTTGCCCTTTTTACATGAGATCCGCTTAAGGTGTCATATATATTTCTCAGAATAATGTCAATCTAGAAGCAAGCAAGCCGATTCTGCTTGTCAATCTAGAAGCAAGTCATTCTTTCTCATTGACCAGTCATCATCTGCCCATCCTTCGTAACAATGAAATGTTTTTATAAATAGGTTCACTGATGAACCTATTCCATACTCTGAAATGAAGAAATATCTCTTCTGATGTTGTCATTTTCTTCTATTATTAGTCCTAGTTAATTATATAGTTCTTGTCATATTGCTTTTATTTTATAACATATTCTTGGTTTTTCTTTTTGGTCTTGTTTTGAAGGACAGTGGATAATAAAAGTGAGTTGATTTTGGATTTCTTTAACATATTTTTGAGTAATTCCCTTTAACTGAGCATAAATAAATTGTCCACATTGTCAAATCTCAAGGCCTATGACGGGTACTGCAGCCAAAGAAATCTTAAAGATCTATCATTTGGGTTGTACCGTGTCAATGCACAAATGATCGTATCAGGGTGAACTTATTCTTATTTTATATAAATTTCACTTCATTTTTCTTGCCCTCTTTACATGAGATCCGCTTAAGGTGTCACACACACACACACACACACATATATATATATATTTCCTTCTCAGAATAATGTCAATCTAGAAGCAAGCAAGTCGATTCTGCTTGTCAATCTAGAATCAAGTCATTCTTTCTCATTGACCAGTCATCATCTGCGCATCCTTCGTTGTGTCGTCATATACACGCTCCATTAGTGACTCAATATCCACGTAAAGGTTGGCCCCATAGTCGCATTAATTATGGGAGATTGGTTGTTAACGACCCGATCAGTTGTTTTATTTTCTAGATACTCGCTCCCCTATTTAAGACTCTCCGTATGTGATTTTACTGTTTTATGACTTGCAGGGATGAATGGTTTGGTTTTGGAAGGGTTAGGGTTGAATTCAGAATACTTAGTTCCATAATAGTGGCCTAAGGTGACCAAGTTTGACCTGAGTCAACATTTTGGTAAACGACCTTGGAATTGATATTTGAAGGTTTCAATTGGTACCAATAATAGTTTTGGACTTGGGTGTATGTTCGTATTGAATCTTGGGTGATCCAAGAGCTAATGTTGAAAGTTGGCACCTTTATGGTTTTAGAGTTTCTTAAATTTGGTTTAAAGTAGACTTTGATGTTATCGATGTCCGTTTTGAGCTTAGGAATGGGTGTATGGTGATTTGTGACTTGTGCATAAAATTAGGCATCATTCCTGAGTTGTCTAAGTATGATTCATCATTTTCAGATCTAGTTGAACAAGTTTGAAGTTCATAAGTTAGTTAAATTTGTTTTAGCGTGCGATTTTGTAAGCCCCAGTAAAAAATTTCCTAAAAACCGAGGTTTCGTGGTGCCAGGGTCGGCGTAGATGTTAAGGATAGTAGAAACTCTTCGCGGCGACCAAGCTTACTGTGGTTCAGACTTTTTGGGTTGAAAAGTGCACTGGGAAGTTAAAGGAAAATATTTTGTAGCGATGGGCATTTCTGCGGCCCATTATGCGATTGCATAATCACTCTGTGGGCCGTAGAATGACCACAGAGCAAGGCAGCTATTTGGATCATTTTTTATGTCATTTTCGCGACCCAATATGCGACCACATAACCATTTTGCGGGCCGTACTTTGATCGCATTTCAAGCCTTGGAATTTTGAAGAGGGGGGTTCTGCTGCGCATTATGCGACCGCAGAATAGGTCTGCGAGCTACATAACGGCCACAGAGTGAGGCAGGCCAGCCTAGTTTCGGAGGGCCTTTTTTTGTGGCCATTTGTGGACCGCAAAAGCACTATGTGGCCACATATGCGACCGTAAATCCTGTTCGAGGCTTCATTTATGGGTTTTTATAACCTGAACCTACTTCGTTAAAACAGATGCAATAGACCATTTTAAGAAAAAAATTGATATTTTGAGAGTGAGAAAGTTCTTCAGAGTGGGAGAGTGACCTTCAACCAATTGCCATAAATTCTTGCTCGAACCATTGAAGATTAACAAGGAAAACTCACTAAGTCTTCATCCTAGAGGTATGAATCTATACCCTAGCCTTTAATTTCAAAAACTAACTAAAATGGGTCATTAGCAAGATAATTCTTGGGTATGGGAGTAGTTATCTTGCAAGAATGTGTTTATCTTGCATGCTGGGAAAGTCAAACGAGTTATGTTGTGTTTGAACCGCTTATTCCACTTTAGCCTATGAAAAGGTGCGTATTTTGAGACAATAAAAATGAAGAAATTAACGAAAAGGATTTGGTATTGTATACGCGATCTCCTAATGTCTAATTAATGCGAATATGTTTTCTCTTTGTCATGAGTGAGTTTGGGTAGAAAGTATCTAACAGGCTTACTCGGTCGAGTTCACTTAGTTGACCGCTGGTCGCGCTCCCCGAGTTTGGGGCATGGCAATTTATTTGTTTTGATATTTTTTTACGTGTTCTGAGACTTCGAGTAGGTCTATATTATGTTTATGGACTTGTTGGTGCATTTGGACGGGGTCCCAGGTGGCTCGGGTGTATTTTGAATCACTCGAAGTTAAGTCTAAAATAGCAAATTTTCTGCTACTGGTTTCCTTCTTCACGAACTCGGAGGATGTCACGCGTTCGCGATGAAGGATTTGGGGTAGATGTGTTTTATTCTTCGCGTTCGCGTAGCTTAGGACCTAGAGCCTTCACGTTCATGAAGAGAGTCCCTAGTTTGCGTAGAAGGGATTGGGTCTAAAGGTCACCAGGAATGACAGGTCGTGTTCGCGATGCTTTGGCTGGGCTAGCCTTCACGATCACGAGGACCTGGTCTTGTTCGCTAAGAGGCTTTTATGGGCCTTGATAGACTTTGTCTTCGTGATCACGAAGAACGACTACTGGGCAGAACACTTAATAAAATTCGAGTTAGGCCATTCTTTTTCATTTTTATCTTGGCCAATTTTGGAGCTCTTGGAGGGGGATTTTTCATCTAGAATTTTAAAGCAAGTGATTCTTACCCAATATAAGTTTAATACATAGATTATGGGTATATTTTAACATAGAAATGGAGAAAATTATAGGATTATATTGAAAAGCTTAGGTTTTGGAAGAAATGGGATTAGACCACGATATTGATTATGGAATTGAGTATAAATTATATATTTGAGTTCGTAAGGTCATGGGTAACATTTATCTACAAAAATTTCAGAAATTGGACACGTGGGCTCAGCGAGTTACTTTGAGGAACTTTCCTATTTGCGCTGGGTAATTACTCTAATAAATGGATAATGAATTTTTGATATATATTGATTAGTTTGTATGGCTTTTGATTAGTTTCGAGTTGCTCAATGTTATTTTGAGGCTATTAGTGTGGTTGAAGAGCCGAGTAGTGAACTTAGAAGTGAGTTAAGTATCTTATCTAATCTTGTAAGAAGGAATTATCCACGTAGGTGCTTAAATGGTTATGTGCTACTAGTTGTGGGTTCTACATACGCACGAGGTGACGAGAGTCCGTACGTGGCTAAAAGCATGTTTATGTCTAGGTAGTCTTAGGATCTTATCATGCAATATTTTTATTACTTGAACTAAATTTGTTAGTTATATTACTTGAATTCATAATTGAAATTTTGGATTATGTTAGAACGAGCTTCATTACATGAGTTTTTGCAGAATACTTGATTGTTGGTGAAAAATGACGTTTTCTTTAAGTGCATCCTTGTGTTGTGGTTTTCTTAAACCGTAGTTAAGAGTTTCTCTATTCCTGTGGATCGGTCCGAGTGCCTCGATAATATATATTATTTATCGAGATGCATCCCTGGATCGGGCCGTACGACCTCGGTAATGTTTGTAAATAATTATTATGGATCAGGTCATATGACATCGGCATAACTCGTGCTAAAATCGTTAGGAGTCCGAATATTCATGATATTTCCTTCATGACTTGAGGTTTGATATTTACTTGATGGTTCTAATTTGTTGAGATGACATGTGATATTTGGGGATTTTAAATTGATATTTTAATAAAGGATCACGTTATTTGTTGTTTCTTATTTCTTAAGTGTCAATATCGACCCATCGCCACTACTTCTTCGAGGTTAGACTAGATACTAACTGGTTACACATTGATTACATACTCATGCTACAATTTGCACAAACTGTGCAGGTAGTGAGGTAGGTACATCTGGTATCCGTTCGGGCGCACATCCACATTATCTGGAGATTAGTAATATGTTGCCACCCTATGATCCGAGAAGCATCACCCAGAGTCTTCTCCTTGTTGTATTTACTATATCTGTCTATTTTATTTTAGACATTAGTTATTGAGGATTGGTATATTCTACTAGATCACTCGTGCGCTTGTGACACCTGGTTTTGGGATGTTTTTTGTAGATGTTTACGGTTTTGCCTAACATTGTTACCATTTCATTATTATTTCTAATTTATGCGTTATATCACCATTATATTTTATACTTAGTTTATTCGTTAAATAAGAATTCATGATTTCAAAAGCAATAAAATGAATAATTAATTTGAGACTTCATTGTTGGTTTGCCTAACAGCGATGTTAGGCGCCATCATGAACTATAGTGGGTTTCAGGTCGTGAAAACTTGGTATCAAAGCAATAGGTTCACATAGGTCTCACGAGTCATGAGAAGGCTTAGTAGAGTCTTGCTGATCGGTGCGGAGATGTCCGTACTTTTCTTTGGGAGACTATAGGGTGATAGGAAACTTCCCTTTCTTCATCTCCCATCGTGCAGTTGATATTGTGCTAAGTATCTTTATTTTATTCTCATACAGATGGTGAGAACGTGTTCTACGACTGTACTCGGCAGCAGAAGAGCTGCTCCTCCAATTGTTAGAGGATGTAGCTGAGGCTGAAGGAAGACCACAACTCCTGCTAGGGAACGAGGGCGTCCTAGAGTTGCTTATGTTGTGCTACCAATGGATCTAGTGGAGGATATTGTTATTGAGGAGCAGGATGAGGCATCTGCAGCTGAGCCGACCTCGGTGAATTTTATGACTGCATCGGGATTTCAGGATGTCACGGGCCATATGTTGCGGTTAATTGATTCAATGACTCAGGCTAGGCTATTTCCAGCTGACCCATCCACATCTTAAGCAAGAGGGGGAGAAAAGATCCCCACTTCTCAGGCTCCAGGGCACGCTGTTGTCGTTTATCAGACCCCATGTGCACTACATGTCGGTGGGGCCTAGCCAGTTCGAGGGGTTATACTAAAGCTAGATCAGCTACGACTGTTAAGCAGCAAAAACGACTAGATAGATGGACTAGGCTACATCCTCTTGTCTTTGGTGCAGAGAAACATGAGGACCCATAGGACTTCATTGATTATTGCAGGGATAGGCTGCATAATATGGTAGTATTGGAGTGCAACGGGGTGGACTTCACCACATTTCAGTTGGAGGGTAAGGCCTGTAGATGGTGGCAGTCTTATCTTTATAGTAGGCCAGTAGGTTCACCTCCCTTGACTTGGGATCGGTTCACATGTCTCTTTTTGGAGAGGTATATCTCACCCTATTAAATGAAACAGTAATGGGCTAGTTCGAGTGGCTCCAGCAAGTTCAGATATTAGTGACCGATTATAAGGAGAGATTCTCTAAGTTGTCTTGACATGCTCTTGTGATACTCCCCACATATGCAGAGAGAGTGCAGAGGTTTATTGTCGGCTTGCATTATGGTATCCAGGTTACTACGACTTGAGAGGTTGATATGGGGAATATTTATAATCAAGTTGTGGAGAGAGATTGGAGTATCAAGGGTATCCATAGCCAAAGCTGATTGTATACGACGGAGGAGAAGCAGCCTCGACATTTTGGTAGATTCAGTAGCGCCCTGCCTGGGGAAGATGTCAGTTTGTGAAGGGCCAGTCTAGCAGGCCCAAGTATCCAGCACCACCACCTGCTCGAAGTGCTCCAGCACGACCCTACTTCAGCGCCATTCTAGAGAGTACATACCATCCACCGGCCATTTAGGGTTCCTCTAGTGAGTATTCAGGTCACCGGGTTCAGACTCAAGATTAGTAGTCTTCCACACCGAGAGGTTGCTACGAGTGCAGGGAGGTTGGTCATATGAGGTGGTTTTGCCTCAAGCTTCAAGGAAAGGCTGTACAACAGGGAAATCAGCCTATGATCATCGCACCAGTTGCCGTACTACCCGTCTGGCCAGCCAGAGGTAGAGGGTGGGTGGGTAGGGGTCTCCCTAGGTGGAGGTCAACTAAGTGGCGCCCTGGCTATGCTCTATTCCTTTTCAGCCAGATCAGAGGCAACAACTTCAGACGTCATGTTCACAAATATTATTTCTACCTACAGTAGGGATTCTTTGATGCTATTCGATCCAGGTCTACTTATTCATATGTATCCTCTCTATTTGCTCCTTATCTGGATGTCTCTCGTGAGTTCTTGGATGTCCCTGTAATGTGTCCAAGCCAGTGGGTGACTCTGTTATTGTGGATCGGGTTTATGGTCCTGTATTGTGAGTTTCTACGCTTACAAAAACAAGAGCGGATCTTCCGGTGCTTGATATGACCGACTTTGAGGTCATTTTGGGCATGTATTGGTTATCTCTGTACCATGTCATTTTTTATTTCCATGCCAATACTGTTACATTGGCGATGCTAGAGTTTCCTAGAATTGAGTGGAGGGGCTCATTTATGAGTACATCTAGTCAGGTTATGTCTTTCTTGAAGGCTCAACATATTTCTTAGAAGGGTTGTTTGGCCTATCTTGCTTCTATTAGGGATACTGTTATGGGGACTCCCGCAATAAATTCAGTGCCTGTGGTGCGATATTTCTCCAATGTATTTCCTTTTGATCAACGAAGCATGCCGCTGGATCATAATATTGATTAGCATCAGGCACCCAACCTATCTCTATTCCACCGTACGACATGGCTCCGAAAAAGTTGATGGAATTGAAGAAACAACTTGAGAAGTTGCTCGAAAATGGGTTTATCAGGCCTAGTGTGTCACCTTGAGGTGAACCAATATTGTTTGTGAATAAGAAGTATGGGAGTATGCGGATGTGCATTGACTACCGCCAGCTGAACAAAGTTACCATTAAGAATAAGTACCTGTTGTAGGGCATTGATGGATTATTTGAGGGGTTACAGGGTGCTAGGGTGTCCTCTTAGCTTGATTTGAGGTCTGGGTATTATTAGGTAAGGGTTTTTGCTTTGGATGTTCCGAAAATGGCTTTCTAGACTAGATATGGGCACTATGACTTTCTAGTGATATTCTTCAGCTTGACTACTCCCCAGTAGCGTTTATGGATTCGATTAATAGGGTGTTTAGGCCATATCTCGATTCATTTGTCATTATCTTCATTGATGACATATTGATCTACTTGCCATTATGGAAAAGCACGAGCAACATTTGGGGATTGTGCTTCAGACCTTGCGGGAAAAAAAAGTATATGTTATGTCCTCCATGTGCGAGTTATGGTAAGATTGTGTGGCTTTCTTGGGACATGTCGTATCAGTTTAAGTTGTCAAGGTAGATCTGGGGAAGATAGAAGTAATTAAGAGTTAGCCTCGTCTGACCACAGCGACCGAGATCAGGGGTTTGTTGGGGCTAGCAAGTTATTATCGCCAGTTCACATAAGGATTTCTTGTCCATTGCACCTCCTTAGACTAGATTGACCCAGAAGGGTTCTATGTTAAGATGGTCCGATGATTGCGAAGAGAACTTTTAAAAGCTCAAGACCGCATTGACTACAACACCGGTGTTAGTGTTTCTCTCTGGTTCAGGGATGTATACAGTATATTGTGACGCTTCACACATTGTCTTTGGTTGTGCATTGATGCAGGAGAGGAATGTTATTGCATATGCTTCATGTTAGCTAAATCTCCAAGAGAAGAAGTACCCTGTACATGATTTGAAGTTGGCTGCGATAGTTCATGCTCTCAAGATCTGGAGGCATTATCTTTATGGTTTGTCGTGTGAGGTCTATATCGATCACCTCCCTTTGCAACATTTTTAAGCAGAGGGGCCTTAATCTGAGGCAGCACATGTTGTTTGAGTTACTGAAGGATTACGATATTACTATCCTCTATCATCTAGGAAAGACGAATATGGTTGAGGATGCCTTGAGAAAAAAGACTAAGAGTATGGGTAGTTTGGCATTCATTTCAGTAGAAGAGATGCTATTGGCTTTGGGCATTCAGTCCTTGGATAACAGGCTTTTGAGGTTGGATATTTTAGAGACCAATCAGGTTCTTGCATGTGTGGAGGCTCAGTATTCTTTATTTGAGAGAATCAAGGCGCGTCAGTACGATGATCCGCACTTGTTGGTTTTTAGAGAGGCGGTGCTATGAGGTGGTTCCAAAGATGTTATTATCGGTGATGATGGTGTTTTACGACTCCAGAGTCGCCTATGTTTTCCTGATGTTGATGGCCTGTGGGAGATGATTCTAGGGAGGCACACAATTTGAAGTATTCTATTCATCTAGGTTCTACAAAGATGTATCGTGACCTGATGCAGCATTATTGGTGGCGACGGATAAAGAAGGACATAGTTGAGTTTGTGACGAGATGTCTAAATTGCCAGCAGGTTAAGCATGAGCACCAGAGTCCAAGTGGCCTAATTCAGCAAATGGTTATCTCGGAGTGGAAGTGGGAGCGCATCATGATGTGTTTCGTAGTTGGGTTGCTGCGGACATTGAGGAAATTTGATGTCGTATGGGTCATTATCGATAAATTGACCAATTCCTCTAATCTTATTCTGGTGGCGACTACGTACTCTTTGGAGAGGTTGGCTCAGATTTGCATTCAGGAGATCATCCGGTTTCATGGTGTGTCTATTTCCATCATTTCAGATAGAGGCCCTTAGTTTACTTCACATTTATGGAGAGCAGTACGGAGTGAGTTGGGTACCTGGATATAGCTCACCAGAGTCTTTCATCTGCAGACCGGGGGGGAGTTAGAGTGGACAATTGAGATCCTGGAGGATATGCTCAGAACATGTGTGAATAGCTTCAGAGGGCAGTGGGATCAATTCTTAACTTTGGCCAAGTTTGCTAATAACAACAATTATCAGTCCAATATCGAGATGGCTATATTTGAGACTTTGCATGGTCGACAATGTCGTTTCCTAATCGGTTGGTTTGAGCCCGCGTGAGTCTAGGTTATATGAAACAGATTTGGTAAAGTGATGCCTTGGATAAGGTTAAGTTAATACTTGAGCATTCGTATAGCTCAGTCCAGAAAGAAGAGTTACGCATATCAGAAAGCGCGTGATTTATCATTTATGATGGGCGATAAAGTTTTCTTGAAAGCCTCGCCGATGAAGGGTATCATGAGGTTCAGAAAGAAGGGAAAGCTGAGTCTGAGGTTCATCGGTCAATTTAAGGTGTTGAATAAAATTAGAGAGGTTGCTTACATGCTTGTTTTGCCTCTAGTCTATCAGGATTCCCTCTAGCTTTCCACGTGTTTATGCTCCGGAAGTACCATGATGACAGGTCACATGTGTTAGATTACAATACAATTTAGCTATATGAGAGCTTGGGTTATGAGGAGGAGCCAGTTGTTATTGTTGGCAGGCAGGTCCACTAGTTAAGGTCAAAGAAAATTTTAGTGATAAAGGTCCAAAGGAGGGGTCAACCAGTCAAGGAGGCGACTTGGGATACCGACGAGGACATGCGGAACAGATATCCACACTTATTCAACACTCCAAGTACGATTGTAGACCTGTTCGAGGACAAACATTTATTTAAGAGGTGGAGAATGTAACGACCTGATCAATCATTTTGATTTTTATATCCTTGTTCCCCTAGTTAAGACTTCCCATATGCGCTTTTACTATTTTATTACTTGCAGAGATTATTGGTTTTGTTTTGGAAAGGTACGGGTTGAATTCAAAATACTTAGTTCCATAAATAGTTGCCAAAGGTGGCCAAGTTCGACTTGAGTAAAAATTTAAGTAAACGACCTAGGGACTGGGATTTGAATGTTTCACTTGTTCCATATGATGATTTTGGACTTGGGCATACGTCGGATTGAATTTTTGGTTATCCGTGAGCGTTTCAGCATTTAATGTTAAAAGTTGGCGCCTTGAAGGTTTTAGAGTTTCTTAAATTTGGTTTGAAGTAGAATTTGGTGTTATCGTTATCCGTTTGGTATTCCGAGCCTGGGAATGGGTTTGTACGGTTATTTGTGACTTGTGCACAAAATTTGGCAACGTTCTGATGTCTAAGTATGATTCGTCGCGTTCAGAGCTAGTTGGAGAAGTTTGAAGTTCATAAGTTATGGTTTTAGGGTGCGATTCTTGGTTTCGAATGCAAAGTATGAGAATTCGAACAATGGAGTTCTTATTCTTATCAATGATCCTTCTTCGTAGTATGCTTTACGTTGCTTCCTCATTAAAAACCTTCCCAGAAAAACTCGATTGGAACAAAAATGGACGAAGAGAAAAATAATGCAACACATACTTTCACTATTATCAAGGATCTTCAATAATAATACCTTTTGAGGTGATTCACGTTCTAATTTCTTGGTAATCGTACTCCATCTTGATTTTTCAATTGATATGACCATTTGCACGTTATAGCTGAAATCCGGTAAGGTCCTTCTCAGGTTAGTCCCTACTTTTCTAGCATTAATATCCCAGGTATTTTGAGTTACCTTCCGCAAACCAAATATCCGATCCTTACATAAGCTAAGTTCCGACGCTCCTCAGAGCAACTCCGACATAATCAACATTACATCATCATTGTTTTGATCGTTTTCTCAAGAATACCTTATGTCGGTTCCCCAATCTCCATCGGAATTAAAACTTCCGCATCGTATACAAGGGAAAAAGGCATTTCTCCAATAGTCGACTTTTTCGTCGTTCGATATGTCCACAACACTCCAACCAACTCTTCTTGAAAACTACCTTTAGCGTTTTCTAATTTCTTTTTGAGGTTTTAAATTATCACCTTGTAGTTTAACTCCTCTTGACCGTTAAAACTCGGATGATATGGGGAGGATGTGATGCTTTTGATCTTCAATCCTTCTAGAAATTTTGTAACTTTGGAACTAATAAATTGTGGTCCATTATCACAAACAATTTCTTTTGGTACACCAAACTAGTAAATGATGTGACCCCAAATGAAATCAATCACTTCCCACTCTCCAATCATTTTGAAAGCACCTGCTTCAACCCACTTAGTGAAATAATCAGTCAAAACTAAAAGAAATTTTACCATCCCCCATTTCATGAATGGGAACGCTGACACCACCGAATGCAGAAGCTCCATGGGCTTATGTACTATTTGATCATGACACTAATACTTGTCACTTTTTTGTACAAATGTCTTTGCTTCTTATTCTATCCGGGTCCAATAGTAACCGACTCTTATTAATTTGAGAACCAATGAGTCTACACAAGAGTGATTTTGAAAAACCCTTCATGAACTTCTCTCGTCACATAAACAACCTCTGATATTCCTAAATATTGAACCAATGGTCCTTGGAAAGATCTTCTATATAATTGTCCATCAACAAGACAATACCAAGCATCTTTTGTTCGTAGTGCCCGGGTGGCATTAGAATCTTTGGGCAATTTTCCATGCCTTAAATATCCTATAAACTCGTATCTCCAATGCCAAATTAGTTTCATTGAGTTAACTTTGCAATACCTATCTACATCCACGAGTAAATGCAACAGCCAAACAACTGTATCAAAATTGGCTCCTTTCATTTTTGGGGACAACCCTAAATTGGCCAATGCGTCCGCCTCCACGTTTTTTTCCCATGGGATATGAATCACCAACCACCCCTTGAACCGGAAAAGTAAAACTTGAAATTTACTCAAGTATTGCTGCATTCGCTCTTCTTTGGTACCATGGATTCCATATATCTGATTTGTTACCAATTCAGAGTCACATTTTACTTCAATTACCTCGGAGCCTAGTCCCCGGACCAATTCAAGTCCTGTAAAAAAAGCTTAATATTCGACTTCGTCGTTAATTAATGTAACATTTCTAATGGCGTATCTTAGGGTTTCTCCCAAAGGAGTGAATGGTACTATCCAAAGACCGGAACCTTTTAAGCTGGAGGCTCCATCTGTAAACAAGGTCCATACACCGGAGACAATTTCTGATACAAGAACTGCTTCTTTAGTAGCTAAAGGCGTCATTTAGGGCTAAAGTCAGGCACAAAGTCGGCCAAAACACTTGACTTAATAACACTCTGAGGTTTATATTCTATATCAAATTCACTATTTTCAACTGCTCATTTAGTCAGCCGACCCGATAACTCAGGTTTATGAAGGGCATTCCTTAGGAGAAAGGTCGTCACACAAGCTATTGGGTGGCATTGAAGGTTGGGTCTAAGCTTTCGAGAGGCAACTACGAGAGTTAGAGCCAATTTTCAGGTGTGGGTATCGTGTTTCCACACCTGAAAGTACTAACATAATATATAGGGAATTTCGTATCTTCTTCCTCCTGAACCATAATTGCACTTACCACAACCTCTAAGCTAATAGATTTACAATTACTCTCCCTCCTGCAGTTTTGACATCAAAGGAGGGCTAGACAAATTGTATTGGTAAAACAGAGTTTCACACGTAAGCCAACTCTTGACAACTTAGCCAGTTTTGTGGACACAGGAGAACGCGATAGCTGGATGTGATTCTTTGAAGAGGTACGGAACAAAGATGCACGATTCAATAAACCCTCGAGCTCATCAGCCACAGGAAACTCACTTTAATCGAGACAAGGAAGGGACACGGTCAGAGTGAATCTAGATAGAGTTACGGATAGATTGAGGAATCCCCAATAAAAAGCCCAGACGTTATGTAACCTTCACATAATAGTTACGGTTGCCCTTGGTAATGCCTCATTAATGTAATAATTAGTCATTAATGAGCAATTATTTCAAGAATCAAACGTTATATTAAAAAACCTCCTATATAAAGGAAGAAAATATAACTTGTAAGGACATCTGATTTTCGAATACAATCTACTTTGCTTTTCTATATTTCTGCAATATTGTCTATTACTCGTTTCTCGTTATTTAGTATTATTTCCTTGATTATCAGTAACACGTGTTCATCCTATAAATAGCTTTGGTCAAAGGATCTAATTCTTTGGTTAAACAAATCGGTTCCATTACCGGGAATTCTGATAATCTTTGTTCACTTTTTCATTGATATCCTCTAAAACGATGTCGAACTCCAATGACAACAACCTACAGAGGAATGGAACACCAGTTCCATCACTTCAAGGAACCCCTCGTGTTTCAAGGGAACCGTCCCTAGAAAGATCTGACAACAACCACAATCATAATGAGCAGACGATAGAACAAGATCGAATAAGGCAAATGATTGCAGACTACGTGGGACAAGCTTTGCAAGAATTTTCAAGGGGATTACTAATAGCACCTCCTGTATCACTGACACCACCTCTAAACAATATGGTCACCAGGGAAAATCCTTAGTCTGTATTGGTAAATTCGGCAAGCGGCGACACCCCTAAAGAATCTCTCGAAGCAAGACCAGGTATGACTAATAACTCTGAATTACAAAATTTACTGCTAACCATGCAGAAACAGATAAAGGAGCAGAACGATCGCATCGAACAAATTCGAGTACCGCCTATTATCAAAGGCATTGATGGTTATAGCTATCGTCAACAACCTTGGAAGCCAAGTGCGACACCCTTGCCTATACCCAAGAAGTTTAAAATGCCCGACATTCCCAAATATGATGGAACAACTGACCTACGTGATCATGTGACTGCTTTCACAACTGGAGTAAAAGGCAACGACTTAACAAAACAAGAGATTGAATCAGTCCTTGTCAAAAAATTTTGGGGAAACACTTACCAAAATAGCCCTAACCTGGTATTCTCTTCTCCCTGAAAATTCTATTTACTCTTTTGCTGAGCTTGCAGATTCATTTATAAAAGCACACTCTGGTGCACAAAAAGTTGAGAAAAGAATGGAAGACATATTCAAAATAAAACAAAGAGACACGGAACTATTCCATGGGTTTGTAGACAGGTTTCAACGAGAAAGAATGCAATTACCTAGGGTGCCTGATAATTGGGCAGCCATGGCATTTGCAAGCAACCTAAACGATAAAAGCTTAGAAGCCATGAGATGACTTAAGGAAAGTCTAAAAGAATTCCCCATTACAACATGGAACGATGTATATAATAGGTATAGTACTAAACTCCGAGTAGAAGAAGATATCATTGCTCGTTCAAGAGATGAAGATCATTCCAGATCCAGAAGTCCTGAATCAGACAGAAGATCAGGTAAAAATAGGTACCATCCTTACTTAGGACCCTCGGGACGTGATATTCATCCCAGGTTCAAAAATAATAGGTCAGACTATAGACCACCAGGAAAAGACGTAGTCTCATCCTCATCTAGATCCAGAAAGGATCAATATGAACGACCTAGAGGTAATACCCGAATTGGGGATCATACCTTTAATGTAAGTACTACTGAGCTTGTCTCAATATTGAGGAACATGGGATACAAGGTTAAGTGGCCCAAAGAGATGCGATCAAATCCAAATAGAAGGAACCCAGATCACTGGTGTGAATTCCATAATGATCAAGGGCACAGGACTACAGATTGCAGATTTTTACAAGGTGAAATAGAACATTTATTGAAACAGGGCTATTTAACAGAATTGTTTAGTGATAAAGGTAAACATGCATATATGAAGAACATGCAGGAGTCCCCAAATCCTCCTTCTCCAAAGCGAACCGTCAACGTGATACATGGAGGAGAGGAAGTAAACGGAATAGTTTTCCAATTAGCATCAAAGGTCACAATTACCCACGAAAAGCTAGTTCGAGAAGATCCAACTGAAGATGAAATAACCTTTGACGATGCAGATTTTGGTGGACTAATGCTTCCCTATAATGATGCCCTGGTAATATCCATACTCATTCATGACACTAACGTTAAAAAAGTGTTTATTGATCCAGGTAGTTCAGTCAATATCATCTTGTTAAGAGTTGTGGAAGAAATGCTAATGGAAAATCTGGTGATCCCAAAGGCACGAGCCATATCAGGGTTTGATAACTCCACGGTGATAACCAAAGGAGAGATTGAACTTAGCACTTATGCTGAGGGAGTAGTTAAAAATGCTAAATTCCAAGTCATTGATACAACATGGCTTATAATGTGATTATGGGAAGGCCTTGGATTCATGATATGAAAGCAATACCATCCACCTTACACCAGGTAACCAAATTTCCCTCAGAATGGGGAATCAGACAAATTAGAGGTGATCAACTAACCTCCAAAAATATAAATTCTATGGCACTATATAACAAAAAAGGGATGGAAGAGCCAGAAGATAGAGAAATCTTTCAAACAGATGTCTCTAGCCAATCAGGTATGAAAAAAATTACTAATCAAATAGGTACGAAAAAGTAAATATTCAAACAGGTACGGAAAATGACACCCGAGTGAAGGAGGATTCAGTCACAATTGAAGATGCACTGGACCATATAGATGTGGACTCTAGACCGGATGTCATTCATGAACCGAAAGAAGACGAACACGTCAAAACAACTACGGAAGAGCTCGAAGCTATTCCAATGTTTGAACAAAAACCTCAACGAAAGGTGTATGTAGGCACGAGGTAACTTAATTGACTATTTAAAGGCTAATGAAGACTATTTTGTGTGGTCCCATTCAGATATGACAGGTATTCCACTAGAGGTGATGACTCGCAAACTAAATGAAGATCCATCTTTCGTACCTGTTAAACAGAAAAAAAAAAGCAAGGACCATTCAAGAACCATGTGATTGATGAACTCTTGAAAATTGGTTCGATACGGGAGGTAAAGTACCCTAACTGGCGAGCTAACATTGTGGTGGTACCTAAAAAGAATGGCAAATGGAGGGTATGTGTAGATTATACTGATTTAAATAAAGCATGCCCCAAAGATTCATTCCCATTACCACATATAGATCAAATGATTGATGCCACTGCAGGTCATGAATTATTAAGATTTATAGATGCATATTCTGGTTATAATCAGATTACAATGGATCCCTCAGATGAGGAAAAAACTTCCTTCATTACAAACAGGGGGACTTACTGTTATAAAGTTATGCCTTTTGGCTTGAAAAATGCTGGAGCTACCTATCAAAGGTTAGTGACTAAAATGTTCCAAGAACATATTGGAAAGACGATGGAAGTTTATATTGATGATATGTTGGTAAAATCAACACAGGAGGAAGACCATTTCCAGTATCTCTCTACTACTTTTGATATTTTACGCAGGTATAATATGAAGCTAAATCCAGAAAAATGCGCTTTTGGAGTGCAATCAGGTAATTTTTTGGGTTTCCTTGTATCGAACAGAGGAATAGAGGTAAACCCCGCTCAAATTAAAGATATAGAAGAAATACCTGATATTTTAACAAACAAAAAAGAAGTTGAAAGACTAACAGGGAGAAGTCGAATGGACTGAAGAATGTCAGCAAGCCCTCAAGAATCTGAAGATTTATTGACACCCAACTAGTAGTAAATAAGATGCAGGGGACTTACATCGCTCGAGAGACTCGAATGCAACAGTATCTTGAAAAAGCACGAGAGCTCGTGAGACATTTCAAAACATGGAAGGTAATACAAATACCTAGAGAGGAAAATGCTGAAGCAGATACATTAGCTAACCTCGCAGCAGTCACGGAAGTAAGAAACAAAGACAATGGAATTGTCATCCATCTATTCCACACAACGATCGACCAGGACATGAATGAGGTAACTTTCAACAACTTAACCTGGGACTGGAGAAATGAAATTCTTAAATTTTTGCAGAATGGCACCGTACCTGAAGACAGGAAAGCAGCTCAAGCACTTTGCCGCAAATCTGCACGATACTGCCTTATTCGTAACTCACTTTATCGCAAGATGTTCGGAGGACCCCTAGCTAAATGCCTCGGACCTAACCAAACAAAGTTTGTGATTAAAGAAGTCCATGAAGGACACTGTGGGAATCATACAGGAGCAAGATCCTTGGTAAAAACCTTAATCAGAGCTGGTATTATTGGCCCAAGATGGAAGAAGAAGAAGAAGCCGAGAACTTCGTATCTAAATGCAACAGGTGCCAAAGGTTCGCCAATAACATGCATCGACCAACAGAATTACTACATCCAGTTATATCACTATGGCCCTTTATGAAGTGGGGTATGGACATAGTAGGACCTCTTCCCCTAGCTAAGGGACAAGTACACTTTTTACCTATATTAACCGACTACTTTACAAAATGGGTAGAAGCAGAAGCATTCAAACAGGTGCGAGAAAAGGAAGTAAAAATCTTCTTATGGTGAAACATAATGTGCCGCTTTGGTATACCAAGGGAAATCGTGTGTGATAATGGAAAACAATTCATAGGCTCGAAAATCACAGAATTCTTCGAAAGCTGGCAAATCAAACAGATCACTTCAACACCATATCATCCCGTGGCCAACGGTCAAGCGGAATCAACGAATAAAATCATCGTCAGCAACCTGAAGAAGCAGCTAGATAAAGCCAAGGGAAATTGACCTGACGAGTTACCAGTGGTGCTATGGGCATACAGAACAACTTCAAAAATAGCCACGGGAGAGACTCCGTTCACACTTGTCTATGGTTCAGAAGCCTTAATACCTATGGAAATCGGCTAGCCAAGCATAAGGTTCATGAATACTACGGGAGAAGCAAACGACGATGAATTAAAGACTAATCTGGACCTGCTCGAACCAAGAAGGGAAGCAGTATTAATACGAATGGCAGCCCAAACACTAATAATTGAGCGCTACTATAACCGCAAAGCCCATCTTCGGCACTTCAAGATTGGGGACTTCGTCCTCAAAAAAGTCTTTCAATCAACGAAGGACCCTACAAAGTCTGAGGCATAGTTGGGACGGGTGCCTATAAGTTGGAAGCTATGGACGGCAGAGTTCTACCAACAAGATGGAGCGCCATCCACCTGAAGAAGTATTACTTCTAAGGAAAAGAAGTACCCCCGGTCTGGTATCACACGTTCGATTTTATTTTGAACATTTAAGAATTTTACTAACTGTTCTAGATGATAGGCATAAATCTAACCCATCACCATATGATGCTATTAGACCTACAAAGACGCGAGGAAATAAAACAATTCCCGGTCTAGGGTTACACTTTCTGATGGACGTTTGAAAGGGTTAAGCACCATCATCTAATAAACTATATACCTTCGAGTCCGGAATGTTTTTCCATTTCAAGAAAAGGACCACAAGGAAGGAATAATCAAGTGCTCGAGATCTCATTCTTCAAAGCTCAAACACTTGGGGGACTATACAGTATGGAAGGCTAAGACGAAGCAAAGAAGACTATCAGAAAGTCAAAAGCTCGAGCCTGAAGACCCATCTACCCAACAAGACAAGTAATACGAGCAGAATCGAAAGAGATCAAAAGTGTCATCCAAATACAAAGCCTAATGCAAAAATGCAAAAACTTTCAAACATGTTCAGGTTGAAAGGCAAAATATTAGTCACGAGGAAGAAATGTACGTCTTTATTCTTATTCAAAAATGTTGTAACAAAAAGAGTTAGGGGTAAAAGATCATCATCAGTGTATTCATTCAAAAACTATTATGATTAAAAACAGTTACGAAATCTTTGTACTCATATAGAAAATTGCTATCAAATAAAACAGTTATGGATGAAAGATCAAAATCCTTGTATTTGTTCAGAAAACTGTTATCAAATAAAAGAGTTACGGATAAGAAAACATTTCCCTCGTACTTATTAGAAAACTGTTTCCAACAAAAATAGTTGCGGGTAAAAACCCCAATTCTTATAATAACTGTTACTAATGAAAAACAGTTGCTCCCTTGTATTTACACGAAAAAACTGTTACCTATGAAAAACAGTTACGAAATACAAGTGTATATCAAATCTGTTAAATAAAAACAGTTGCAACATGAGTCTTAGATGATAATTGTAAACACATGTAAAATGTCGTGGAAGTTCAAACATAAAACTTCCTTTAGAAGCATTTCTAAACCTGTGAAGAATTTCTATCACTCTATTGCATTACTATGAAGTTGGGACGTCTTCTTCATTAAGCATCAATCAAAAAGGGCCTCTATCTTATAAATAAAGTCTATCATAAATAAAGGCTTATATTTTTTACAAACACCCTGCCTACTATAAAAAGGTTCGAGTGATTTTAGCATTTTCATGCGAAAGTTTAGAGGTAAAACTAAAAACCTCAAAAAGCAAGACATGCAAAAGACTTAAGAGCAAAACAGAAGCTCGAAAAAAAAAAGTCATAAATTACCTTCATATAAAAAAGAGAGGCTAAGTAAGAACTAAGTACTAACTAGTACTTAGCCGCATATAATAATTTCATTTTTGTGCCCCTAAGTTGTCAGTTGGGGACTTCAAAGATCCAAATTTACCCCCAAAGGAGCTGGGGGTAACCACCAATCCAATAAAAAACAACAACAAGGAAAACCAATACTTTAATCTTCTTGTGGAGGAGGGATGACTTCTTCATTAACAGGAGGAACGTGAGCAACTTGAGGCGAAGAGGCACGAGCAGCAGAAGTTTCACCATCAGATGGAGAAAGATTAAGACCTTGTTGAGTCTTCTCCATAGCCTATTTGGTTTTAGCTATTGTAGCGCTGAGGTCGAAACCTTCTTGACTCATCTCTGTCAATGTATTAAGGCGAGAATTCATATACTCCTAACTTACATCAACAACAGCCTCTTCTTCAGGATCATTATAATCTTTTTCCCTAATTTGAAGCTCGACTTTTAACCTATCCTTCTCCGCTTTAGCAGCTTCATGGGCATCCCTCAGAGGTATGATCGACTCCTCCAAAATTTGGACTCCATTTAATGCATTACGCAGTTCTTCTTGGGTCCGGGGGAGTGATTGTACGAGCTCGCCAAAATATACCTCCTTCTGCCCTAGCAAATCCTTCAAGTTCCTGATTTCTTCCGAGGCTTGAGACAGTTGTTCAGCAAATAAGGATTCCAGAATGCTCTTATCCTTATCAGCCTGGTTTGAAGAAGCCTTCTCCACCGCTAGTTCTGTTTCCGTAATCCTCAATTGTCTTTTCAAGTTATTCCTCTCCTCCTCTAAGGCATCCATATCAATTCTCAAGCTATCATACTGTTCCCTTAGATTACCAAGATCAGCCTGTAATTCTCTTGTTTTCTGATCCGAATTCGAGATCCTCTTCATAAGCTCCATACCAATAAGGTTGGTCTATAATAAGTAAACCAATTAGATATGATATGTTATTTAGATATGGTAAAATTCACATGTGGAAATAGAATTGCACCATACCTTCAAGGAGGTATGCACCACTTTATTGGCCCAAGTAAAGGCTGTATAGATAGCTAGCTTAGTTTTCTCCGTGGGACCTATCAAAGGTTTGAGCCATACCTCGGGCTCACCCGTCTTCTTAAAAAGACTTCCCTCAGCTGAAACCTCAATCATCACCCTCCACATCTCCCTGCTAGAAGACCTTACTTCCCTAATAGAAGGCATGGAAGCAGGCACGAATGGGACAACAGCAGGCACTGAGGGTTGGGGAACTGAAGAAGTCACGAGCGAAATAGCAGGCACGGAAGATTGAAGAATTGAGGAAACCACAGGTAAAGATATGGCAGAAATCGTAATAGCTAAAGGAGCGGAGAAAACATGAGGAACCGATGAAACATCTTCTCTTAAAGAGTCAGGAAAAAACTAGCTCAAGGAACATCATTAGGAGCAAGATCAAAACCTTTATGGAACAAGTACTCAACATAATCATGAACAGGGGACTGTGAAACGTTTTCATAGGTTAAGGGTCTAACTGCAGACACGGAAGGCAAAGTCATGGGTGTAGACTCGTCGTCCAAAACCACCCGCCTTCTCCGTGACCGGTGCACCAAAGCACCCTCCTTTTCTTCTTCTTCTTCTTCTTCTTCAGAACGGGACTCACCCATTTTCCTCTTCGAGGAAGACGAACTAACAATAATCTCTTGGGCCTAGGCCAGAGACATCTTTGGAACAGACAAAACAGACACCCCACGGATAGAAAACCCTATCAAAAAGCGGAAGATTAAGCGAGAATAAAATAAGGCTCTAGAAAGAAAAGAAGTAAAAAACTTCACTTACCGTGGGTTTTTACATGCCAACCGTACTTCCCAGTAAAGTACTTCCAATACCTTTCTTCTAATGGAGCGACAGACAACAACTTTTCTACCCAGTCACGGATACCGGAGACATTCTCAACAGTACCCATGATTACTGGAAGAAGAAAAAATAGATACAGTGTTAATAAAACATCTCAAAGAAAACAAATGCTAACCAAATATGTACTTACATGCACGATTCCACTTCTCAGGGAAGGAAAGATTCTCTTCACCCACTAAACCAACAGTGGGAACAGCGACATACTGTAGGTACCAACCTCCGCCCTTGTCACCATCAGGGATTACCAACACTCTCTTACTTCGAGCAGCCAGAGTAAAAACCCCTTTACGAAACATGATAAGAGACTAAAGATGAATAATATGGTTGAAAGTAAAAGGAACTGAGGCTAAGGAAGCTAAACTCCTAAGACACGCGACCACTCGCCACTCAAGCGGACCAACTTGTCCTAAAAAAATATCGAAGAAATGATAGAACTCGATTATGACTGGATCAATGGGAGGTCTAAACCCTAGTGTAAAAGGATACCTATAAGTAAAAGAATAACCCCTCTTATATGACGTTATTCTTTGATTACCGTTCGGTACATAAACAGGGAAATCAAACCTCCAAGAACAATCCCTACGAACCAGGGAAATATGGACCTCAGTAATAAGGGTTGAATACCTCTCAACACTGTCTAAAGAAGAAGACTGGTCTACAAGAACTGGGTTTTCCCTAGTAAAGACAAATTCAGCGGGAATAATTTCATCAATTTTAGGTTCACGAAGATGATCGTCTTTACCTCTAGATGAAGAACGAGAAGACTTAGCCCTAGGAGAAACTAAAGACCTAGCGGAAGGAGGAGAAATTATATGAGAGGAAGAAGAACCTCTGGAAGGAGTGGATCCTAAACTCCTTAATTTACCGCCCCTCCGACTCCTAGTTGGGGCAGAATAAGGTGTTAAGTTTTCCACATCTATTATTCTTTTAGGCTGATTTGATGAAGACATGTTTACAAAGGCAATGGAAAATTCTTTACAAATAAAGGAGACAAGTTATAAAATGTTTCGTGGAAGTAAAGAAAGGAAGAAGGATATATATACTTGAAGACGACCATCAAAAATGGGAAAAATAATGATGAAAGGTCATAATTAAAGGTGTCACTTCGGGACTGACGCAGCCGCAAAAAGCCCTAAAAGGTGCTGAGTAAATGCAGAACCAATCCGAGAAGGACACGTGGTATAACATTAAATAGAAGTGACAAACGACGCCTATGTTCATAAAAAGATGCGATGTTTCGAGGCAAAGCGGCGGAAAAATATTCCCTCCATAAATGAGCATCCACTTACCAAATATTAATTGATAAATATATGGTAAGTGGGGGGAATATCTGTATTGGTTAAAAAGAGTTTCACACGTAAGACAACTCTTGACAACTCAGCCAGTTATGTGGACACAGGAGAACGCGATAGCTGGATGTGATTGTTTGAAGAGGTACGGAACAAAGAGGCACGATTCAATAAACCCTCGAGCTTATAGCCAGGGGAAACTCTCTCTAATCGAGACAAGGAAGGGACACGGTCGGATTGAATCTAGACAGAGTTACTGATAGTTTAGGAATCCCCAATAAAAAGCCCAGACATTATGTAACCTTCACATAACAGTTACGGTTTCCCTTGGTAATGCCTCATTAATGTAATAATTAGTCATTAATGAGCAATAATTTCAAGAACCAAACATTATATTAAGAAACCTCCTATATAAAGGAAATAAATATAACTTGTAAGGACATCTGACTTTCGAATACAATCTACCTTGCTTTTCTATATTTCTGCAATATTGTCTATTAGTCGTTTATCTTTATTTAGTATTATTTCCTTGATTATCAGTAACCCGTGTTCATCCTAGAAATATCTTTGGTCAAAGGATCTAATTTCTTGGTTAAACATAAATGACTCTTCAATTCTTTCAACACTTTATGGCGTTCCGAAGTTCACGAGAAATCATATTTCTTCTTTAATAAAGAAAAGAATGACATCGATATGAATATGCTAAGGGCCATCAATCTACCGGTTAGCCTTTCTACCTGCTTTACACATTTCAGTCAGTCAGGGATATCTTCTATGGCCTTTATCTTGTTAGGATTTACTTTAATCCCCTTTGAGAAACCAAGAATCCAAGGAATTTTCCAGACCTAACTCCAAAAGGGCACCTCTCTGGATTAAGATCCATATTGTGTTTACTTAATGTCAAATGTTTCTTGAAGATGAATCAAATGGTCCTCTTCACTAAGATACTTAACCAACATTTCATCAGTGTACACTTTTGTAGTTTTTTTAATTGACACTCGAACATCTTATTAACGAGCCTCAAATAATTGGATCAGGCATTTTCAAGCACAAAAGACATTATATTATAGCTATATGTGCCAAAAATTGTGATGAAAGATGTTTTTGTTGATCGTATGGGGTGCACTTTAATTTTATTGTACCTAGAGTATGCATCAAGAAAACTCATCAACTCATGCCCAGTCATAGAATCGATCATTTTTTCGATGTTTGGCAATGAAAAATAATCCTTGGGAAATCCTTATTTAGATCTTAATAATCTATACACATTCTAAGCTTATTATTCTTTTTAGCTACAACTACTGCATTTGCTAACCAATCAGGATAATTACTTCTTGTATAGAGCCTATGTTTAACAACCTAGTTACCTTTTCGTTTACAAACCTATTTCTGATCTCGACTATCGGCCGCTGCTTCTGCTTTACCGGAGGGAAATTAGGATCCAAATGTAACTTGTGGACAGTCACGTCCAGTGGAATAATTGTCATATCTAATTGAGACAGTGCAAAACAATCAAAATTAGACTTTTAAATTCAATAACTCTATGCATGAGTTCAAGGCTCAACCCCATTCCAAAGTAAACCTTTTTATCTGGGAATTCTGTGAACAAATCAATTTGTTCAAGTTCCTTTGTGGTTGACTTTTTTAAATCCATTTCTTCTTATAACAGAAAGAATCTAGGCACCAAATGAAAATCCAAAGTCTTCTTCTCTCCATCGCCTTCAACCGTGATCGAAAGGGAAGTAGACATCGGTTCTTGTAATTGCTATTTGTTGGTTCCCTATGCCTTGTTGCTGGATAAGGTGACTGCATTCATTTCTCTCACAGTAAGTTGAACACCTCTAATCTGTTTGATCTCATCTGGTGTACGGAACATCATAAATTGATGGTAACTTGATGGCACAACCCTCATTTAATAAATCCATGGTCTACCAAGGATCACATTATAGCCCAGATCACCACTGACAACCTTAATTTTGTTACCCATTCGGCATGTGTAGGCAGTAGAATCTTCCTTCGGGTCGTTACGCTCGTTAAATTGAACCTAGGCATAAGCGTTGTCGTTGTAACTATGTTTCTGGTTGACATTGATTGTTAACAGACTCTCAATTGGATGATATTGGCTGAACTACTTGATCAACCAAAAGCTTTTAATTTTTAAATATAAAATATTTAAGGACATTACCAAAGCGTCATTGTGCGACAAAATAAGACCGTCCACATCATACTCCGTGAAAGTGATTTCATCATCTTCTGATGCTTCTCGGATTCTCTTGCCATGATTTACCAATATCTTGGTCTTTTTCATTGCCGGAAACGTCTCCTTAGTTATTTCTACCCCACCAAAAATCATGTCTATTGTTAAACAGGGTGATCTTGCGGCCGGTTTCGCATGTTGCATTGCATCTCGATTCCTCTCATAATTGTTCTTAGCTAGGTCACGCAGAAATTCTCTCAGGTGACCATTTTTCAATAACATTTCCACCTCTTCACGAATGCGCCAATAGTCCCCAGTCATGTGGCCATGTATTCCGTAGAATTCACACCACAAACTAGGATCCCTTTGATAGGGATTTCATCGAATTGGTTTCGGGAACCTTGCCTCTTTAATGTTTCTCGTAACTGAAACCAACTCTACCAAACTGAAGTTAAAATTGTAATCTGATAATCGGGGATATCTTGAATCGCAAGACCCTGATGGTTCTTTATCCTGCAAAGTCCTACTACTCCAACCACGATCAGTTCTTTTATCCGGTCCAAATCTTTCTGATGACTAAAAACCTTTAGCTCCACGTCCATCAGATCTTTCACTTGATAAATAAGGTTGGAAATGGCTCATGGATGACCTCCAGTCTCCATCAAAATCATTTTTGAAATTTTCTTTATTCCGATCGCGATTATAACCCTTGAATAACACCGAATAACTCAAATGATCATCCTAAATTCCAATATTTTATTCATAACGATTATGGACATCTTCCTATGTTGTAGTCTAATATTCCAACAAGATCTCCTTTAACTTCCTCAAGGAATCAGAGCATAAAGGATTGAGGCCTTTGGTGAATGGCTCTATTGTCCATTCATCCGGTACTGCCGTCAACAACATCATTTTCTTTTGGAACCGTATCACGAACTCTCGAAGCAATTCAGATTCTTCTTGAGCGATTCTAATAAATTCGCTTCCTGGGTTGGATTTTTCTTGCCCCCACATGATCTTATCGAAGAATATACAAGCATTTCAAAAGAATTAATTGAATGTTCATGTAAAAGAAAATACCACGTTAAAGCTCTCTTTGTAACGGTTTCGCCAAATTTCTTTAGTGAAACAGATTGGATCTCATGCAGACCAAATCATTTCCCCTTATAACACGTAGTATAAGTTCTGATGTGCTCCTGTGAATCTGGAGTTCCATCATATTTTTGTCTATCCGGCATCTTGAACCTCTTTAGGATCAACTTCGGGGCCGCACTTGGTTTTAACGGTAGCTGAGTATATTTCTTTGAATCCGGACCCTTTAATATCAGAGGTGTCCCCGGATCAGATCTTCCGAGCATGGAATTTTCTCGGGTTTTGGTACATTAGATCATTCATTCCCCTCATAAATATCATGAGCTCGGTTTTAAAAGGATAATCTATATTATTATCATTCATGGATCCACTGTCTGCACCACTTGCTTGAATATCATTAATTTCAAACTCCTCTCTCGAAGCGATGTTGTTCGTTCTTTGTACTATTTGATTTTCAGGCATGCGGGAGGGGCTCAAACTCCTCCATTGGAATTATTAGAGGCAACCAAAAGTGCTTACTAGAGCTCAGTTATTATTTGGTCTTGTCTTGAGAGATGATTCATTATTGCCCTTTGATACGCTCTCAAAACTTACACTATTTTGACTATAGATTCATCATCCATATCATCAACGGTAAGACTGCTCACACACCGAAGATTTGGTTCTTCCCGTACTGGAGTTGTGTCATCTCCGTCGTTTCGAGTTTCATTAGTTGAATCATCACGTTGACCTCTATCACAGAAAATATCCTCACGCTCGTTGTTTATCCCAACATTGAATGCATTGTTAGAATCATTAGTTTCCATATCTACTTTTACCTTACTAAAAGAAGCGTCAAAATACAAATAACACATGAATAGATACAAGTAATACCACAACTATCTATGCACATTGGTGGATGTAAAACTGTTTACCTATAAAATGGTACAGTTGAATTTGTCATGTGGTTTATAGACACGTGAATAAATTTGATCTAAGAATATAAAGTGACAAAGAACATAAATAAATTAATTAATTATAATTGAAGAAAATAGAAGCCTGACTTGAAGTGACCTTTTCCATATGCAACAATAAGAACAGAATATAGAGAAAAAAGATTTAATGATAAGCAAGAGTAAGTTTAGCTTTTTATCATATAGGTAGTTCGTCCCTACAATGATCACAACTTCATCTATTTATAGCTAAATTCAAGGAGACAGGATCCTCAAATCAAGCTCTTCTTTAATATGAATAAAGACCCCTCATGATAGTTGCATAACAATTGAGTGTAAATTCAAAGATTCTTTGTAACGGCCGTTCTTTGTATGGTGCCTTCTTCAACCGATACCTCACTTTCAAACCTTTGTCTCCGGTTTAAATGTCTTCGGAACTCACACAATACCAGTCACATGATCGTAACCACCGTCAGTTATTTGCTGATTCATACCTTACTTGTCTTTGCTGCCACGTGGATATTCGCTTGTCATTCATAAATTTTGCCCCATACAAAAACAACATGCCAAAAAATACTAGGGGTGGGCGTTGGCCTGTTCGGTTCGTTTTTCATGAAGTTCGGTTCGATTTGTTCAATTTTCAGTTTTCTATTTGGTGCACCAATAACCGAACCAAAATTAGTTCGGTTTCTTTGATTTTTGCTAATTCGGTTCGGTCGATTATTGGTTCAATTTGGTCGGCTTGGTCTTGTCGTATTGAGCTTTTAAATCGGACTTTTTCTACTAAAAAATATGACTAATTTCATGTTTTAATGCAACTAAAACTCAAAAGCACAATACTTATGGAGATTTTTACATTGTTGGTCATTACCAAAAAGTTATTTTAATAAAGAGCAGCACTTTTGATTTATTTTTAAAATGATAGATTTATTAACATTTATAGCATCTTCAAGATTGTTTACGTGCAAACAGGTTTAAAGTTAAATAATTATCTCAAATTAAGGCATCAATTATCCTTATCAATTTATTCTCAATTCTCTCTCTTGATTTAACTATCATTCATTCTCTTTCATCAAAATAATATCCTTACCATTGTACGCTTTATTACTCAAGAATTCGGTAGGTGTTATAAAATAATAAAAGAAGAAGAAGAGCATTGCACAGAAAAGTAGAGAGAGATAATTCTTAGTGATTTGGGATGAATTACAATGGAATAGAACTTCTCTATTTATAGGGAAAAAGTGACTTATCCACCAAGTAACAAACCCTAAGATCTCTCTAAAATATAGACATTCACCATAAATAAAATTCTATTTATAACACCCACCCTTGAATGTCTATTCAACAGATAATGTGCCTCGTTAAAACCTTAACTAAAATAAAACCCAATTAGAAAAAAATTATAGAAAAGGAAAAAGAGTACATATATCTAACAATACGCCTTTTGGTTTCCTCATTAAAAACCTTGCAAGGAAAACCCAGTGGGACAAAATCTTGTAAGGGAAAAAAAGAGTGCAACACGTATTAACTCCCTCTGATGAGATCATCAATGCACATCCATGAGCCTTCGCATTACAATCTTGTACACTAGCTTCTTGAATGTTGACGTCAGCAGAGACTTGATGAATAAATCATCCATATTAAATTCAATGAATATGTTGCACCTTGAAAATCCTCGCTATCACATTATCATGCTTATAGAGAATTCATAATTCATTCCATGCAACCTTTTCTCAAATGTTTATCATCTCTCCCCCTCATGTTAGAAAAACTAACTTGCTCCTTCAACTTTGGGAGCCCATCTTTGTGCAGTATGGTGTTAATCAAAATATGCACTGCACTTTAATAATAATAAGATGGAATTATTTTTTTTTTACCCCGAACCACTTGTGAGGAGAGAATGTAGTATACTTTCGTATATAACATATATCAAAATGATGTAGATAACAGTGTTCTCATAAGCAATAGTTTAGCTATTAAGTGAAGACACTCATTAAATCATTTTGCTAAATGAAACCAACTTATCAAGATGAACTATCTTGAATAAAAAATCTAGAAATTATGCTCGAAATTAAATTATTGATCAAGTTACCTCGCAAATACCATGCTGCAGATTAATAATAATCGCACATGTAACCATCTCATAGATGCATCTTATGTGGTATACATGGCAGGTGAATGAGCCCAGATCCACCTTTGATATTACCCATGTGAATTCTCTTTTGTTTCTGCACATCATACTTATATTGATATGGCTAAACCAATTATGCCAACTGAATAAATTGTCAAGATTGATAAATTTCAAGTTTACACCATGACGTGTGAAATTATGAATAAACTCTAAGTTTATTATGATATGAGTTTTTATATTAATAAACATCCACTTTATTGTGGTATTCCTTTATTTGTTTAGTACAAGCTGGAGAATGAAGCGGTTAACTTTTCACATATATACTATCCCGCTACAAGTTGTGGTAATAGAAGATATTAAATCTTTTCTTTATTTATAGTATCAATATAATCAACCACTTTCGTGAATACTTTAGAAACTCAATAAGTTTCATTGAGACTTACTGCAACACAATAAATTGACATATAATCAATTGTATTCCTCTAAAATAGTAATAATTGTCTCTTTCAGAACCCTGAATTAATTTGGTACTACCACATATTCATCAACATCCATAAGTTGAATATCACTTTTAAAGAGAAAGTTATAAATTATGGTCATTGTCAAAATTATATGCAAGATTTGTTTCTTGCATTACTGTTATCTTTTAGTAATCACATTGCCAAAATATTTTGGCGTACAATAGGTATGTGACCAATGACCATTCATGCCATAATAATGACATTATTTTCTTATATCATCTCAAACATTTTTCTAGAGATTAGTGTGGTATATCCACTACCACTAGCACGTTCATATTCTTCCAATAATGAATATGTATTCATAAATTAGATGTTGTCACATTCACATCATGAATGGACCATAATCATCTATATGTGCTTTACAAAATCTCATGTCAAATCGATGAAAAATATTACTTTCGCAGAGTGAATGATTAATTTGAGAACCCTTATTATTCTCATTATCACAATGATGACGATTATAATTTCGTCTATTGTCACATCCACATCCGTTGATACTTTCACGATAATATTTTGTCTTCTTTCAGACTTATCACATATTGCTATCACATTCTCTTAAGGGGAATGAGAATGAAGCAAATTCAATGGGACGTATTTTCACTTCTTTTCCCATAATCATATATGATTTGATCATGGCATGTAAATTTTACCATTTCGGGTGGTTATAATCTCTTATAAACTCCAATAGAGTTATACTCAAAATTTATTATCTTTGCTTGTATTTAAAATCAAATTATAGAATTTGAAGAATTTAAAAGAGAAAAATAAAGTAAAATATTTGCCTTAAATCTAGAATTTAATCATGAAGAAAGTTCATGAAACAATTGACAATCAATATGCTCAATCCTAAATCTTCTACTCAATTGGTTAGAGTCTCGTGCTGATAACGTGTTATAAAACAATAAAAGAAGAAGAAAAGTATTGCACAGAAAAGTAGAGAGATAATTCTTATTGATTTAGGATGAATTACAATGGAATAGAACCCTTCTATATATAGGAAAAAAGTGACTTAGCCACCAAGTAACAAACCCTAAGATCTCTCTAAAATATAGACATTCACCATAACTAAAATTTTATTTATAACAGTAGGATTGAAAGAAGTGTAATTATAGGATAATAACATTCAAACTTTATTTTTTAAAAACCCAAATATAAACTCACAAATAAACGTGTAAGGTATCAAATTATACATTTAATATTATATACCAGCAATTTTTGTAAATAAACTGTATAAATAAACATACATGTGTATATATTATACCACTATTATATTATTTAGACTTAATGGCTTCTTGGACACTTAAACTTGTATCGATTTGTAAAGCCAATACATGAACTTATATTTTTCCCATTTGGACACTTCAACTTGACGGAATGAATACTAATAAACACTTTCTGTTGAACGTGTTCACCAATCGCTCTGACATGAATGCCATGTCACATGTTTGGTCTTTATTATATGACATGTGGATTTGTGGGTCCTATATTATTAGAAAAAAATTAATCTTTAAAATTTTTAATTTCGTTTTCTTTCTCTTTTTTCTCCGCCATACATAGCCAATAGTTCACCAACAACTCCAAACCTCTGCCATTTTCAACCATCATCATCTTCTTCCTCCTATATGAAAGCTTCGTCCAAACAACAATATCGCCTACTGTTTTTTTCTCTTTTCTGCTTTGACAACTTGTGTTATATACACACTATTTACAAGGTAGCAATGGATGACAGCTTCAGAGTACAGATGGACAAGATCGTCGGCTCTCTGACTTCGACGACGACGACGACGACGACGCCCTCCTCCAATTTGAGTTCTCTCTGGTGTTTAACCGACGGCGAGATTCACAAAAGGGAATGGGAAAGGGATAGTCCCTCCCGGGAACTACTCGACTTTGATTCCAAACCCTGCCCTCCTCATATTGACGGCTTCTTCGCTAAGCCCCACCTGCAAACCCTAGATTTCCCCAAACAGCTCCAGTCCGATCTGGAAGAGCTCAGTGACGGCCAAGAAGAACCATATGATGATGATGCTGATGATTCGGATATCCGGTCTTGCATTTCTTTTTCCAGTAAATCAACGCATAACAATTTGGACTATTTTTAGATTTGTGCTTGCCATCCTTGTGCAGGAGCCATTTAGTGAATGGGTAAGAGAAAGGGAAAAAGAAACGGGGAAGGGGAGGGAAAGTAGGATAGAAAATGAAAAAAGTTTACAGGATGGGGGAGTTGCTTGGGAAGATGAGAGAGGTGGAAAGGGAGGGGAAAAGAGGGGGAGAGAGAAAGGTCTTTTTTTCTTTTTTTCCTTTCTTTTTATTTATATTTTATTCTATTTCTAATATTTTTTTAATAAAAATAAAACTATTCCTGCACCTTGGCAGTGTGATTTGCACACAATTTAGCCATGTCAGCTGTGCCACTTCCACATAGGCTTGGTCAATGGTCAAATGTGTTTATTAGTATTCATTCCTATAAGTTGAAGTGTTCAAATGTGAAAAATATAAGTTCATGTATCGGCTTTACAAACCGATACAAGTTTATGTGGACAGGAAGTCATTACGCCTATTAATTATATAACCAAATATGCTAATTAGTTATGCAATATTCTAAAATTATTCCAAATATACTAACAATATTTATTTGTGGGACTTTATTTGTGTTTGAGCTTCAAATTTTATAATGTAAATATGTGAAAAAGTTGGGCTACACAACTTAAGAGGAGCCCAAAGGTTAGGACCCATATTAGAAAACTTCGGTTTTTCGGTTTAACCGAAATCGAAATTGCAAAACCGAGCACCGAAATTATAGAAAATATAAAAAGCAAGCCGATCGATTGAACCGAAAAATCGAAATTGAATGGACCGAAATTTTTTATTCGATTTTTTTGTTTAGGTCGGTATTATGCCCACCCAAAAAATTACCACTGGTAACTCAAACCTCATGCAACAATTTATTATTGGGTAAAACAAATTGGGAATGTAGTAATACACCGATAAGAGCTTTTGCTTCGCTGTCCTTTCCATTTATCTTCACAAATTAACCACCATTCAAAGGCTCAAGCATTTAACATTACACACACATTTAATTCAGTCACAAGCTAGGTAAACGCTTCACCACAAATTCAAAGAGTACACGTGAATAGATACATCAAATCCACTGAACCAAAAAGAAAATACAAAAGATGATTAAAGAAAAACAGAAGATACACAAGTTACATAAACTGATATCATTACACACATACTTGTTCCAGAGTTTCTTTCAAAAATTAATTTTGAGGCCAAATCACTATTCTTTTATTTCACCAAACTGAAGTCCACAGTACTGGAACCTGATGAAGTAATGCCACCGGGGTAAATTTTTTCGCCTTTACTATTCTTACTATTCGTGAGTAATTTTTTCAAGTTACCACCCTCATTACTACTTTGGCCACTTTTCTCCTTTTTTTCAACTTTTCCTTTGGGTTCTTTTGGAGCAATTGAAGATGAGCATAACTAAATTCCATAGAAGCCATATTTTGAAATTTAATTAGCCTCAAACAAAATCACTAGACTTCAATGTGTGATCTTGTGAATAATGCTTGATGTCTAAGAGCAACTTAGAAAGGAGAATTTATAGAGGAAAATTCTTTGCATTTGTTAAGCAAACAATGACTTTTTTTATCTGGTTGCTAAAGGTGACCATTACTTCATTAGGCTAAAATATTATACTAACTGTGCGGTTTAATTAGTACGGAGATAAGCTAAAGAAGTGGAGGGTTTACATTTACACATAGAAAGTGGTTATCTTTTTAAGGTGGCTTAACCATTAGTAGCAAAGACATTATAGTTGGGCTAGCGTTAATGGAGTTAGCTGTCAGCCTTTAACTTGTAGCAATATTAACAAGTTGGACAATATAATAACTTTTGACTATTTGTTATGTCCAACATATGTGGTTTCTCTTAAAACGAAAAACATGAAAGAAAAGAAAACAAGAGAAGGAAACAAAAAGAATTTAATGTCAAAGCTGATTGATATATGAGTAGTTGACTTATTTGCTTCTGAAGTTAATGAACATTTGAACGCACTATTATTATTAAGGCTAAGATTGATGTGTAGTTCATTATACAAGAGTATTAAGGCTTTATGAAAATTAGTGAAAGTCAGGGCCGGTTGGAGCGTAAGAACACTAAAGCAATGGCCTTAGACCCCGAAAATACTTAGGGTCCCAAAATTTATAAATAATATATATTATTGTAACGATCCGATCGATCGTTTTGAATATTTGTATTCCGTTTGGCTATTTGAAGTATTGATTAGCTCCGTGTGATGTATCATGACTTGTGTGAATCGTCGGTTTTGGTATTCAGGCGATTCGAAATTGATTTGGAGAATGATTCTCAACTAGGAAGATTTAAGTTGGAAGTGTTGATCAAGTTTGGCTTTTTAGTATTTCAACTTGGATCGGAGTGTTGATGGTTCCATTAGGTCCGAATGGTGATTTTGGACTTGGACGTATGCCTGGATTTGCATTTGGATCTCTAGAAAGTTTCGGCACTAATTGGCGAAAGTTGTAATTTGAAGGTTTGGAATGTTCATAAATTTGATCGAGAGTTGACATTGATGATATCGAGTAATAATTGTTGTTCCGGAGTTGGAATAGGTTCTTTATGTCATTCGGAACTTGTGTGTGAAATTTTGTTTGATTCCGAGTTGATTTGATGTGGTTCAACACGAGTTTTGAAAATTGAAAGTTCAAAAGTTCATTAAGTTCGATTTGAGGTGTGATTCCTGGTTTTGATGTTGTTGTGCATGATTTGAGCCCTCAAATAAGTCTGTGTTATGTTATGTGACTTGTTGGTATGTTCGGTAGGGATCCCGTAGAGCTCGGATGAGTAACGGACGTGGTTCAGATCATTTTTATTTCTTGTTGCATTGCTGAAGATTTCTGGTGCTGGTCTAGCCGCATCTACGGAGCATTGGTCTTAGAAGAGACTTCGCAGTGCAGGCTATTCTTCGCTAGAGCGGGAAAAGGCTGGATGAGGGTGTATCGCATAAGCAGAAAGCTGGGCACAGCTGCACGTCTGCCGGCACAGAATCTTGATCGTATAAGCGGATGACAACTTATTTGGGAGATTGTGCTAAAGCAGATTAAGCCTCGCACCTACGATTGCGCAGAAGAGAAACAATGTCCGTAGGTGCGAAAGGTCAGCTGGTTAGTGGATTTCGCAAAAGCGGAGCTTGTGTCACTGAAGCGACATTGCAGAAGCGGCTATTAGTACCATAGATTGAAAGTACCTGGGCAGAATCTATAAATTTGAGGGTTGTCCATTTTTATCATATATTGAGCTATAGACCTCAGATTTGGATGATTTTGGAGGCAATTATCATTACATGGATTGGGGTAAGTGTTCTATTGTAATGATCTAACCGATCGTTCTGAGAAATTGCACTTTGCTCGGTAGTTTTTGGGCATGAGTAGCTCCGTATGATGTATTATAATTTATGTGAATTGTCGATTTTTGTTATCAGGTTATTCAAAATTGACTTGGAAGAATGATTCTGAGCTAGAAGATTTTAATTCAAAGGTTTGACCAAGCTTGAATTTTTAGTATTTGACCTCGGATTGGATTTCTAATGGTTTCGTTAGCTCCGTTGGGTGATTTTGGACTTACGAGCGCGCCCGGATTATGATTTGGAGGTCCGAAGTAGAATTTGGCTTCAAATGGTGAAAGTTACAATTTAAGAAGGTTTGAAAGGGAGTGGACTTTTTAATATCGGGGTCGAATTCTGATCCCGGAAATTGGAACAGGCCTGTAATGTCAAATGTTACTTGTGTGCAAAATTTGAGGTCAATCGGACGTGATTTGATAGATTTCAGCATCTGTCGTGGAAGTTTAAAGTTTCAAGTTTATTGATTTCGAATTGAGGTGTGATTCACCATTTTGATGTTGTTATGTGTATTTTGAGCCCTTGATTAGGTCCGTGTTATGATATGGGACTTGTTGGTATGTTCGAACAGGGTACGGAGGGGCTTGGCTGAGTTTCATATAGGTTTGATTTGTGTTGTGCTCGTTTTTGATGTTTCGATGTCGTTTCTCCAACCATAAATGGTAAAACACTAAGAAAATAAGCTCTAATTTTTGTTTTTATTGAAGCATCAGATCCATATCGTAATTACAGAGCCATAACAAAAAGAATCGTCGAATTTGGACATCGTATGAGGGAGTTATGCTCATTTTAGTGTCGGAGAAGAGAGGTGGTGCTGGTGTTTTCGCAGATGCGAAGTTGGGTCCGCATCTGCGGCCCCGTGGGTGCGAAAACGGTCTGCAAAAGAGGAAACGATAGCTGGAAATGCGCAGGTGCAAAGTTTTTATCGCAAAAGCAAAAATTCCTTGGTATAAAAAATCAGACTGCGTTCTTTTGGTATTATGAGCATATCTTGAGTTCTAGAGCTCCAATAGAAGTGATTTTTACGAAGTTCTTCTCGTCTTTTAATAGGGGTCAGTATCTATCTACAATTTTTGTATTTTAATATGATCACAGAGATTCATTTTTGAATTAATCCATATTTTGATTGGAGAATTGGTGATTTTTATCAAAAACTTTTCTAAAGTGAGTAACTAAGTTTTGAACATCGATTCAGAGTCGGAATTGAATGAAATTAGTATGGTTGGACTCATAATTGAATGGGTCGTGTAACTACCCGGCCGGTCGTTCCGAGAATTTAGCCCCGGTTCCCCCGTTTCTGCTTCATTTTATGTGGTTCAGCTTCATTTATATGTGTTGGGTCGGTTCGTTCGGGTTCAGAGTGGTCATCGTGAGCATTGAGGCAATTAGTCTCTCAAGGTAGCCTAATAGTTGAGGAAGTCAACTGAGAGTTGACTTATTGGTGAACAATATCGGAATGCGGATTTTATGGCTCGGATAGTTTCGTTAGGTGATTTGGGACTTAGGAGTGTGTTCAGAATATTTTTGTGATGTCCGGTGTAGAATTAGGCTTGAATTGGCGAGAGTTAGTTTTGGTGATTTTCGGTTGGCAGTGGAAAATAAGCTATCGAGATCGGAATGGAATTCCGGAAGTTGGAGCAAGTTCGTAATGTCATTTTGGTAATGTCTGCAAAATTTCAGGTCAATCGGAGGTGTTTTGGTTGGTTTCGGCATAGTTGGCGAAATTTGGAAGTTTCAAAGTTCATCGGCTTAAATTTGATGTAAATTTGGTATTTTCGTGTTGCTTTTGGTGTTTCGAAGGCTCGACTAAGTTTGAATGATGTTATGGGATATGTTGGTATGTTTGGTTGAGGTCCCTAGGGCCTCGGGATTGATTCAGATGGTTAACGGATCGATTTTTGGTTTTGGAACTTGGCAGATTTTTCTGGTTTTTGTTGCTGAGATTTTGTTCACGCGTTCGCGTGTGGGGTGCCGCGTTTTTGAAGAGTAGTTTGGGGGAGCTGAAATTTTGTTCTGAGTGAGGTAGTCAATGCGTTCGCGTTCAAGGGCACGCGTTCGCGAAGAAGAGTGGGGGTTTGGGGACCCCCCAGGGGTTTATGTTCTATGCGTTCGCGTGGATGGTACGCGTTCGTGGTGGGCAAGTCAGGTAAGGCATCGCATTCGCGATGGTTCTGACGCGTTCGCATAGGGTTAAGAGAAGGGGGAGCCAGTTTGTGCTTTGCAAATGCGGTCCTGGTGATGCGTTTGCGATGAAGAAATATTTTAGCTGGGCAGAATGTTTAAAAGGCCTGAAGTGCGAATTTGGCTTATATTTTCCTTCATTGTTGCATGCGAGTTGAGAGCTATTGAGAGGGATTTGAAGGGAAATCAAGGGAATCATTTGGAGGTAAGATTTTTAACTTTAGAAATCGTTTTTATGTCAATTCCTAAGTTATTAAATCATAAAATTTTTGGAATTGAACCAAAGTTGGGGAAGAAGGGTGCATGAAAAGTTTATTTTTCTTTTGAGGATTTGAGTGGGAAATTGTGGTCCGATTTTGATCTTCTTGGTATGTACGAACTCGTGGGAGGATAAGGGTTCTTGTGATGTAATTTTTATCGGATTTCGAGACGTGGGCCTGGGGCTCGGGTTTGGCCGAATTTCGATATTCTTGTATAAATTGATAATTTTCGATTGGGTTGTGTCCCTTGAGTATATATTGATAATGTTAACTGGTTTTGGCTAGATTCAGAGCTATCGGGAGCCAATTTGAGGGGCAAGAGCATGGCAGACTAGTATTGTGGCCCGGTAGAGGTAAGTAATGGTTATAAATCTTGTCCTGAGGGTATGGAACCCCGGACTGCATTATTTTCTCACTGAATTTGGAATGGCGCACATGTCGGATGACGAATATGTGGCGCCTACTGATTTTTGGATTAGACTAGGTCCTCTTCGCGGAAACTAATGAGTTGCATATTTACTCAAAATCTTGTGTTAAATTATGTTCTAAAGATTTGTGAAGTATTTGGGCTGTAAGCCGTGTTTGGGGCCTCGTGCCGATCTGTTTAGACACTTTGAGGGTGTTTTACTGCTGTTTTCCTCACTACCTGTTGATGGTTTTACTCAGCATCATTATGCATACTATTTTATTTGAAACTCAGCCTGATTTACACTACATGAGCATTAAAATAATGTTTTCGGGTCGAGTACCCCGTTCTACTACTTCGCCTGAGGGGCTTTTCGAGTGGTTCCACCGAGTGTGGCATAGGGCCAAGAGTGATTGTGAGGATATGATACGCCACGAGGTGGCTTGATATTAGCGCTTGGGATGAAGAATCCCCTTCGGAGTCTGTACACACCCCTAGTGAACGCACCGAGTGCGAGTGACGAGTGATTGTGAGGCATGAGTGACGGTGAGGTGCTGAGTGATTGTGAGGTGCTGAGGGATTGTGAGGCATGCCTGAGGGGCTGATTATGAAACATGTTTTTGCCCAAGGGGCTACTATGATTTTTCTACATTCATTTGCATACCAAATCCTTTGTTTTAAAGTTGTTAAAAATGTGCATTCTTTAAAGGACTTTTTATGAAGCTGATTTTTAAGACATGATGATTTCGTATATCTATGTTATACTATTGGAAAGTAAGGCTGTGTATATCATGACTTGATGACATTGATTTTATGTGTTTCTTGCTGCTCAGACCTGATTTATTTTCATTACTACTGAGTTGGCGTACTCACATTACTCCATGCACCTTGTGTGCAGATTCAGGTGTTAGGGCATGGTGAGCTGCCTATCTGTTCCAGAGATCCTCAGAGGTTTGCAAGGTGGCTGCATGCGTCCGCAGTCCTGCTCCCTCTCTTGTTTAATATTATAGAATTTATTTTCGTTGAGTTGTATATTTATGTAGATGCTCATGACCAGTGACTCCAGGTTCTCGGGGGTTGTATTTATTATTCAGTATAGTTTTGACTATTTTTTTTTATAATTGTAAAAAAGAACTTTATGGGTAATCGATATAGTAAAGAGGTAAAAGGGAAGTTCATTATGATTTGAGTGAAGTTTTGGCTGGCCTAGTTCCATGATAGGCGCCATCATGGCTGGCCTGGATTTTGGGTCGTGATAGGTCGTCGGATTTTGTGAGTTTTGTCGGGTTCTGAGGTGCGGGCCCGGGTTAGACTTTTTGGCCGATTTTGGGGTTTTGATTAAAGATTCGACCTTTTTTTTATTGGGATTGGTTCTTTAGCATTGTTTGATGTATTTGAGGTTTTTTGGTTAGTTTCGAGCCATTCGAAGGTTGGAACGCGTGAGAGGGCATTTTTGGAGCATCACTTGGTTTGCTCGGTATTGGAATTGGCTTGTTCGAGGTAAGTAACTCTTCAAAACTTAGTTCTGAGGGTATGAAACCCTGCATTACGTGTTATGTGATTGGTATTGAGGTGACACACATACTAGGTGACGGGCTTGTGGGCGTGCACCGTGTGAATTGGGACACTGTTGCTCCCATGGCACTGTCTAGTAGCCTTAATTTGTTGATAATTGTGTTTTCACTATGTAATATAGTAATTGAGCTATCGATCATGCTAGATATCATGTTTAGACTTATGCTGATACTCTTGGGACCCACTGAGGTCATTTTTGGTGTGGAGTTATATGCTTTCATTGTTTTATATATACTGAGTCATACGCGCGCATATGCATATCATATCTCAATTTCTCCTGTTATTTATTAATGCATCACATCATCATATTCGGGCTAGTTTCATGACACTGTGAGCCCGAGAGAGAGAGAGTAGAGAGATTGATGAATGAGTGAGGCCGAGGGCCTGATTGTGAGGATATTTATGGGATCGGGCTGCACGCCATAGCATGTTTATTTATAGGATCGGGCTGCACGCCACAACATGTTTATTTATGGGATCGGGCTTCACGCTGCAACATGTTTACTTATGGGATCGGGCTGCATGTTGCAGCATGTTTCATCGATTTATGCGAAGACTGGCTTGATATAGGGCTTGGGCTGTAGGAGCCCCTCCGAAGTCTGTACACACCCCCAGCGAGCGGAGGTACCTACTGAGTGCGAGTGCCAAGTTATCACACCCCGAACCTGGAGAGGGGTGGCTGGCACCCGGTGCCGCATTGGCCCGAGCGAACCACTCTGTAACTCATTTATTTTCTTTGTGACTATCATGGGCCAACATGGCCAGAACTCGTAATTTACAACTTGTAAGTGGGCAACACTGTATCAATAAACTATCGTTCTTAAACCATCAATACATATGGACCGTCAAGGCCTCTGACATACTGTCCAAACTGAACCTTTGTCTACAAAGCCTCTAAGATTATTTAACCACAAACGGGACAGGGTACCGGCCTACCTATAAGTCTGTAGTAAAACTCTGACATGATGACTCATAGACTAGGTTGCACTCCGAATGAGGTGGAGTCTTACCGATCCTTCGCTGAATGCCAATCTCGTCTACTATGAGGGCTCGTCAAACTGATTATCTATACCTGCAGGCATGAATGCAGCGTGCCCAACAAAAGGACGTCAGTACGAATATTGTACTGAGTATGTAAGGTAGAACTGAAATGTAATAATAAGTCAACATTAATTAAGGACATGGAAGGAAACATGGAGTAAATGACTCAACTAGTAAGCCTGAATAGCTTTGTAAATCATAAATTACTTTTAGCGTCATGCATATGCATATGAATGTTATGTCATGCATAGGTACATGTGGTAGCATACAAACTAAATATATACACTATTATTTTATTAAAATATCCATGTAAAAATAGTAATCAAATTAACTATTAAACTATAAATATACATTTAAACAGAGTAACATAATTGTTGTAAACATACAATTGCATCAAACAATATCACTATTAATCAATATAACTAGTAATACTATAACTACCCAAATGATAACTATTTTTGTATATAGCTTTAAATATATATCATGTTTATCATACAAAGAATTCTTTCATATCTATTTTAACATTTTATATCACCATGTGCTACTACTGCTTAAATTCACATCAAATATTACAATCCTTATTTTAACTATGTTAACATTTTTGTTTATCATTCTAATACTAATTAAATGCATGTCACTTCATTCCAAATGTATTCCATTTATTTTTAATTGTTAACTGTTAATATTATATAAATATTCATTGTAAAAATACATATATTTTCTCAACTTATAATTTTCCTAATCTCATATAAAAAATAAAAATTTTAGTATGCTAAATTCTTAAAATGGTAAAAAGATAACCTTATTTTATTTTTTATTTTTGCATGAAGTACAAATTTATTACATCTTACAAAAATTAAAGAAAAAATTTCACATATATCATCATTTGTTTAGCAATTATTGAAAATGTTTATTAAGCTATTATATTGAAACATAAATCTGCAACAAATTTAACTATGCATGATATATAAAAATTAATCAATTTCATAGATCAAAATTATCCAACCTTAATAATTAGAACAATTAGCAAATTACTCCTAACTAATTACAATATAGAAGAATAGAAAACTCATGTGCACCATAAATACGTCAGTGGCTTAAAATATATAAGACATCTCCATAAAATAAGTACATATATATATATATATATATATATATATATATAAGTTTATAAATGGATATACTTAAATATTTGGTTGGTTTGATTCTTTTTTTTAATTAACTTTTTTGTTAAATGCCAAACCAAACTATATAATGTCTATTTGTTTAAATTGAAAAACAAACAAAAGAAAACCAAATCAAAGGATATGTTAGATGTTTCACATCTGATTTATTTGGGTTTTGATTTGGTTCGATTTCTTAAGGTCATAAACTGGCACGTATGATTATCTAACCAATTAAAACAGAATCTAAAAGACAATATTAGATACAAAATATTTTAATGTGAGGCCTTCAATTTTCATCATGGTTCTCGTTCCCTTTTTATAAAGTAGTAGATATGCCTATAGCTAAAAATAATGGTATAAAATAATAAGGAAGCAAACATATTTCCTTAAAATGTTTGAGTTGTTTCAGAGTACAAAAAGGGATAATACTTGTTATGTACATATCACACTCCCAAACAAGTGAGACTCTCTAAGAGTAAATCTACCATTTAAAAAAAATGAAACAAGGAGATGACGTCAAGCTTCTCAAGCATTGCCTTTAAAATCTCTAGTCTATCAATCCAACTTGTAACTAACGCTTCTTGTTCAATTATAATCTCAAGAACTTAACATTGACTTTACATGATAACTTAAAACTTTTATATTATCTCTTTTAAAAACACATCAACGTAACAAAAATGCATATAATAAATCTCACTGTTAAGAAATGTGGCGCTCAAACTCGCGGGATGTAACACGAGTGATTGGGGGGATTGAGTGATTGGGAGCACTGGGTGACTGTGAGGACTGAGCGACTGGGAGGACTGAGTGAATTGATAATATGAGAGTATGCATATGGTTTTGTCACTGAGTTGCATCACATTTGAGATTCACGCTTGACATATAGGAATATAGATGCATTTTTTTCCTCATGCTATATAGTATCACGTCATTCATGACTTTTTACACAAATTGATATGTGGGTATAGAGAGGTGTTTTTGCACTTGTTATTTGGAAAGAAAATGAAACTTCTTACTCATTGTTGAAAGGATTTTGGGAAAAATCATAGTTTTCAAACTTACCTATATTTTTGGCATTTTGGCAAAAGAATTGAGTTTTCACTAAGATATTTGAAAAGCATGCCTATTTTCTAGAACTGTGAAGGAGTTGAGCCTTTTATTTCCGAGATACCGCTTTTACTACTTGTGTTACGCTATTATGAACTGTTGTGGAATATCAGTATTGGATCCGACCTTGTGATAGTCACTTCTTTCAACCTAAGGTTAGATTTATTACCTACTCAGTACATGGGGTCGGTTGTACTGATACTACACTTCTGCACATTGCGTGCATATGTTAGTTGTTGTTGTTGCTGTGTTCGATGGTTGCTGGATTTGAAGATGTACTTGTGTCCCTATTGCAGCTGCCTCTTTTTTTCGGGGTAGCCTTAGATAATAAAACTCTGTTTATGTACTTTACAAACAGAAGATGTACTTACTTCATATTAGTTTTGTAAACTCTATTCTTAGAAGCTCATGATTTGGAATATCACTCCTTGAAAATTGCATAAAAGTCAAATAATTTCCTTAATTTACTGTCTTGTTAATATCATTGAAAATTAGATAGTTACTAGTTGTCTTACCTAGCGGGTTGGGTTAGGTGCCATCACGACTAGCGGATTTGGGGTCGTGACAGATTGGTATCAGAGCTCTAGGTTCATAGGTTACAAGTCATGAGCAAGTGTCTAATAGAGACTTCTGGATCGGTATGATGACGTCCATACCTATCTTCAATAGCTACAAGACATTTAGGATACACTTCCCATCTTTCTTTCCTTACCGTGCGACATTGTTTCAGCTTGAAGTGTAACTCTTTGAATTCCTTCCACGCATTCGTGTGCGCGCATGAGCGCTCGGTATCAGTTGTGCATCAACGGCTTGTGATTCAATGGTTGAGGTTCAAGATATGATTTTGGCGTGCTGATGGTGGGCCAGTATAGAGGGCTTGAGGTTGAGATTTGGCTGTAGCTTGAGCACAGAGATTTCGATTGTGGGAGCACGTGCTTTTGGGACTTATGTATCTGTTGGTGTCCCTATTAGTGGAACTTATGATTGGATGACTACGTGGTGAGTATGATGTGACTGTGAGATGTGTTCAGATTGTTCGAATGTGAAGGAAGATTTTAATTGAGAGGTAGCAAGGACTATTGGGTGTTTGATCCGTGTCTTGATTTGGCATATGGCCTCGAGTTTTAGGCATGTTGAAGTACCTCTCATGTTGTTTAGTTGTGGAGTGAATTAGATTTTCATGTCTTGTTGTGAGTTCGGAATCAGAAAGATTAAGTACTTGCGAAGTAGTTGTGACTGTGGAAGGGTATAGAAAGATGTCAGTTGAGGCTAAGCAGGTGGGTTATCTTATGCGGGGTGTCCAGAGGTTTTGTGATCCCTATGTTGTTTTGAGCGAGTTCTCTTTTACTAGTAAATTATATGTGTTTCAATTTGAGTTCGGGTCGCTTATGAGAGTTGGCTTGACTGCTACAAGGATGAATGCGAGATTTGCAGATGATTTGAGATATTAGATGGTTTGTGTTATATGAGCTTATGAAGGATTTAGTTGAATCTCGCTACGGTATTATGACAATAGAGTATGGGGATTGTGAGTTTTTGTGTGTTTTGATCTATGTCTTTAAGCCAAGTGGGGGAGTCTGCTATCGACGAGTTGATTGCACGATTATGTGTTGTATTTGTTTTGGTTTAAGGTATACTGGCGAATCAATTATGACTACAGGGGTTGATATTGAGGATGACTCGAGTACGGAAAATTCTAGATACAGATTATATTACACTCTATGGGTATATGGGAATCATAAAAATAATTGAGTAGTATTCGTGAAGGATGTAGTATACATGGGGTAGGAATTTCTCGGTTGCTTAGGAGTGTGGGTTACTCCCTTGGGGTGTTGGTGTGCTAATGGGGAACAGGTCGTTCAATCTGTTTGGTTGGTCTAATTGAGATTTGAGAAGAGTGGATGACTCACGAGAATGGTTCTAATGAATTCAAAATTTATATGTAGCACTTCGGAATTTTCAAGAATTGTATATGGCTAGAAACTGAGAGTTAAATTAGACAGTGTCGCGACTTGTGGCATTTTTATATCATTTTGGATTATGCATTTCAGTATCAAGAAGGTGAAGGAAACAATTTTAAGGTCCCATAAGGTTTCTTTAGAGTGGGTATTTCGGTTGTGGTGCTTCGGAGTGCTTAAGAGGGAAGTCAACGACTTATGGGACTTAGGGCGTTGTGGTTTTATACTAGGGTATCTTGTGTGGTGAATTTTTGTTAAAGATGGTGGTGTTCTAGCAAGTAGAAGTATCATTTTGAAGGCAATTCGGAAGGAAACTCGGAGAATAGGACATCTTGGTAGTAGGTTGGATCGGCATGGTAATGGGTATGATCGGTTCTTTGGGTGCTTATGACGTGGTGGGTTTCTACAGGTGTTTTGTGGCGAGACTCTTGGGTTTTGATGACCTGTGTAGCTAGGTTGAGTTAGAGGGATTCAGTCCTGACGGTTTGGTTAAGTGCAAATGGGTTTCAGAGAGTCCTTGATGGTCTCTACCATGGTTTGAGATGTATATTTCCTATTGGTGTGTGGGGCATGTGGCGTATTATGATTTTCTCCAGATGAAATCAAATAAAAATTTCTTGGCTAATTGAGCATGTAGTTGCTTCTAACTCGTAGTGGATTATGAAGTTCTCGTATTTTTCATATGATGGCATGGTATATGTGGTGTGTTGTGTGGGATCGAGATTGGCATGTGTAAGGTCGTGATTCGATTTTGAAGGGAAGGACATAAATTCTTAGTCAGCATGGATAGGTTCATATGACTAGGTAATGATGTTACTATTTAGTATGGCTTGATGAAAGTATACATTTCAGAAGGGCAACGTGTTTGATTTATGGATACTTCATTAGTTATGCGGCACTCCCCTGTTGATCGAATGCGGATATTCAAATTTTTCTTTGTGGTATAGAAGGATTGTAGAGGTATTCCTCGTGGTATGATCGTGTATTGGAGAAGTGTACGACATTCAGGGGGTGGAGTTGAGATCGAATATGGTAATTCATGTGCTTATGGATTTGGGGACTGGGAATTCTAATGAGTAGATTATTTCATAGTTATGGACTGTGAAGATATAGCCAAGGTTAGTCACATGATAGTATGTGTTGTGATTCAGTCATTTTGGACCTTCATAGGGTTATTTGTCCATTGTGGATGACCAGATATGATTTGGGGTTCATTAGTAGGCCCAATATGGATATGTGTTTTGCACCGGGTCGAATTTGTTGACTCAGAACTGCTATTGTGGAGGGATATTCCATTCACTTGTTGTTGAGTTTATTCATGTCCTGAGATGATCTGTGAGTTACTCTTCTGCGCTATGAGTAGTTGTGATTCATTGGTTTTAGGCACACATGGTGCGGTTCTATTGTGGTCTTATAGCGGAATTTGTGTGAGATGACTAATTGGGTGTTGTATGATTGAGGGCGTATTGGTTATGTTCTTTCGGGTTTGTGTGGCATTTTGTCGTCTGGTTTTCCGTGGTTATGGTAATGCACTTTGGGTACTGGATGTCGATGTCGCGTGGTTATCAATTTTGACTAGGGTGGCTCGGGGTATATGATATGGACCATCGTCTGGAAGGAGTCGCGCGTTGCAGCAGAGCTATACTGAGGTATGAACGTTTGTGTTAGTGTTGGGTGATGGTTCTGCGCTGTGTGATGGGTTCCTAGTTTTTGTGGTGGTGGTACTCGTTGAGTTTGCGGGACGGTTCTCTTGATTGAGTCATTTTCGTGATTGAATACGTTTGGATTATTGCTTATTGGTGCATGGATTTCACAGTTTGTAACTTTGAGTAGTATTGGTGTTGCGTGTCAGTAGAGTAGTGGGTATTCGATAAGATGGAGTTATCGGATCTAGGATGGGTTCTATCCGATTTGATTGTGGTATATTGGAAGAATAATATCAAAAGTCGGCTTAGAAATTTGCTATAGTTCTTGTTGAAGGAGAGGGAACTCCATGACTTGTTGATCTGACGAATGGTTATGAGTTTCTGCGTGTTTCTTTCATCATTGGCAGTATATGAAGGTGTTAGAACGAGGCTTTATTTGATAAGAGGTTTATTACAGGCATTCAGTTGTTTTGAGAAGCTACTATGATTAGAAGTTATCGCTGTGAGTATTTTAGTTTTGAGGTATATCATGTGAATACATCTTGGGTTACGAATATGGCTTGATACAGCTTGTTCAGACTTATACAATGTGTAGATGTGAGATTCTGATCTTATAGAAAATTCCGGATGTTGGAATTGGATTGTAATACTTATGGGCTAGGTTGGATTAAGAAATTTGTCATGTTTTGTTATCAGACCTACATTGGATAGGGTGACGTGGGATCACCCCCGGGTATGTGCATGGTAAGGTTACACTGCAGTTTGATGGATTTGAGAACAACTATGGGCACGTTCGAGGACGAACATATGTTTAAGTGGGAGAGGATGTAATGACCCAATCGGTCATTCTGAGCATTTGCACTTTGCTCGGTTGTTTTCGGGCATTAGTAGCTCCATATGATGAATTATGACTTGTGTGAATCGTCGGTTTTGGTTTCAGGTTATTCGGAATTGATTTGGAAGAATGATTCTGAGCTAGAAGATTTTAATTTGAAAGGTTTGATCAAGTTTGATTTTTTAGTATTTGACCCCGGATTGGATTTCAAATGGTTTAGTTAGCTCCGTTGGGAGATTTTGTACTTAAGAGCGTGCCCGGAGTTTGATTTGGAGGTTCGTAGTAGAATTTGGCTTGAAATAGCGAAAGTTGGCATTTTGGAAAGTTTGACCGGGAGTGGACTTTTTGATATCGAGGTTAGATTCCGATTCCAGATGTTGGATTAGGTCTGTAATGTCAAATGTGACTTGTGCGACAAATTTGAGGTCAATGAGATGCGATTTGATAGGTTTCGGCATCGGTTGTGAAAGTTTGAAGTTTCAAGTTCATTGATTTCGAATTGATGCGTGATTCGTCATTTCAATGTTGTTATGTGTGTTTTGAGGCCTTGAGTAGGTCCGTTTTAAGATATGGGACCTGTTGGTATGTTCGAACAGGGTCCCGAGGGGCTCAGGTGAGTATCAGATAGTTTTGGGTTGTGTTGCGCTCGTTTTTGATGTTTGGACGTCAGTTATTCAAGCATAAATGGTACCACATTAAGCAAATAAGCTCCAATTTTTGTTTTTATTGAAGCATTAGATTTGTATCGTAATTACGCAGCCATAGCAAAAATAATCGTAGAATTTGGACATCGTATGAGGGGGTTATGCTCATTTTAGTGTCGGAGAAGAGAGCTAGTGCTTGTGTTTTCGCAGATGCGAAGTTGGGTCCGCATCTGCGGTCCCGCGGGTGCGAAAAATGGTCCGCAAAAGCGAAAATGACAGCTGGGAATGCGCAGGTGCAGAGTTTTTATCGCAAAAGAGAAAATCCCTGTGTATAAAAAAAATCAGACTGCATTCTTTTGGTATTTTGAGCATATCTTGAGTTCTAGAGCTCTGATTGAGCTGATTTTTGTGGCGTTATTCTCTTCTTTTAATGGGGGTCAGTATTTAACTACAATTTTTGTATTTTAATATGATCACAGAAGTTCAGTTTATAATTAATCCATATTTCGATTGGCGAATTAGGTAACTGAGTTTTGAACATCGATTCGAGGTCGGATTTGGATGATATTAGTATGGTTGGACTCATAATTGAATTGATCATCGGATTTTGTTAGTTTTGTCGGGTTCTAAGGTACGGGCCCAAGTTGGGGTTTTTGGACGATTTTTGGCTTTTGATTAAAGATTCGACCTTTTTCGATTGAGATTGGTTCCTTTAAAATTGTTTGATGTATTTAGTTTTTTTGGTTAGTTTCGAGCCGTTCGGAGGTCGGAACGCGTTATAGGGCATTTTTGGAGCATCGCTTGGCTTTCTCGGTATTGGAATTGGCTTGCTCGAGGTAAGTAACTCTTCAAAACTTAGTGGTGAGGGTATGATACCCCGCATTACGTGTTATGTGATTGGTATTGAGATGACACACATGCTAGGTGACGGGCGTGAGGGCGTGTGGGCGTACACCACATGAATTGGGACACTGTTGCTCCCATGGCACTGTCTAGTGGCCTTAGTTTTTTGATAATTGTGTTTTCACCATGTGATATAGTAATTGAGCTATCAATCATGCTAGATATCATGTTTGGACTTATACCGATACTATTGGGATCCACTGAGGTCATTTCTACTGTGGAGTTATATGCTTTCATTTTTTTATATAATCAGTCATACACACTCATATGCTTATCATATCTTAGTCTCTGCTGTTATTTATTGAATGACATAATCATATTCAGGCTAGTTTCATGACATTGTGAGCCCGAGAGAGAGAGAGAATAGAGAGATTGATGATTCAGTGAGGCCGAGGGCCTGATTGTGAGGATATTTATGGGATTAGGCTACACGCCGCACTATGTTTATTTATGGGACCGGGCTGCATCCCGCAACATGTTTCACCGATTTATGCCATGATTGGCTTGATATAGCGGTTGTGTTGTAGGAGCCCCTTCAGAGTCTTTACATACCCCTAGTGAGCGCAGGTACCTACTGAGTGCGAGTGTCGAGTGACGAGTGAATGGGAGGATTTAGTTATTGGGAGGACTGAGTGACTGTGAATACTGAGTGACTGGGAGGATTGAGTGAATTGATACTCTGAGAGTATGCATATGGTTATATCACTGAGTTGCATCGCATTTGATATGCACACTTGACATACATGCATAGAGATGTATTTTTCTCCTCATGCTATATAATATCACATCATTCATGACTTTTTACACATATTGGTATGTGGGTATAGAGAGGTTTTTTTGCACTTGTTATTTGGAAAGAACTGGTAGAATCTAGCTTTCATGCAATTTCAAGGACTGGTAGCATCTGACTTTCATGCAATTTCCAAGTCGCATATGATGGCTTACCTAGCGGGTTGGGTTAGGTGCCATCACGACTAGCGTATTTGGGATCGTGACATCTATACTTGATTTTCATTATATTTTATGAATCTATATTCGTTTTTGACAATTGGATTATGAATTTTAAAAGGGAAATTGGAGGGTTTTGTCTTAAATTTCATAAAGTGATTTTTTGAGGATCGATTCGGAGTCGAATTTGAGTGAAACTAGTATGGTTAGACTCGTAATTGAATGAGATGTCGTATTTTGTGAGTTTTAACGGGTTTCGAGGTACGGGCCCGGATTTTACTTTTCGGTTGAATTTTGGTTTTTATTAAAGATTCGACCTTTATCGATTGAGTAGTTTCCTTAGGAATTATTTGATATATTTGAGTTGCTTCTGAATAGTTTAGAGTCGTTCGAAGGTTGATGGGTCTAAAGTATTGTTGGGCTTGTTCGAGAAAAGTAACACTGCTAAACATCGTGCTGAGGGTTTGAATACCCGAACATACGTGTTATGTATTTGGTGTTCAGGTGATGCACATGCTAGGTTACGGGCGTGTGGGCGTTCCCCATGTGAATCATGACTCAGATGATTCTGTGGTACCGTGTAGTATTCTATCTTATTTTTATCCAAGAAATTCCTACGTGCTAGAATAATTGAGTTGTGATCCATGTTAGAAATCATGTTTAGGATATGTACTTATTGTGTTGGGACCCATTGAGGTCCTTTTGTTGTTTAGCTATTTTCTTAGACTGTAATTACATACTCAGTCAAATTCATTCATTTGCATTTCATATCTCAGTCCCTGTTGTCATCATTTTCACATAATGTTATCATAATCTGGGCTAATTGACATGGGATTTGTGAGCTCGAGAGACTGGAGAGATTGATGATTGAGCTGAGACTGAGGATTGGATTGTGAATGATATTGATGGGATCGGGCTACACGCTGCAACAACTATTATTGATTCATGATGAGGCCGGGTTGTATGTTGTAACGGGTATTAGTGATTAATAGGTGGATCGGGTTGTACACCGCAACAGGACTTATGACTATATGTGGATCAGGTTGCACGCCGTAACATGCCTTGTGGCTATATGTGTATCGGGTTGCACGCCACAATAGGCCTTATGGTTATATGTAGATCTGGTTTCACGCTATAACATGCCTTATAATTTATTACTATTGATAGGATACGGCTGTGCGCCGCAACATACACTGGATAGTATTGAGTGACTAAGTGTGTTGAGGGATTGAGCATGATGAGTGCGAGTGCGAGACAGTGAGTTTGAGTACTCTGAGAGTGTGAGTACATAAGTTCTTCACTATGATACATTGCATTGACGTGTATACTGACATACATGTATATAGATACATTTTCTCATGCTACACGATATTGTGATATTCATGACTTCAAATGCACATTGACATGTAAGAATAGAGATGTACTTTCCTCATGCAATTTGAGATTGAAATATTTTATCTGTTATCTAAAGTTTTCGGAGAAATCACAGTTTTTTGATATAATCACATTTTGGTGAATTCGGTGAAAGATTTGGGTTTTACTGATATACTTGAGAAGCATGCCTATTTTTTCATAACTGTGAACGAGCTGAGCATTTTATCTTTGAGTTGTTTCTTGCACTACACTTCTGCACCTTACATGTAAATTCTGGATGCTGATGTTACTGTGTATGGAAGGAGCTGGCATTCAAGATGCACCTGTGTTCCGGTCATAGATGCCTATTGTTCTTGGTAGCTTTAGAATTATTTATTTGTTCATGTATATTTCAAACAGATGATGTATTAATTTCATACTAGCTTTGTAAATTCTAAATCTTAGAAGCTCATGACTTGTACTACTAGTCTTTGGGAAGTGTATAAAAGTTTAGTTATTTAATCATTTATTTTTTCAATAAATCTCATTGAACTGAATTGTCATTAATTGGCTTACCTAACAGGTTGGGTTAGGTGCCACCATGAATAGTTAGAATTTGGGTTGTGACAAGTTGATATCAAAGCAGTAGGTTCATAGGTTCTACGAGTCATGAGCAAGTCTTTAGTAGATTCTTGTGGATCGGAATGGTAACGTCCATACCTATCTTCAAGAGGCTACAGGGAATTTAGGATAAACTTCTCATCCTTATTTCCTTATCGAGTGACATTGATTTAGATTGAAGGGTATCTTTTATAGTTCCTTCCACTCACTCATATGCACATATGAGTGCTCTGTATCACTTTTACATCGAAGGATTGTGCAATTATATGGATGAGGTGCGAGATGTGTCTTCTGTGTTTTGGTGATGGTCTAGCCTAAAGGCCATGAGGCCATGTTTGGACCGTAACTTAGGTTCAATTCTTTCAGTTGTGTGAGCATGTGCTTTTGAACTTCTATACTAGTGGTGCCCCTATGGGTGGGACTAATGGCTCAGTGAGTGGTTGGATGGCTATATGCTGAGTATGATGTGATTGCGAGGCGAGTTTGCTTGAGATGTGAAAAGGGCTATTGGATGCTCGATTTTAATGGATGTGTCATACAATCTTGAATTATGAAGGTTTTTGAGAGATTTTTCGTATTATTTCATTGTGAAATGAAGTAGATTTTCATGTATTGCTGATGAGTTCAGACTCAGGAAGATTAAGTGATAGCGTGGTAGTTGTGGCTGTGAAAGGGTGTAGAGAGATGCCAATTTGAGGCTAAGCAGGTTGGTTATCTCCTGCGGGGTAATCTACGGATGTGTGATCCTTATGATGTTGTGTGGAGGCTTTCTTTTCTACTAGTGGGTATAGGTGTTGTGATTTAAGTCTGGATTGGATGAAAAAATTGACATGACAGTTACGAGGATGAATGTGAGCTTAGCAGGTGATTTGAGGTATTATATGGTGTAACTTACATGAGCTTATGAAGGATTTAGTTGAATTTCAATGCGGGATAATTACAGTAATAAAGTATCGGGTGGCAGCGGGTTGGCAGCTTGTTTGGGAGATTGCACAGAAGTGGATTTAGCCCCGCACCTGCGATAGCATGGAAGCGGAAAAATGTCAGCAGGTACCAAAGGTCAACTGGTTAGTGGAGTCTGCAAAAGAAGAGATTGTGTCGCTAAAGCGTCGCCGCAGAAGTGTCTATTAGTATCACAAATGCGAAGGTGCCTGGGTAGAAGCTATAAAATTGAGGGTTGTCCATTTTTATCATATATTGAGCTATAGACCTCTGTGGGCCATTTCACATGGATTGGGTAAGTGTTCTATACTCGATTTTGATTAGATTTTGTAAATCTATCTTTGTTTTTGGCAAATGGATTATGAATTTTAAAAGGGAAATTGTGGATTTTTTTCTAAAAGTTCATAAAGTGAATTTTCATGTTTTGAGCATCGATTCAGAGTCTTATTTGAGTGAAACTAGTATGATTGGACTCGTAATTGAATGAGCTGTCATATTTTGTGAGTTTTGTCTTTTTCCGAGGTGCGGGCCTGGGGTTGACTTTTGGGTTGACTTTGGGCTTTTGATTAAAAATTCGACCTTTATCGATTGAGTTTGTTTTCTTACGCATTATTTGATAGATTTGAGTTGCTTCTGGCTAGTTTCAAGCTATTCAGAGGTTGATGCACGGGGAATGGCATTTCTATAGTATTGTTTGGCTTGCTCGATATTGGATTTGGCTTGTTCGAGGTAGGTAACATTTCTAAACTTGGTGCTGAGGGTTTGAATCCCTGAACATATGTGTTATGTGTTTGGTGTTGAGGTGAAGCACATGCTAGGTTACAGACGTGTGGGCATGCACCGTGTGAATTATGACACAAATGATTATGTGGTACCATGTAGTATTCATTCTGTTTTATCCATGAAATGCCCACGTGATAGAATAATTGGGCTGCGATCATGTTAGAAATCATGTTTAGGATATGTACTTATTGTGTTGGGACTCACTGAGGACATTTTTGATGTCAAGCTATTTGCTTAAATTGTAATTACATTCTCAGTCATATTCATTCATTTGCATATCATATCTCAGTCTCTGTTATCATCATTGTCACATCAGGTTATCATAGTTTGGGCTGATTGGCATGAGATTTGAGAGCCCGAGAGACTAGAGAGATTTATGACTGAGTTGAGGCTGAGGGCTGTATTGTGAGTGATATTGATAGGATTGAGATTCACGCCACAATGGGTATTAGTGATTCATAGGTGGATTCAGTTGCACGCTACAACAAGCCTTATGGCTATATGTGGATCAGGTTGCACGCCATAACAATCCTTATGGCTATATGTCCATCAGGTTGCACGCCATAACAATCCTTATGGCTATATGTGTATCGAGATGCACACCGCAATAGGCCTTATAGCTATATGTGGATCGGGTTGCACGCCGCAACAGGCCTTAAGGATATATGTGGATTGGGTTGCACGCCGCAAAAAGCCTTATGGCTATATGTGGATCAGGTTGCACGCTGCAACAGGCTTTATAGGCTTTATTACTATTGATGGTATCAGGTTGCGTATGGCAGCAGGCACCAGACAGTACTGAGTGACTAAGTGTGCCGAGGGATTGAGCATAATGAGTGGGAGTGCGAGACCGTAAGATTGAGTACTCTAAGAGTATGAGCACTTAGAATTTTGAGGGTCCTCAAAATTCTGCCCCAGTTCAATGAGTGATTCTTTGACAGTTCTGCACATGACGGAGTTGGCTGGACTTGCTCCGGAATTTTGAGGGTCCTCCTCTAATTTCTACCCCAGTTTCTGACTATGGTGGAAAATGAAGATTTTATTGAGTTGTGACCCAACCCATAGGGCTTCCTATGTATCCCCTCTTAAATGGGAATCAGGTCATGCGTATTTCAGTTACATCAGAAGAAATGCAAACAATATAAACATAGTATCTCTTGACTGCGTCTGAATTGATAGGTGTTGGCCAAATTTCTCCGTCCATTTCTGCAAGTATGAGCGGTCCTCTTGTTAGTACTCTGTGAACCATGTAGGGCCCTTGCCAATTGGGTGAAAATTTCCCTTTGGCTTCATCTTGATGCAGGAAGAACCGCTTCAGCACCAGCTGCCTCGGTGTGAACTGTCTAGGTCTGACCCTTTTGTTGAAAGCTCTGGACGTTCTGTTATGTTAAAGTTAACCATGGTGTACCACATTCATTCTTTTCCTGTCAATAAGAGCTAATTGTTCATAGCAACTTCGTATCCATTCTGCGTCACTGAGTTCAACCTCTTGTATAATTATTAAAGAAAGAATTTCGGATTTGACGGGAATGACAGCTTCAGTACTGTAGACCAGCAAGTAGGTGGTTGCTCCGGTTGATGTACGGACTGTGGTACGATACCCCAATAAGACAAACGGTAATTCTTCGTGCCATTTCTTGTGGTTGTATACCATCTTTCTCAATATTTTCTTGATGTTCTTGTTTGTGGCCTCCACGACTCCATTCATTTGAGGCATGTATGATGTGGTACTCTTATGCTCGATCTTGAAGGCTTCACACACAGATTTCATTAAGTCACTTTTGAGGTTGGAGGCGTTGTCGGCGATAATGGATTCTAACACCGCAAATCGGCAAACAATACGATCCCTGACAAAATCTGCAACGACTTTCTTAGTTACAGCTTTGTAAGATGCAACCTCAACCCATTTTTGAAGTAGTCTATGGCCACTAAAATGAACCTGTGCCTATTTGATCAGATCGATGAAATCTATTCCCCATGCGGCGAAAGGCCAAGGTGCACTTGTTGCATTGAGTTCATTTGGTGGAACTCGTATCATATCTGCATGTATTTGGTTCTAATGACACTTTTGAACATACCTGATGCAGTCCGTTTCCATGGTCATCAAAAAATATCTTGCTCTTAATATCTTCTTGGCTAAAAATAAACCGTTCATGTGTGGTCTGCAGGTTCCAGCATGTATCTCTTCGAGTATTTTGGAATCTTCTTTGGTGTTAATGCATCGTAGTAATCCTAGGTCTGGAGTCCTTCTGTAAAGAATTCCTCCACTTTGGAAGAAGTGGTTGGATAATCATCGGAGTGTTTATTTCTATGTATTATTTCCATGCTCAGGGTACTCTTCTTTTGCCAAATATTCTTTGATGTCATGAAACCACGGATTCCCATCCATTTCTTCTTCAACATGAGCGTAATAAGCTGGCTGATTATGGATCCTCACTTTAATAGGGTCGATGAAATTGTTGCCCGGGTGTTGTATCATGGAAGACAGGGTGGCCAACGCGTCTGTGAACTCATTCTGGATTCTCAGAACATGTTTGAACTCTATCTTTGTGAATCTCTTCATCAATTCTTGCACATAGTACAAATAAGGTAATATTTTGGTATTCTTTGTAGCCCACTCTCCTAGAACCTAATGTGCCAAAAGGTCTGAATCACCAATTACCAGCAATTCCCGAATGTTCATGTCAATGGCCAAATTGAGCCCCAAGATGCAAACCTCATATTTTTCCATATTGTTGGTGCACGAAAATCTGAGTTTTGCGGATACCGGGTAATGTTGACCTGTCTCTGATACTAAAATAACTTAGATAACCACTCTTTTGAAATTTGCAGCCCCGTCGAAGAACATTCTCCAACCGTTGTAAGTTTTGGTGATCTCTTCTCCTACAAATGATATCTCTTAATCAGGAAAATACATTTTCAACGGTTTGTATTCTCCTCCTACAGAATTTTCTGCATATGATCCGCTAATGCCTATCCCTTTACCGAACTTCTGAGTTACATAGACGATGTCAAATTTACTCAATAATATCTCCCATTTTGCCAGCTTCCCTGTAGGCATGGTTTTTTTGAAAATGTATTTCAGAGGGTCCATCCTTGATATGAGATATGTGGTATAGGCACAGAAGTAGTGCCTCAACTTTGGAGCTATCCACGTAAGGAAAAGCAGGTGCGTTCCATCAAAGAAAATTGTGCCTCGTAGGGTGTGAACTTCTTACTCATATAGTATATAACCTGCTCTTTTCTTCCCGTCTCATCGTGTTACCCCAAGACACAACCGAAAGACCCATCTAGTATGGACAAATAAAGTAGCAGAAGTCTACCAGGTTTCGGCGGGACCAGGACTGATATTGTGGAAAAATATTCCTTGGTTTTGTCAAAAGCTTTCGGGAATTCTTCAGTCCAACTTATTGCGACATCCTTCTTTAACATCTTGAAAATCGGCTCATAGAACACAATTGATTTTTCTATGAAGCGACTAATGTAGTTGAGATGCCCCAAGAAGCTCATCACATATTTCTTGTTCCTTGAAGGTGGAAAATCCTGGATAGCCTTGACTTTTGACGGATCCAACTCAATTCCTCGGCAGCTGACGATGAACCCTAACAACTTTCCAGCGGGGACCCCAAAAGCACATTTTGCGAGGTTTAGTTTCTAATTATACCTTTGAAGCTGATCAAAGAACTTCCTCAAGTCTGCTATGGGATCTGTACCCTTCTTGGATTTGATGATTACATCATCCACATACACTTCTATCTTTTTGTGTATCATGTCATGGAAAATGGTTGTCATGTCTCTCATATACGTGGCTCCAGTATTCTTTAGACCAGACGACATCATGTAGTAGCAATACACTCCCCATGGCATAATAAAGGCTCTCTTTTCAGCACCTTCTTCATCCATCCAGATCTAATGATATCCCGCGAAGCAGTCAACAAAAGACTAGAGTTCATGCTTGCCACAGTTGTCGACCAGTATGTGTATATTAGGCAACGGGAAATCATCTTTAGGACTTGCTCTATTCAAATCTCGGTAGTCAACATATATTATGACTTACCGATCCTTCTTCGGAACTGGCACAATATTAGCAAACCAGGTTGGATACTCAACCACTCTGAGAATCTTAGTTTTGATCTTCTTGGTGACTTCCTCTTTTATTTTCAGACTCATATCTGGTTTGAACTTTCTGAGCTTCTGCTTTACAGGGGAATGCATATGGTTGGTAGGTCATTTATGAGCCACTATATATGTGCTCAAACCAGTCATATCATCACAAGACTATGCGAAAATATCTTCATACTCTTTCAGGAAACATATGTACTCTTCTTTCTCTAATGGTAAAAGGTGAATGCGTATACGAGTCTCTTTAACTATTTCGAAATTTCCCTAATTCACTATTTCGGTTTCGTCCAGATGAGGCTTAGGCTTGTTCTCAAATTTTTCCACTTCTCTGAAAATTTCCTATATTATATCTTTTTCTTCTATTTCCTCTAATCACTATCCTTATGTTGCATTGTCGCATTACATGTCATAGTTGTTTGTTCATCTGGATAAGTAATAATAATGCTGTAGAGAGAAAATGTAAAGGATAATAATAAATACTAAAATAGCAAACCATTGATAAGTAATTTTAACGATCCAAACAATTGTTTCAAAGAAAAATAACAAAATACTGAAGAATGTCTTAAAACGCCCATAAAAATTGTTTTCAAAATAAATGATGCTAATGGCCAGGCTAACCCAGAACTCGGAGGGCCCGTGATGGTGTAGTGGTCTTATTTCTGAGAACAACTCCCTTCTCCACTATCTGAATAACGAGGCCTTCCTCCCCCTCCTCCTAAACTATTGCACTGTAGTCCATGTCTTCATCTTCCAAGAACAAATTCCTTAAACCAACTAGAACTTCATCTTCTTCAGATCCGTACATCATGTCGGCCTAATGGAAGGATTGGCTTAAGTGTGTTACTGGATGCTCAAGAGGGTAATAAGGACCACTCCATGGCGGCGACCAATTGTTGTACTCCTGCCAGGTGTACTAATATCCAAGTCCAAGGGTTGTGCCATGACACTTTAGCTGTATTGGTTTAGTGATACCCTGAAGATTCTTACTGAGATCCCTACCAGGTTCATACCCTGCCTATGCCAATATACTCTCTATCTTGCTACTCCACCATTTATCTTTCTCAATCGCGTTGACACGTTCAATGCGATGGTATGTCTCTCCACCCAACTTCCTTCTATTCTCAATAATCGAAACACTCTGATTGGTGTAAATAGGGTTACTCCCGTCCCCGTGGATGATTACTTCCTGATGATTCAATTCGAACTTCACGGCCTGGTGTAGAGTAGAGTCCATAGGCCTAGCAACATATATCCAAGGTCATCCCAACAGCAGATTGTATGTGGTGGATATGTCCAACACTTTAAATTCAACATCAAACCAGAACAGGCCCATCTTTAAACAGCGGTTGGTCTCCCCAATCGTGGCCCTTTCGGACCCATCAAATGCTTTCACGTTTATACTCCCTGCTCGTTTCTCATGCAAACCTTTACCCAACCTCTTCAAAGTGGTGAATGGACAGATGTTGAGACTTGAACCCCCATCTATCAGGACCCTGGCAATGAATATGTCCTCACATTGCACTGTGATATGCAGTGCCCTGTTATGAATCAATCCTTCCGGCGACAATTTGTCTTCGTGAAATGTGATATTATGGCTTTCCAATACCTGTCCTGCCATATTGGGCATCTCCCCATTGGTAATTTTATTAGGTACATAGGCCTTGTTCAATACTTTCACCAATGCATTCCTAGGCGCCTCAGAGTTCTGCAGTAGTGATATAATGGATATCTGAGCGGGCGTTTTGTTTAGATGATCAACCACAAAATACTCTTTTGCTTGCACCTTTTTCCAAAAATTGTCTGGGCCAGTCTCAATGACAGGAGGCTTAGAAGTGGTTTCTTTACTTGTTCCTCCCAAATGTTTGGGCGTATAAACTGTACCAGTCCTTGTCATGCCTTGTGCTGCACCTATTTCCTCCATTTTTTCCTTTTCTTTCCTTCTCCCTTATGCAGCATAGTCCCAGGGTATAACATTAGACTTAAATTACGGTGTAGGTGCTACCGTCATGGTGAAGGGAGTGCTCACTTCTACCTCGAACAAAGTTGGCGCGGCTGAGGGCGTTGTTACTTCAACCTCAAACAGAGTTGGTGTTGCTACTTTAACCTTGATCAGTGACTGAATCTGTACCAGAATAGGTGTGAGAGTGAGTAGAGGTATTTTAGGATCATACCTTTCACTAATGAACCCGATTGACCCTTCCGAATCCCATTCTTCATCAGTCTCTATCACATTTACCCCCTCGCCCATGTGATCCAGGAGAGGATTGTTGCGGACATTAGGTGCTGCCTCCTTTTCCTTATAACCTTGGTATCAATCAGCATCTGTATCTTATCCTTCAAAGTGAGACATTCATCAATAGTAGGACCTTTCATGTCTGAGTGATAGCGCATGTCTTGTTTGGATTAATCCATTGGGAGCAATTTTCCATAGCAACAACAGGAATGGGAGTGACATAAACAACAGCCTTCAGTCTCTCGTACAATTAGTCGATGAGTTTAGCAATTGGGGTGTATTGTCTGGGCGGTCTGCGGTTGAAATTTGGTCTAGGCTTATGGTAGTTATGGTGGGATGGTTGTGAGTGGTAGTATGCTGGCTGGGTGTTATAAGTATGGTAGGTGGCGACATGTTGTTGGTATCTGGGAGGTGAAGGCTGATATGTGGGTGGAGGTGTTTGGTATGTGAGAGGAGACTTTGGAACTTAGGCCACCATCACTGCCCGACTTCTTTAGTTTTGGAAATACCACCTGACTGCAAGGCTTTATTTGTAGTCTGGAGTGCTTCAAAATTTTTCACCATTCCGCTCTTAATCATCTCCTCTATTCTTTCTCCCAATTTGATGATGTAAGAAAATTTATGGTTTTCAATAACCATCAGTCTCTCATAGTACTGCCGATCTTGAGCTCGGACGAAGAATTTATTCATTTTTTCTTCTTCCAATGCTGGCCTTACTTTCGTAGCTTCTGACCTACACCGAGTAGCATACTCGCGAAAAGTTTTCTTTGGCTTCTTTTTAAGATGCTGAATGTAGAAGACGTCTGGCGCATTTTCTGTATTGAACCTGAACCGATTCGTAAAATCTGACACCATGCTTACCTAGTTAACCCATTTCTTCGGTTTTTGACTAATGTACCAAGATAGGGCGTCTCCAGTGAGGCTCCTCATAAACAAATTCATGCGGATTCTTTCATACATGCCAACCCCTGCGAGCTTGTCACAATATGTTCTCAAATGTAACTTCGGATCTCCTGTCCTATTGAATATTTTGAACTTACGAGGTTTGTAACCCTCTGACAATTCTACATCCGGCTAGATACACAAATCCCCATAAATCAAACCCTTGACACCTTTACCACCTTCGACACCTTGGACTCTGCTAGTGAGATTATTGAGTTCCTTCGTCATGTTCTTGATGAGAAGGTCCTTCTCGACGGACTCTAGTGTGTACAGGGTCTGTTGTGGGGTGTGAGGTAAAGTTTCCATGTATATGGGGTTGCTTTGATGGACTCCAGGAATTTGGGCATAGTGGTGGTCGTTGGTTGAGTTTTGGGGATCAGGTGTTGGTTGTGGTGCTTTCTGAGGAGTGTGATAGGTGGTGGTTTGCGGATACTGGGTTGGATGGTGATCATGTTGTGGAGGGGTCGGCACTGATAGAGGATTAGAATTTTGAGGAGACATGGCATATTGATGAGGTGCAGGAGGATTCTATGGGTGTTGGTTTTGTGTGTTATGAGGAGGTTCTAGGTTTTGGGCGTTTGTTGGTTGATGTCGGGATATTCAGGGTAACGGAAAGGTTTGCCAAGTTCCGGACCTGCTCAAGTTCCCCTTGTAACTCCAGTATTTTTTGTTCTAACCGTAACACCAAGTCGTTCTGTGCTGGAGTACTCCGACCATCCGAAGTTTCAACATTCTCTGCATGTGTAGCGTTGTCTTTCCCGATACCTCTCATATCACCCATTTTAACTTTTCCTTTGTTTTTGGGATCACGTGGAGGAGGAGGAGGTGTAGGACCTGTAGATCTGGTATGATATGATGATGATTCCAGTATGCACGAACCAACTTTAAGTAATGGGAACAATCAACAGAAAACAAAACAAAAGGTAAACAAGTCAGTAAGGATTATTAAGAGGATATTTGCAGTATTTAAACATGTTTTGCGGAATTATAAATTCATGTCCTAATTTGGGGACCTCATTGTGCCCGAGGTAGGCCTAAGCGACATATAGATTTGGAGAAAAATTGATGCCAATAATTGCATCATTTCGTTAATGTGATAAATGGACCAAATCTCTACTAAAATGACAATAATTATAAAAAGTCACTAATGGCATTTGCCTTATCATGATCAAAGTCTAAAACAAGTCTAGAAAGCAATAAAACATTGTTCCTAATCTATTTGGTTCTAGAGGGACCTTCTCCATGCTTGGCCTTCTTAGCTCCATCAATCAGGTTCCCCAGGTCGCGCATGTCCAACAGCAGATATGCCCTCCTTCGTTGCCCTTTGCATTCTAATAGTCTGAGATCCTTTTCCTCATCTTTCCCTCAAGCTCCATCAACCCCTTCTCCAAATATTCCAACCTCTTTGTTGATTTAGTAGCGATTGCTTTCCACTCATTGAATGCTTCCATGTCCACTTTATGTTGTTCCAAATGCCTGGCTTTAGACTTGAAAACCCTTTGCGAAACATCCTGTATTTGACTTGTGCTTCAGCAACATCGTCTATGACCCTATTTCTCAGATTAATCCCTGGCTTGACATCTCCTACTATCTCATCTACCAACCATGATGGATATAAATACACATGGATGGCGTGATATCGATCTGGCTCAATGGTATCTTTCTCCACAATTATCTTTTGATGCCACATATGTTGTGCCTCGAACTTAAATGGAATGGTGTTCCCCTTGAAGTATGCTTTGTACTTAACCATGCTGGAAACTCGCGGTATAACTTGCTTTCTCTCAGCTTGCTTCATAACCCTTATAGGAGCATAAGGGTAGATTCCTCTCAACTCGATTAGCACTAGATGAGGAGCTGCTCTCGACCTGATGATGAACTCGCTTCTAGGGAACCATTCGAACATCCAATGCACTTTTTCATCAGTCAGATTGCTGAAGATATTCACCCAGCTCACAGAGTTTCCTGGTTGTGCAAACCTGTTTGGGATAAAAGTCATTCTTTTCGGATGAAGATAGGCTACGGGGTCATTCCATGGTCGTCGCAGAATTTCTTGGTGGAATTCACCTCTCTGAAAGTGTTCTAACAACCATACATGCAGCAACAGATTGCTACCCTTGAAGTGCCCATACCCTTTTTTGCAATGGTCTAAAGCCCGGTACATCTCAACCAAGATAATAGGGATGATGGTGTAAGTTTACCCCTTAATTCCATCCATTAAATTCCTAGCGACCATAGCTATGTGAGTGTGGATCCTTTCTCCCTTCATCGAAAATATCAGCATTCCCAGAAAATAGACACCGAATACGAAAACTCGGCGGTGTGTCCAACCCAAAGAAGTAATGGCAAGTTTATCATGGTAAAGCCGATATGACTTGTTGTTCCCATAACACTCATAAAGTAACTCAAATGGTATATAAGACTTCTTTAGACAGAGTAACTCATCATTTTTCTTGAAACCAATTATTTTCAAAAAACCTCGGGAAGTGCGGTTTTCCAGTACTAATAAATCGGGGCTATCCCATGGGAGTTCAGTGAAACCTCCTATTTCCTATAAAAGAGAAGTAATTTCTATGCCACAAAAATGGAAGACGTCTCTCTTCTCATCCCAAAACATAGTGGCGGCCTCAATCAATGCATTGTTTGGCTGAATGTCTAATAAGGAAGGTAGATTCCGGGGGACTATTTTTACATAGTTTTTGTCACTTGGTGAGAGGATTTTCCATCAATCCAGAAGCAAAGGTGGTATATTTTGAACCATGTCGAACATGGGGGTTTTGTGCCTAATTTCTGCAAAACAAATAAAGTTAGCCCTTCCCCCCTCCGAATTTGACTATTTTTTTTTATTAAATTTAAATTGTATTAATCAAAAGTATATATGTACATACATGTGTAGTTGTTGACCAACTACCATCCATATATCTAAATCTAGTCCTAGATTACAATTGCATTTTCTCCTACTAAACGACTAGGCATTGCTTCAAAACTAAACTAAACAGTTCATTACATACAAAGGCCTAGGAAAATCTATCTAAGTTATGTAATGTCTGCTGTCAATTTGGATGTCTTCTTCCTCTTGTGTACACATGTAGAATAATTTCTCTACATATTCTGTGTTCCTCAAAGGTACTTTTCTAGAATCTTATCATGTTCCTTTCCCTCCATATACTGTATACTAGCATAGCAAACACACAACTAGTGATTGCAGCTTTTCCTGTCTTCTTTCTAGCCATCTTGCTTGCCCAAGTAAGCTCCTCTTTGCATCCATGTATGATCATTTTCATGCCTAGCCATACCAGTAATTTTGTCCATACTCTACTAGTAACTGGTCATTCAAAGAATAGGTGTTCCAGTGTTTCAGTAGAAGCTTTGCAAAATACACAATCCTGTGGCACATGTATTCCTAATTTATTTAGTCTATCAGCAGTAGATAGTCTTTCATGTGCAGCCAACCACAATATGAACTTGAATCTAGGATGAATGCTTGTCTTAACACTATGCTCTTCCAAGTAACTTTTTGATACTGGGGCATTAACATAAGATATGCCTACTTAATTGAGAAATGTTCTTGCACCTGCAATAGCTTCAGTCGATCACTCAAGGATCCCTTTATAGGCTGCCTCTTCAAGTTCTCCATGATCTCTATGATTTACCTAATTACCCAAGCTCCAGTCTTAGGTGTAGGCATGTGTTCTTAATCCTGTTTTTTATATAGTAATGTGAAACCATTTTATCCACAGGCAATTCTTTTTCATTGCAACTGCCTGTAATTGTTTCATCACCACTTCCTTGTTACAAATGCATAAGTTTATGACATTCAAGCCCCCTGCAGATTGGGGCATACAAACTTTTTCCCAAGATATTAGTTCTTTCTTCGTGATAGATTTTTCCCCAGTCCATAAGAATGTTCTACATACTGCATCTATCATCTTCATAACTTTCTTAGGGAGGACGAATATTTGGGCTCAGTAGGTTTGAATCCCAAACAATACTAACTATATCAGTTGTAGTATGCCAGAGTATTATAGTAGCCGTGTAGACCAACACCTTACTCTTGTTGTTATCTTCTCAGTTAAGGGTAAACATTGTTGCACAATTAGTTTTTTAGATGATAGTGGCACTCCTAAATATCTGAAAGGGAGAGTACCCTCTTCAAACCCCAGGACATTCATAATAGCCTGTTTTTCATCTTCATTTACCCCTGCCATGTAAATAGAATTATTGTCCGTGTTAGCTTGTAGTCCAGAAGCTTCAAAAAATTTCCGAAAAATCCCTTGAAGTAGCTTGATGGATTCAATATCTGCCCTGTAGAACATGAGTAAGTCATCTGCAAAACACATATGGATTATGCCTAGTTTCCTACATCTAGGATGAAAATTAAATTCCCCATTCTCTGCTAGTAGCTTCATTTCTCTATTCAAATACTCCTTAGCAATTACAAAGAGGTAATGGGACATAGGTTTCCCTTGTCTGATCCCTCTTTTACCTTGGAAATGTTTGGTAAGGCCTCTATTTAGCACTAGAGAATATGAAACTATTGTGACACATTCCATAATCCACTCAATGATTCTGAAGGGAAATCCAAGATCACTAAATATTCTTCTCAAGAATCTCCAGTCTATAGTATCATATGCTTTTCTTAGGTCCACTTTCATAACACACCTAGGAGATACCCATTTTTTATAATATCCCTTGAATAATTCATGGTTGAACAATATGTTATCAATGATGCTCCTTCCTTATATAAAAGCAGATTGTGGGCGACCTACTATGTGCCAAATCACCTTCTTTATTCTCAGTTGTAACACCTTGGAAATGATTTTGTATAAGGTATATTACAACATGCAATAGGTCTATAATCCTTTACTAGTGATGGTGAATTAATCGTAGGGATCAAAGTAATGGTTGTGCAATTCACCTTCTTTTGTAATTTTCCAATTTCAAAGAAAACGTGTACAACAACATACACCTCATTCTTCACGAAGTCCCAGTTCTTTGTGAAGAACTCTATAGGGAACCCATCTATCCCTGTAGCTTTGGTTGTTGGCATATCTTTGATGGCTATATCTATCTCTTCAGTCGTCACTGGTTTTACCAGTTGTATTTGTTGCTCCCTATTTAACACTGGCCCTTTTTTAGTGACTTCTGAGTTTGGACAACTAATCTCCCCACTGCAATTACCCATTAATCCTTTGAAAATATCAATGAACTCTGATTCCACCTGTGAAGGATCTGTGAGTTTGATACATGTTTCTATATATATATATATGTGATTGTGTTTTGCTTTGTCTGATCTTCCATTGTGCATGAAAGTACTTTGAGTTGCTGTCTCCACACATAATCTAGTTTGCCCTGGATTTCTGTCTAAGTGCTTGCTCTTCAATGTTGCTCCATTTATCTATTTCAGCTAGTATCTCCTTCTCCTGATCAAACAAATACTTGCAGAAAGATTAAGTGTTTATGGTAGCTTGCATAATCTCCAGTTTTTGTCTAGCTTGATTCAACCTTTGTGCATATGAGGCCATATACTGATTTAGGTCCTTTAATTCATGCTTCAGCTCCTACAACTTCCTGCTAATATTGGACATAGCATATGTACCCTGATTCTGTTCCCAAACCCTTTTCAATATTGCATGAAACTCAGGATGTTCCATTATATTTGCAAATATTTTAAATGGTTTTGGATAGAATCTCCTCTTCTTTCCACATCTCAGTAGCACAGGGGAATGATCAGATATCCTAGATTGAGAAAGCTTGCCTCAATATGTCCATACTATTGTAGCCATTGAAAATTACCCAATGCATAATTTATTTTACTATATACTCTGCTTGCCACAGGCTGTTTGTTACAACAGGTAAAATGTCATGCTATTGATCTTATTTGAGTCAGCTGCAAGTTATTAAGCATTTCCTGAAATCCTTGAATTTCCCTTGATGTGACTGGTTGCCCAATTCTATCCTCAGTAGTTAGTCGATTGTTGAAATCTCCACATAGAAGCCATGGAGTAATGATTGGTGCCCCCAATTGTTGTAATTCAGCCCATAATTCCTCCCTTTGTTGCAGTGTATTCTTAGCATAGGCCACAGTAAACTCTGTTGTAAAATGGCTTGTGTTTTCCTCTACTATACAATGAATATACTGATCCTTTATTAATAGTATCTGCACATTAATATTATCTTTCCAAACAAGCCAAATTCTGCCATTTATTGTTGTGTTATAGTTACAACAGTAGTTCCATCCTCTAGCTACTTTCTGCAAAACCTTCATTGCTTTACCTTCTTTAAATCCAGTTTCCACACATCCTATGATGTCTATTTTATGTCTTGCCAGAAAGAGTTTCAACCCCTTCTGTTTTGAGAGCTTGTTCAGCTCTCTAACATTCCAGGTGCACACAATCATGAGGGTTCTGCCAACCTATGTACACATACAGTCCCTCTCCCTGCAATGTTAGGTTCCTCAATTCTTAGAGCAGTATATTGTACAACTATGTTTTTGCCTTTTGCCCATTTTATATTCTGTTTCTCAGTATGTTGCTCAATATGATCATCTTCTATATTTAGGGAGACATTTTGTTGTGTCTCTACCTTTTCATTTTCAGCTTCATCTCCATCTTGTTGCTGCCCCTGATCTTTGTCTGGTATTTTTGCTTGCCAGACTAGGTTCTTCTTCTTATTCCTTATCCTTTTCCTTTTGACCACTTCCTGGAAGGGTTCCTCATTTGTTTCTGTACAAATTATTCTGTAATTGTCCGAGTCATGGCCAAATTTTATGCAGTCTACACAAAACATTGGCCTCTAATCATATGTCACTTGCTGTTGAAACGCATCAAATGGTGTATCAATTTCAATATAGTCTGGTAAGGGCTGAGAAATATCTGCTTCAACCAATACTCTAGCATAAGAGATCCTCTCAATTTCTGCAGTTATTTTTTTATGTATACATTGGTTTACCTACTCCACTAGCCAATTTAATTAAAGCTTCAGGAGACCAATATCCCACTGGTAAACCTGAAACTTCACCCACAATGGAATAGTGCTAAGGCATTCTTGGTCAAAATAGAAATCAATTTCCCAGTTCTTCAGAATGAATGGCTTGTTGTGGTATGTGTATGGGCCAGCATACAAAACCAAATCTCTATCCTCTATTTTTTGGAATTTGAAAATATAGTACCCTTCTTCATGATATAGAATCTTGGGTTTTGCAATAAAATTCCATACCGTGGTTACATAATTGTCAATTGATCGAGCATATGGTGTGTCTCCAAGTACATATCCTATCAATGCTGAATTCCATAGCTCCTCTTGTGACTTGATATCATCTGCTACAATCTTCACTACCAGCTTACCATCCCTCATTGATGGAGGAATACAGGTAAAAGGTTTCCCCATTTGAGATCCGTGATTATTTTCCAGTCCTTCGATTTGTTAAATTTGCTCTTTTGCCGCCATAGTTTTTAGGTTCTTATCAGTACCAATTTTAGAGAATTGGAGTCGACACCGTGCATGAATTTCCTTCTTCACTTGCTCATGTTTTCCTCCCCTTACAGGGGAATTTTGACTGGCATCATCCAATTTTGTTTTAGATTCACTCTCTTCTTCAGTTGATTGGAGCTTCGAAGGGAGGAAGCTGCCAAAAGTCAGTGGAATTTTCCTCCTTTGAATTCCAGTCACCAGTGTTACCGTCGCCTCCGTCATAGTCGCCGAACGACCTCCTTTGAGGTGGTTATGGGTCATCATTTTTAGTTAGACGACGTTTGTTAGTATGTCTCGCTTAACATGCACAAAGAGAAAAAAAGATGCCTCTACGCTTAAATCCGGATTTGACTATTTAGACATTAATGATCAACATATTAGCATGTTTTCTCCAAATAATGCACATATCGTGATAGTGGCCATTGGGGTTATGGAAATCCCGGCGAACTTTGGACAAGGCTTGCCTTAGCGGGTTGTCACCCATACTAGGTTTGAACATGATGCATGCACAATTAATATTAGAGTGGGGTTTCTAGAAGTACCCTCAAGCGGAGAACTTGAGAGGGAAAGGCACGGAAGCGTCAACTGCACCACTAATCAACTAGTTTTACCGCAAATAAGCCTTTCCAAATTTAAAGGGTGATTTCAGAAGAGCGGGGACACTCATCAAGCGCCGATATTGTATTAATTGGGCACGAGCGAAATATGATGTGGAGCATGCTTTATGCAAAGATAAACAACACGTTGTCAAATATTTTGCATGATGAAAACAGTAAACACAATATTAAAATGAAACATAAAGATATGAAAAGAAAGGAAAACAAGAAGAAGTTAGTTCGCGCAATGTGGAAGTTGTGATAAATTAAGCGAGGGGGTGAGGGTGGGGAGAGACATTGTGTAAAAATTTAAAAGGCGATTTGGAGCTAATAAGTAGGAAAGGAAAACGCATGTTAGAGCCAATGTGAGCAAAGAAGGAAAAATAAGGGAAGGGATTTGCATATTAATACAAATTCAAATAGAGAGAATAGGGGAAAGGGTGTGTATGCAACAATAAAAAGGAAACAAGAGCGGGATATTCATGTAGCAACAAAATAATAAAAGGACAAGGAAAACACGTTTATTAGAGAAGAATAATTCATTTAAACCAAGTTTGCTATGGTATGAGCCTAAATATCCCCAACAGAGTCGCCATGCTGTCGCGCCCCTTTTTCTCGCAAAATCGGGTTTCGACATGTGACAACTCTTTTAAATGAGGTATTAACTGTGGGTCCCGACCGAACTCGAATTATATGAATTAGTCAGATAAACAATGACAGAGAGAAACAAGAAGTTTGGGAATTTTTATAATCAAAAGACTTTGAAAAATACAAACACTTGATTCAAAGATAAGATTGGGGGCGGGGGTCTTAAGTTTTTTAGCCTAAAGGATCCCCCCGTGAAACATAAATAATACTTCTTAAATCCCTCAAGATGGGGTGTTACTCGTATTATTCAGCGTGCACAGACTATCATCTCCTGCTACCCTAGTACTATCTTTAAGTTATTACCTAAAGTGCACTAGTTGATTCTAAATTGTGCCTTATGCGTGCACTTCAGTCCCATGCCTATGGTCCAGGAGGCATTTGGACCTCTATTTTTGGGTGGTTATAGACATGACTTAGGCTACTCAAAAGAGTTAAAATTAGGCGACAATTCAAAACAAATAGGACTGTAATTAAATCCAATTAAAGACTCACATTAGCCTCCACAATTAGGCAAACAAATGCACGCAAACAGATTTTACATATTGTACAGATTTTATAGATTATCAATTGACAAATCTAGAGGCATGATCTCTAAGTGATTTATATAATAAGGAACAATGAAAATCATTAGAAGTGCTCAGAATTATTACGCTTCCTAATAATCGCATGGATAGATAATAAAATTGCATTTGAAAAGCGAGTAGTGATATCCTATAGGCATGATTTCTAAAGCTTGGCAATTGGAACTGATTTTATACATTTAGCTCCTTTAGGCATGCTTTCTATATGGACGTTAATTAGTTAAAATCCTATGGGCATGATATCTATTGAGCAGATTAAGGATCAGTCATTAGCAATTATTTCTTATAGGCATGTTGTCTAGCAACACATAGTAGTAGATGGATGAATAGACAGAATACTCATGCACTGACAACATACTAATTATGTGAGTTTATGATTCCCTAATGATTTCTAATAGTTCACAAAGAGATTCACATATAACAGGTCGGATAACAAATACATCACACAAATTCTATAAACATGCTTTCTATCCTTTTCATGCATGCATTAGGAGGTACCCATTTCCCAATTTCACTATTACCCCAATTGTTATTACAAAATTATTATAGACCCAATAATGAATAAAATTATAAATTAGTACGAGTGATAACAATAGGCCCAATATAGGCCCAAAAGATACCCATCAATGCCAGGCCTTCAACTAAATTCTCCCTCCACCATTTAGCACACACATGTCTTAACATAGCCTAGAAACCATAGGAGAACTCGAACCAAATCCAACAGCTATGGTTTGATCATAGGATCCAGAAAACAATCACTTATACAAATCAATTTACACATTCAATAGGTAGAAAGAGGGACAGAATGAGTAGTAAGGAAAATAATCAATGAACCTCAGGCCCAAGTGTGTCAAAGTTCACAAGGGTTTCAAAATGGACCCAGAGCAGTGCTCACACTAGGGAGGTTAATAGAGAAAGATTTAGTGGCCTTGGTTTTCAGTCGGCCAAGAATTCTATGTTCATAATAGGGTAATCAACCAATGACAATGAAAATAGTATCCAAATAGCAGAGTTTGAAGAAGTGAATTTGCATTTTAGAAACATGAATTGCAAAAATGATCACATAATGAACATATCAACACAGAAGGTACACAAACTCAAGCAACAGGTTAATGTTGCAATTCCACACTTAGCACATTGGGGGAAAGGTATATCTGTAAGAAGCAAGGGGGAATTATGGCTTCTAGGATTACAAATTAATAAGCAAAGGCATTATTTCAAATAAGACAAACAACAGAACATTAACTTAACAGGTTCAAGCATAAGGGTCAAATTATGCTGAACGCCAGGAGGTTAAACAGTGTAACTCACACCAATAAGGCAAAACAGAATCAAGTGTTATAGGGAACACAAGTTAAGAAGTTATTCTAAAAGGTTCCAACTAGTTTCTAGGGCGTACATAGTTGGGCAGGGTAAGGACATGCTAAGTGATAAAAATGATCACAGGAGCAAATCATAGTTAGAATGAGGGTTTTAACACAGATTAGAGCATATCACAGATACAATTCAATCACTATAGAAATCCAATACAAGGCATGAAACAAAATGAAGTCATATAGCCAATGTAAACACCCAAAGAACCAATACATTAAGTTAAATGAACTTCAAACAGTCTAACTTGCTCAAGTTAAACACGAATACAATTCAGAACTAACAATTTAGGCATGAGCATGTGATGACCCAAAAGGTCATCTTGTGTATTTTAGTAAAAACTATGTTCTGAGGCCCTGAAATCCTCCGTTAATCTCACCTTGATGTGCGTGCACATCCCGAGCGCGTAGTCGGGAAGTCTTTATGTGGAAATGTGTTGAAAAGTTGAATTTATGATAATTAACGGAATAAAGTTGAGTTTGGGAACCGTTTTTGGTAAACTTACCCGGACCCGTGATTTGATGGTCCCGGAGGGTCCGTAGGAAAATATAGGATCTTGGTGTATGCCTGGAATCAAATTTCGAGGTCCCAAGTCCGAGAAATGAATTTTTAAAGGAAATTGTTTTCTGAAAATAAGAAAGACTTTTGAAAATGAACTTTGATGTGAAATCGGTGTTACCGAGCCTATATTATGGTTTGGGAGTCCGAACAGGTTCAATATATGTTATGTGAGTTATCTGTAAAATTTGGAAAGAAACGGACTTGGCTTGACGTGTTTCGGATCAAGATTGAACAATTTAGAAGTTTATGAAGTTTGAGGAAATTCTATGGATTTTTGAGTTTAATTCATTGTTTTTGATGTTATTTTAGCAGTTTAATTACTCGAATAAGTTAGTGGGATGATTTTGAAGTCGTGTGTATATTTGGTTTTGAGCCCCGAGGGCTCGGGTGAGTTCCGGGTAGGTGTCGGGGTACAAAAGAGTTGGAAAATCTAGTGTTTTAGGCTGTATCTGGTATCCAGTTATTCCTTCTCTGCGATCGCGGTGTGTTGAACGCGATCGCGATGTGCATTTTGGGATAGGGGTCAATTTTCTTTGTGCGATCGCAAAGAGCTGAGTGCGGACGTAGAGCCTTAGGATTTAGCTCTACGCGATGACACCCCTATGTCCGCGAGCGCGTAACTCTCTTGAGGGGTTGGGGGCTGGGCAACAATTTGTTCTATGCGAACGTGATCTTTCGTTCGCGATCACGTGGGTCCACATTCTTGTTCTCTGCGATCGCAATCCCTTATTCGCGATCGTGTAAGTCTGAAACTCTGTACTCCGCGATCGCAGCCCTTCTATCGTGATCGCGTAGAGTAATTTCGCCCGGTTATTTAAAGTGTCCAAAACAGAATACCCATGGTACGGGATTCTGACATCTTTCACAATTTCATGTTCTCCACTCTTCTTGGGTGATTCTTGGGAGACTTTTCCTCCATAACTTCATAGGTAAATGTTCTTAACTCCGTCTTCTTTAATTTTCATCAACTATTATTAGATTCTAGGCCTAAAATCATGGGTTAAAAGGTAGAAATTGGGGGTTTTGGGTAGAGTTAGGGATTTTGGAATTTTGGGGAGTTCAACCTCGTTTAGGGGTCGTATTTCAAAACAAATTGTATATTCGGGCTCGTGGGGAAATGGGTGATCGGGTTTTGGTCCGAACCTCGAGTTTGGACCAAGCGGGTCAGGGATCAAATTTTGGAATATTTGGAAGAATGATGGGAAATGCATAATTAGGCTTTGGATTGAATTATTGAGTCATTATTGATATTGTTGAGTCGTTTATGTCTAGATACTATCGTTTTGGAGTTGGATTCGAGAGGGAAAGCAGTGCTAGAGGCTTGATTTGGATTGTTGGAGTCGAGGTAAGTGTTTGGCCTAACCCTAGCTTGAAGGAATAGGTGTTGAGTCATATGTGCTACGTGTTACTATCATGTTTAATGTATAGGTGAGGTGACGAGTACATATACCTTATTGTCAAGCATGCCTATGAGTCATATTTTATGGTATATGTGTTTTTCTTCGATATCCACTGTGTTATGAAGTAGCTTCTATTTTGGAGATTATTCAATTGTTGGAAATACTTAGTTGTGAACACTGTTTATTAGTTGTTCGGTTGAGGATTATTTTGGTTATGTTATAGGTTTAATGAGATTGGTTATAGCTGGGTCCCTTGTCGGGACGGTGATATTTCTGTTATTGTTCCCTTCCCGGGATGTTGTAAATTATGGTTTGTATTGTGGTTCTCCCTTGCCAAATTTTTGTTCTTGTTATTGTTGGGTGAGGAAGAGTGTAAATCACGAAGGGTGATGCCCCTGCCATGATTTATATTTAAAAGTACAAAGGTTAATGTCATGCCGATATTGTGATTTTAAAAGCACGAAGGGTGATGTTGTGCCATGATATGGGAGATAATGCACAAAGGATAATGTCGTGCCATAATATTGTGAGGTAAAAGAACGAAGGGTGATGTCGTGCACTTGTTTTGGTGAGAATGAGAGTAAAGCACCAAGGGTGATGTCGTGCACTTGTTTTGGTGAGAATGAGACTAAAGCACGAAGGGTGATGTCGTGCACTTGTTTGTTCTCTGTTGTTATCCTGATATTAGATGGTTGCCATGTGGTGTTACTCAATAAGTGTTTTTCCCCTTTGTACCCTGTCATGTTCTTCCCGTATTTGTACTTACTGTTTACTTCCTGTCCTTATTTCTATTATATATTATTGAATTGCACAGGTGTTTATTAGTTGTCGTGTCCTAGCCTCATCACAGCTTCGCCGAGGTTAGGCTCGGCACTTACTTAGTACATGGGGTCAGTTGTATTGATGCTACACCTGCACTTCTTTTTGTTGTATAGATTACGGTACCGGACCCGGTGGACAGTGATCGAGGGAGTGTCCTTCAGCCCACATGCGACACTAAGGTAGTCCTACAGGCGTCCGCAGGCCTTGGTGTCACCTTCTATCTCATTCCTTTTTATTTCTGTCTTCTCTTGTACTTTCGAGACAATTGTATTGTTTTGTTCAGACTTCATTTTTAGCAAAAATCTTAGACTGTTCGTGAGTTTGTGACACCAGCCTTGGGGTTATGTTTAAGGAAATTTTTATACGAATTATTATTTAAGATGTTGAATTTCTTACCTTCCTCTTTCTCATATATATTTGTTCTTATATGCCACTTTTAAAAATGTAAACATCAAAGGAATAAATCGGAATAACTAGTAACATTAGCTTGTCTAGCGAGTTCAATGTTAGACGCCATCACGGCCTGAATGTGGGATTTAGGGTCATGACAAGTTGGTAGCAGAGCACTGGGTTTCTTAGGTCTCACAATTCATGGACAAACTTGTAGAGTCTGAGGGATCGGTACGGAGATGTCTGTACTTATCCCCCAGAGGCTACAAGGTTAGGAATAACTTCAAATTTCTTCTTCTCTGTCGTGCGGTTTGAATTCTAAATGCTAACTGATTTTATATTCTACTCTCTCGCAGATTGCGAGAATGCATGCTTCCTCATCTACTGATCAGCAGCTCGATCATCCTGTTGCAGCTCCTGCGAGGGGCCGAGTTCGAGGCCGAGGCCGTGTTAGAGGCCGAGGCAGAGCTAGGGCTCAGCGCAGAGCAGCAGCACCAATAGAGGACCCACAGCTATACTTTGCTGGTGAGGTTCCTGCTCAGGCAGATCCAGTTGAACCAGCTCAGGTCCTGGAGGAGTTCATTGCCACCCCGGTTCTTCCAGACGCTCTAGTCCGTTTAGTGGGCCTTATGGAGAGCGTGGCTCAGGCCGGTCTTCTTCCTATTACACCAGCCATCTCTCATGTTGGGGGAGGGACCCAGACTTCTGCTACCCGCACACCAGAGTAGCTAGCTCCTCAGTTCCAGACTCCAGAACCTCAGGCAGCTGGAGATACTCAGCCGGGTTTTGTGGCACAGGAAATTGAGGGGGCAACCTTGTATGCCAATGCTTTGTGGAGGTTGGATCGGTTCACCAAGCGATTTTCTACTACATTTACTGGTGCATCCTCAGAGGATCCCCAAGATTTCCTGGACAGTTGCTATGTGGTTCTTCGGAACATGGGCATCGTGGAGTCCAATAAAGTTGATTTTGTTACATTCCGTCTTTCTGGTACCGTCAAGACTTGGTGGAGGGACTAATGTTTGACCATACCAGATGGTTCTTCGCCTTTGACTTGGGCTCAGTTCTTCTACCAGTTACTTAGAGAGAGGGTCTTCGGAGGCAGTTTGACCGCCTCCAGCAGGGATCTATGACTGTTATACAGTATTAGACAAGGTTCATTACTTTGGCCCGCCATGCTATCATGATACTCCCCACTGATCGTGAGAGAGTGAGGACATTTATTGAGGGTCTAGCTTGGTCTATTACACTCCAGACGGCCAGAGAGACAGGTACTGATATTTCATTCCAGGAAGCGACCAATGTGGCCAGGCGTATTGAGATGGTTTTATCACATGGCAGTGGTTAGGGGTCTGATAAGAGACCTCGCTATTCCGGTCAGTTCAGTGTTGTCTCATCTAGAGGCAGAGATTCCTTTGGCAGAGGTCATCCTTCTAGGACATTCCATTCGGCGCTTCAGGTATCCTACAGTGCACTATCTGCTCCTATCAGTGCACTGCCGCTTCAGACCTTCCATGGTGGTTATTCTGGTTGACAGGGACAGTTTCAAGGCCAACAACCTCAGCATCAGAGGGCTTTTTACTCTTATGGTGATCCAGGGCACATTTCTAGGTATTTCCCCAGAGCTTCTGGTAGTTCTCAGCATCAGGGTTCTCGTACTATGATTCCTGCACCAGGTGTACCCCCACCCCCTCAGCCAGCTAGGGATGGAGGTCGAGGTCGAGGTTCCATAGGTGGAGGTCAGACTCATAGAGGTGAAGGACAGGCTACGAGAGGCTGAGGTCAGCCCGCAGTTGGTCGACCCAGAGATGTTTAGATCGGAGGGGCTCCGCCCTAGTGTTATGCCATTCCTTCCAGGCCTGAGGCTGAGGCCTCTGATGCAGTTATTACAGGTATGGTTTCAGTTTGCAGCAGAGATGCTTCGGTTTTATTTGATCCGGGATCTACTTTCTCCTATGTGTCTTCATATTTTTCCCCTAATTTGAGTATGCCCTGTGATTCCTTAAATAATGTTGTGCATGAGTCTACACTGATGGGTGATTCTATAGTGGTAGATCGAGTCTACCGTGCTTGCTTATTAGTCATTGGTGGTCTGGAGACTCATGTTGATCTTTTGCTTCTTGATATGGTTGACTTTGATGTCATATTGGGGATGGATTGGTTATCCCCCTATTATGCTATCCTGGACTGTCATGCCAAGACAGTGACCTTGGCTTTGCCAGGGGTGCCTCGTTTCTAGTGAAGGGGGACTCCTAGTCAGTCTTCTGGTAGAGTCATTTCTTATATGAAGGCTCAACGCATGGTCGAGAAGGGTTGTTTGGCCTATCTGGCCTATGTTCGTGATTCTAGTGCCGAGGTTCCTTCCCTAGAGTCTGTGCTCGTGGTTCGTGAGTTTCCAAAGGTATTCCCTGCTGACCTATCGGGTATGCCACCCGACAGGGATATTGATTTTTGTATTGAGTTAGCTCAGGGAACCCAGCCTATTTCTTCTCAGCCGTATCGTATGGCCCCGCCAAGGTTGAAGGAGTTGAAAGATCAGTTGCAGGATTTGTTGGATAAAGGCTTCATTAGGCCTAGTGTTTGTCTTTGGGGTGTCCCAATATTGTTTGTCAAGAAGAAAGATGGCTCGATGAGGATGTGTATTGACTACCGGCAGTTGAATAAGGTTACTACTAAGAACAAGTATCCTTTCTCGAGGATTGATGATTTATTCGACCAGCTTCAGGGTGCTTCAATGTTTTCCAAGATTGACTTGAGATCTGGTTACCATCAGCTGAAGATTAGGGAGTCTGATGTCCCTAAGATAGTTTTTCGCACTCATTATGGGCATTATGAATTCTTAGTGATGTCATTTGGGCTGACAAATGCCCCCGCTGCCTTTATGGAGTGGATGCACCGAGTGTTCAGGCCTTATTTGGACTTGTTCGCTATTGTTTTCATTGATGATATATTGATATACTATCGCAGCTGAGAGGAGCATGAGCAGCACCTTAGAGTCGTCCTCCAGACTTTGAGGGATAGTTAGTTGTATGCAAAATTTTCCAAGTGTGAGTTCTGGTTGAGTTTAGTTGCATTTCTAGGCCATATGGTATCGTCAAAGGGTGTTCAGGTGGATCCCAAGAAGATTTCAGTAGTCAGAGATTGGCCTAGACCCACCTCAGCTACATAGATTTGGAGTTTCTTGGGCTTAGCAGGTTATTATCACCGGTTTGTGGAGGGATTTTCATCAATTGTAGCCCGAATGACCAGGTTGACTCATAAGAGTGCCCAGTTCAGGTGGTCTGATGAGTGTGAGGCGAGCTTTCAGAAGCTCAAGACAGCCTTGACCACAGCACCAATGTTCGTTTTGCCCATAGGTTCAGGATCGTATACCGTGTATTGTGATGCTTCACGGGTTGGGCTTGGTGCAGTGTTGATGCAGGATGGCAAGGTTATAGCCTATGCTTCTCGTCATTTAAAGGTTCATGAGAAGATCTACCCAGTTCATGGCTTGGAGTTAGCAGCTATTGTGCATGCATTGAACATTGGGAGGCATTATTTGTATGGTGTGCCATGTGAGTTGTTCACGGATCATAAGAGCTTACAGTATTTGTTTAAACAAAAGGAGTTGAACATGAGACAGAGGAGATGGTTAGAGTTGCTGAAGGATTATGATATTACCATTCTTTATCATCCCGGGAAGGCCAATGTGGTGTCCGATGCTTTTAGCCGGAAGTCAGCCAGTATGGATAGTCTTGCCTATTTATTAGTCGGAGAGAGACCTTTTGCTTTGGATGTCCAGGCTTTAGCTAACCGATTTGTGAGATTGAAGGTTTCCGAGACAGGCAGTGTTTTGGCCCATACCGTAGCCCTTTCTTCTTTGTATGACCGTATTCGGGCCAGGTAGTATGATGATCGCCATTTATGTTCTTAGAGATAGAGTCAAGCACGGAGATGCCAAGGAGGTTACGGTTGATGTTGAGGTAGTTTTGAGGACGCAGGGTCAGATTTGTGTACCTGATATGGATGGTATTCGTGAGTTGATACTTTAGGAGGCCCATAGTTCCCGGTATTCAATTCATCTGGGCACCGTAAAGATGTACCAGGACTTGCGACAGCATTATCAGTGGCGGAGGATGAAGAAGGATATTGTAGCTTATGTAGTTCGGTGCTTGAACTGTCAGCAGATTAAGTACGAGCACCAGAGGCCTGGTGGTTTGGTGCAGCAGATTCAGCTTCCCGAGTGGAAGTGGGAGCGTATCACCATGGACTTTGTAGTTGGACTCCCACGGACTCAGAGGATGTTTGATGCAGTATGGGTCGTCGTGGATACGCTGTCCAAGTCAACGCACTTCATTCCAGTATCAGTTTCGTATTCAGCAAAAAAGTTGGCAAGGATCTATATGAGAGAGATTGTTAGACTGCATGGTGTGCCCATATCCATTATATCAAACCGAGGTACTCAGTTTACCTCTCATTTATGGAGAGTATTTCAGCGAGAGTTGGGCACACAGAATGATTTGAGCACAACATTTCATCCTCAAATGGACGGGCGATTCGAGCGTACTATTCAGATTTTGGAGGAAATGTTGCGAGCTTGTGTCATTTACTTTGGTGGTTCATGGGACCAGTTCTTGCCTTTAGCTGAGTTTTCCTACAACAACATTTATCAGTCGAGCATTCAGATGGCTCCGTATGAGGCGTTGTATGGTATATGGTGTTGGTCTCCAGTCGGATGGTTTGAGCCGGGAGAGGCTAGATTGTTGGGTTCTGAGTTAGTCCAGGATGCCTTTGACAAGGTGAAGATCATTCAGGATACACTTCGTACAACTTAGTCCAGGCAGAAGTGTTATGCGGATCGCAGAGTTCAAGATTTGGCATTTATGATAGGCGACCGGGTATTTCTTCGGGTGTCGCCCATGAAGGGCGTGATGAGATTCGGAAAGAAGGGCAAGTTGAGCCCTAGGTACATTGGTCCATTTGAGATTCTGGACAAGGTAGGAGAGGTGGCCTACAGACTTGCCTTGCCACCTAGTTTGTCAGCCGTGCATCCGGTATTTCCTGTATCTATGCTCCGGAGGTATATTACGGACCAATCTCATGTACTTGACTTCAGTGGTGTCCAGTTGGACAAGGATTTGTCTTATGAGGAGAAGCCGATAGCCGTATTAGATCGGCAGGTGCGACAGTTCAGATCGAAGAGTTATCTTTTGGTTCATGTTCCATGGAGAGGTCAGCCTGTTAAGGCAGCTACTGGGGAGTCCGAGCCCGATATGCGGAGCCGTTATCCCCACATTTTCCCCGATTCAGGTACTTTTCTATGTCCGTTCGAGGACAAACGTCTGTTTTAGAGGTGGAGATTGTGATGACCCAAAAGGTCATCTTGTGTAATTTAGCAAAAACTGTGTTCTGAAGCCCTGAAAGCCTCTGTTAATCTTACCTCGATGTGCATGCACAGACTGTGCGCGTAGCTGGGAAGTCTTTATGTGGAAATGTGTTGCACAGTTGAATTTATGATAATAAATGGAATAAAGATGAGTTTGGTCAACATTTTTGGTAAACGGACCTGGACCCGTGATTTGAAGGTCCCGGAGGGTCTGTAGGAAAATATGGGATCTGGGCGTATGCCCGGAATCCAATTCCGAGGTCCTAAGTCCGAGAAATGAATTTTTAAAGGAAATTATTTTCTGAAAATGAGAAAGACTTTTGAAAATGAACTTTGATTTGGAATCTGTGTTACCGAGCCGGTATTATGGTTCCGGAGCCCGGAACAGGTTCAATATGTGTTATGTGAGTTATCTGTAAAAATTGGAAAGAAACGAACTTGGTTTGGCGTGTTTCAGATCAAAATTGAAGAGTTTAGAAGTTTATGAAGTTTGAGGAAATTCTATGAATTTTTGAGTTTAATTTATTGTTTTTGATGTTATTTTAGCGGTTTAATTACTCGAATAAGTTCGTAGGATGATTTTGAAGTCGTGTGTATATTTAGTTTTGAGCCCCGAGGGTTCGGGTGAGTTTCGGGTAGATGTCGGGGTACAAAAGAGTTGGAAAATCTTGTGTTTTAGGCAGTATCTGGTGTCCAATTATTCCTTCTCCGCGATCGCGGTGTGCATTTTGGGAAGGGGGTCAATTTGCTCTGCGCGATCGCAAAGAGCTAAGTGCGAACACGGAGCCTCAGGGTTTAGCTCTATGCCATCGCACCCCTATGTCCGCGATCGCGTAAGTCTCCTGTGGGGTTTGGGGCTGGGCAGCCGTTTGTTCTATGCGAAAGCGATCTTTCGTTCGCGATCGCCTGGGTCCACGTTCTGGTTCTCTGCGATCGCAATCCCTTATTCGCAATCATGTAAGTCTGAAACCCAGTACTCTCCGTGATCGCAGCCCTTCTATCGCGATCGCGTAGAGTAATTTCGCAAGGTTATTCAAAGTGTCCAAAACAGAATACCTATTACGGGATTTTGACATCTTTCACCATTTTCTTCTTCTCCACTCTTCTTGGGCGATTCTTGGGAGACGTTTCCTCCATAACTTCATAGGTAAATGTTCTGAACTCCGTCTTCTTTGATTTTCATCAACTATTACTTGATTCTAGGCCTAAAATCATGGGTTAAAAGGTAGAAATTGGGGGTTTTGGGTAGATTTAGGGCTTTTGGAATTTTGGGGAGTTCAACCTCGTTTAGGGGTCAGATTTCAAAACAAATTGTATATTCGGGCTCGTGGGGGAATGGGTGATCGGGTTTTGGTCCGAACCTCGGGTTTGGACCAAGCAGGCCCGGGGTCAAATTTTAGAAATTTTGGAAGAATGATGGGAAATGCATAACTAGGCTTTGGGATTGAATTATTGAGTCATTATTGATATTGTTGTGTCATTTATGTCTAGATACTATCATTTCGGATTTGGATTCTAGAAGGAAAGAAGTGCTAGAGGCTTGATTTGGATTCTTGGAGTCGAGGTAAGTGTTTTGACTAACCCTAGCTTGAGGGAATAGGTGTTGAGTCATATGTGCTACGTGTTATTATCATGTTCAATGTATAGGTGAGGTGACGAGTACCTATACCTTGTTGTCAAGCATGACCGTGAGTCATATTTTATGGTATATGTGTTTTTCTTCGATATCCACTGTGTTATGAAGTAGCTTCTATTTTGGAGATTATTCAATTGTTGGAAATACATGGTTGTGAACACTACTGATTAGTTGTTCGGTTGAGGATTATTTTGGTTATGTTATAGGTTCAATGAGATTGGTTATAGCTGGGTCCCTTGTCGGGACGGTGATATTTCTGTTATTGTTCCCTTGCCGGGATGTTGTAAATTATGGTTTGTATTGTGGTTCTCCCTTTCCAAATTGTTGCTTTGGTTATTGTTGGGTGGGGAAGAGTGTAAATCACGAAGGGTGATGTCGTTCCATGATTTATATTTAAAAGCACGACGGTTAATGTCGTGCCGATATTGTGATTTTAAAAGCACGAAGGGTGATGTCGTGCCATGATATGAGAGATAATGCATGAAAGATAATGTCGTGCCATAATATTGTGAGGTAAAAGCACGAATGGTGATGTCGTGCACTTGTTTTGGTGAGAATGAGAGTAAAGCACGAAGGGTGATGTCGTGCACTTGTTTTGGTGAGAATGAGAGTAAAGCATGAAGGATGATGTCGTGCACTTGTTTGTTCTCTGTTGTTATCCTGATATTAGACGCTTTCCCTATGCCGTTACTCAATAAGTGTTTTTCCCCTTTGTACCCTGGCATGTTCTTCTGGTATTTGTACTTAACTCTTTACTTCCTGTTGTTATTTCTATTATATATTATTGAATTGCACATGTGTTTATTATTTATCGTGTCCTAGCCTCGTCACTACTCCGCCGAGGTTAGGCTCGGCACTTACTCAGTACATGGGGTCGGTTGTACTGATGCTACACCTGCACTTCTTTATGTTGTGCATGTACCCGACCCGGTGGATGCTGATCGAGGGAGTGTCCTTCAGTCCACAGGCGACACTGAGGTAGTCCTGCAGGCTCCGCATGCCTTAGCGTCACCTCCTATCTCATTCCTTTTTATTTTTGTCTTCCCTTGTACTTCCGAGACAGCTGTATTGTTTTGTTCAGACTTCATTTTTAGCAAAAATCTTAGACTGTTCGTGAGTTTGTGATACCAGTCTTGGGGGTATGTTTAAGGAAATTTTTGTACAAATTATTATTTAAGATGTTGAATTTCTTACCTTCCGCTTTCTCATATCTATTTGTTCTTATATGTCACTTTTAAAAATGCTAAACAGCAAAGGAATAAATCGGAATAACTAGTAACGTTGACTTGTCTAGCGAGTTCAATGTTAGACGTCATCACAACCTGAATGTGGGATTTCAGGTCGTGACAGAGCAAATGCTTGAGAGGTTCATATTATAAGCAAAGTTACACATAAATATAGTCTAGAAACACATTAGCTTGTGCAATTTCAGAGGCATGAATATGCTAATTAGGAACATAAGAGAATGAACATTGCAAAGGTTACGAACTCACTAGTTAATGATTGACAAGTAGACAAACAAGAAAAGAACAAAATCACTTTGGGCATCAACAAATAAGTACAACCCAGAACCTTGGATGTGTCAATTTCCCAAGGGCTTCAAGGAACCCAAGGCAATGCTCACACCCAAGGAAGGTCGAGAAAATAGGAATTCTGGTGGCCTTGGCTTTCAGCCGGCCAAGAGCCAATGTAGAACAAGAGAATAAGCGAACAACAGAGTGAAGATATTTATTTTTTAGTGGAAATTTCAGCGATTAAAAAAGTCTGTCCAAAAGGGAATGGGGAAGGGGCTTATATAGCAGTCAAAAATCGAGCAAACCTATAAGGAAACAGAGTAATTTAAGCAACAAACACGGAAAAGAAACATGCAAATCGATTTGAAATCAATTAAGAGAGAAAATCTATAAACCCTAGTTCTTTAGGAAAAGTCTAAATCAGCAGAATCCAAACAAAATCAAACTCACACAGTAAAGTATTGAATGTATATAGACGAAATAGTGCTCAGAATCAAAGATTCAAAGTGCTTTGGTTCGATTTCGGAACATATTGCTTGCCATTTTTAGGCAAGCACTTAGGTAACACCACAAACGGATAACCACTACCCCAAGGGTTCAAATATGGCAAGAGATGGTAATCGAATCCCATTATCAGTGGGATTAGGAGAGAGATTTAGGGGGAGGCGGTTGGATTTGATGAAGAAGAGAGGAGTGACAGATAGAATAAGGGCGGCGGTCTTTAGGAAATTGGGTAAGGTTTCTGGGTTAGGTTAATTAAAAAGGGGAAGTGGACGATGGCCGTTGATCATGAGAGATCAACTGCTGAGATAAAAATTAGACGGGCGGGTCGTTTATAAGTGGGTCGCGATCAAGTATTAGACATGGGTCGTTTGGCTTTGAGATGTGGTAATTAGGCTAGGTATTTGATTTTTTGGGCCATTCATTTGGTCCAAAACTGGTTTAAAAATTGGGTTGTCGTTTAAATACCCAATATTTATCAAAAATAATTTATAAAAGTAATTAAGAAACAAAAAAAAATAGTATTTGTACACTAAAATGATTGAAAATAATAACTTAACATTATAAGAATATAAAAAATTTATTTTGGCACAAATAATGTAATTATACATGAATATAGGATATTATTGCAAAAATATGCAATTAGCCTAAAAATGCAAATGCAATTATAGAAAAATAAATAATAATATTATAAAACATACATGTTGGTGTAAATAATAAGTTTGGATGATTAAGTCAGCACAAAATTATTTAAAGTATAATTATTGGATATTTATAATAAAATATAGAAAGAAATTAATTTAGAGCTTTTAAAAATTATAGAAAGTTATAGAAAAAATGCTTGTATAGGTTTTTAAACTAAATGATAATGCAAATATACTATTTTGAATTTATATATGTATTTTAAAAATATGAGAGAAAAATTAGGTATTAACAGACATACATGCATAGAGATATATTTCCTCATGTAACACGGTATTGTGATATTCATGACTTTACATGCATATTGACATGTAGGCATAGATATGTACTTTCCTCATGCAATTTGAGATTGAAATATTTTATCTGTTGTCGAAATTTTTGGAAAAAATCACAGTTTTCTTATATACTTACATTTTGGTGAATTCGGTGAAAGATTTAGGTTTTACTGTTATTCTTGTGAAGCATGCCTATTTTTCTGTATCTGTGAACGAGCTGAGCATTTTATCTTTGAGTCATTTCTTGTACTACTTTTATTATATTATTATTAGTTTTTGTTGGCTATCGGTGTTGGACTCCGACCGTCGTCCAATCTTGTCACTTCTTTCAAACTAAGGTTATGTTTGTTGCTTATTGAGTACATGGTGTCGGTTGTACTCATGCTACACTTCTGCACCTTGCATAAAGATTCTGGATGTTGATGTTGATGTGTATGGAGGGAGCTGGCATTGAAGATGTACCCGAAACAATGTACCTGCGTTTCGGGCATAGCTCCCTCTTGTTCTTGGTAGCTTTAGAATTATTAATCTGTTCATGTATATTTCAAACAAATGATGTATTTATTTCATACCAGCTTTGTAAACTCTAAATTTTAGAAGCTCGTGATTTGTATTATCAGTCCTTAGGAAGTGTATAGATGTTCTGTCATTTCATCATTTATTTTTCTCAGTAAATCTCATTGAATTGGATTGTTATTAATTGGCTTACCTAGTGGGTCAGGTTAGGTGTCATCACGACTATTTTGATTTTGGATCGTGACAATTATTTACTCTCTTTGTTTCAATTTAGATGACATACTTTCCTTATTAGTCTGTTCCAACAAAATTGACACATTTTTACAATTGAAAATAGTTCAACTTTAAACTCTTCATTTTACCCATTTTATGATTAATGAGAAGCTTTAATAACCACACAAATGTCATGGCCCCACAAAACGTTTACCTTTTAAGCTATTAATAACACAAGTTTCAAAAGTCTTTTTTCCTCTTAAACTCTCTGCCGAGTCAACCTACCTCATCTAAATTGAAACGAAAGGGAGTAATAATTATGCATTATTGATAGAATTTTTAAATCATTTGATTAAAATAGTTATAGCTAAAAAATTTACACATGTCAAATTGTAGTTACTAGTTGTTTCATGTCTTTAATTTGACCAATTTAAATCGATATTCTTACGATGTTAGTTTAGAATAAATTTTCTTAATTCTTTGAGTGCCTTTGTAGATATTTTTCAAGCTACATTAATAAGTAACTATTAAAATCTATCCTTAACAATGAATGGCTCTTGAAATATAGTAGTTACCACAGTATTATTTGTTTCAATTTATATTTAGAACTAAAAAGTGCTAAGAGAAACTTTATAAGCAGTATAATTCTCTATTTGGCAAACTTAATCAGGTAAAAAGTGTCAATTCAATTACCATTGACAATTGCTATATCACTTGTCTTGGTTGAAAGTCTTTCAAAACTAAATCAATAAAGTTCGACATGATAACATAAAAGTGATTAAACAAATGGTTAGACATTGGCAATAATTAAAATTGATTATAACTTCTTTATATTTCGATAAATTACAAGAGTAAAATTTTTAAAAGAATTTAAGGCTTCACTTTTTATTTTTCCTTTAAGCCACATATTATGTTGAGCCACCCCTGGTGAAAGTTGACCGATTCTAAGGCTAGAAAAATTAGGTTGATAACTTTTCCGTATTAATACTAGAAGTTCAATGACACCAAACTTTTTTTCCAAAACATCTGCTATTAGGTCAAAAAATCAATAGTGGAACACGAATAATATTCTATTAGTGTGATGGTGTCACGATCCAGAATTCTCACCCTCTGGACCGTGATGACGCCTAACATTTCCCTTGCTAGGCAAGCCAACGTTAGAAATAGTTGTTAGCCATTTTTAACAAAAATATAATTAAATGATAACCAAGAAGCTGAATCAACTGAAATAGAGTGAATAGACTAAAATAACATCAATATCTAGATACAATCCCAAAAATTGAGTTACAAGTAGACAAGCAACTAAAGTACTACAAACAATAGTCTGAATTAAAGCATAACTGTTTGAAATGAAACAAAAAAACTAGAGTAATGTAGAAGGGGACTTCAGTGCTGCGAACGCCGTGCAGTTGTACCTATAATGTCCGTTAAGAAATCAATCCAAGCAATCTACTGATGGCCACTACGACCGACTCCAAAATATGCTCAAGAAATGCATAGTGTAGTATGAGTACAACCGAGCCCATGTACTCTCTAAGTGTCGAGCCTAACCTCGACGAAGTAGTGACGAGGCTAAGGTAGGTCACTTACAAAAACCCGTACGCAGTACAATAATCATAGCAACAGGAAAGGAAGACAAGAAATGACGACAAAGAAATTAACTGATGAAAACAAACTCAATCCTCGGAATTAGTGAATCCAGATTTATCAGTCCGCAGAATCTCATATGAAAATACTGAAAGCTAAAAAAATGCAACAATGAGTACAACACTCAAAATCTGTTGCGGTGCACAACCCGATCCCACTGTACAAACACAATCCTCCTTTATTTCACCATATTAATATAAAAAATAACATGTAAAATCTGTTGCGTCAATCCTACCATATAGTCAGAACCAATATCATAATCCTCCCTTTTTTCACCATATCAAAATCACATATAAAATCTTTTGTGGCGTGCAACCCGATCCACCATATCAATATATAATCCTCCCTTATTCCAAAATATCACAACCATTGCAGCATGCAACCGTATCCATAAACAAAATCAATAAATGTAATCAGCACCTGATGCGTTCACAAAAAGTACCAGCCAAAAGGCCATGGTGATTGCGGTAAACTCTTTGCGTTCGCGAAGGCTTTGCCCACCCTGCCTTTGCTTTTGCGAGCTAATGCCCGCATTCGCGTAGATTCACCTGCCCAGCTCCCCCTAGAACACCACAATGCTTCGCGTTCGCGGAGGAACAGTCGCGTTCGCGAAGGGCAAGCCCCCCTCCACTTTGCATTCACGACTAGTACCTCACGTTCGCGAAGAGTAACTCCGCCACTATCCCAATTTTCACTTAGCAATTGCGAGAGTAGTTTCACAATTGTGAAGCACAATATCTCATGCACCAGATATCAACAAAACTAACATTCCTCTAAGTTCAAAATCACTCTGTAGCCAATTAGAAACTCACCGGAGCTCCTCGGGCTCCAAACCAAACAAGCACACAAGTGTAATAACATCATATGAACTTGCTTGCGCGATCAAATCACCAAAATAACACCTATAACTACGAATCAATCATCAAAATGAATGATATTTTCTACGAAACTCAAGAACATGCAAATTTACAGCCGAACATCCGAATCACGTCAAATCAACTCCTTTTTGCACCAAATTTTACAGACAAGTTATAAATAGTGAAATGAACTAATATCATGTTCCGGAACTAAAATTTGAATCCTGTAGAAAAAAAGTCAACCTACGGTCGAACTTAGAACTTCTTTTAGTCTTCAATTTAATAATTTTCAACAAATTACGTCAAATCAAGTTAGGGACTTCCAAATTCAATTCCAGGCATAGGCCCAAGTCCCAAATCATGACACAGACCCACCAAGACTGTCTAAACACTGATCCGAGTCTATTTACATAAAATATGACCCTAGTAAACTCAAATGAGTCTTAAGGCAAAATTTCACATTTTCTTCAATTTTTAACATTTAAATTTCCAAAAAAAGACACACACTGTGCACGCAAATCGATAGAGGCTAAACAGAGCTATTCAAGGTCTCGAAACACTGATATGAAGGCTAAAACTTTAAATGACCTATCGGGTCATCACATTCTCCACCTCTAAAACAAATGTTCATCCTCAATTGGACATAAAAAGGTACCTGGACTGGTGAAAAGGTGTGGATATCTACTCCACATGTCCGACTCGGACTCCCACATGGCTGCCTCAATCGATTGACCTCACCACTGCACTTGAACTGAAAGGTAACTCTTAGACCTCAACTACCAGACCTGCAGGTCTAGAATGGCCACCGACTCCTCCTCATAAGTCAAATCCTTGTCAGAGTTGATTGAGCTGAAATCTAACATATGGAACAGATCATCGTGATACTTCCGGAGCATGGACACATGGAACATCGGATGGACTACTAATAAACCAGGTGGAAATGCCAGACTATAGGCCACCTCACCCACTCTTTCAGGAATCTCAAAGGGTTCGATATACCTAGGGTTGAACTTGCCCTTCTTTCTAAACCTCATCACACCCTTCAAAGGTAAAACCTGGAGCAATACCCTCTCTCCAACCATGATTCAACGTCACAAACTTTATGGTCAGCATAACTCTTCTGCCTAAATTGAGCGGTGCAAATTTGATCCTGAATCATCTTGAACTTTTCTAATGCATCCTGAACCAAATCGGCACCCAACAACCAAGACCCATCCCCCCTCCCTCGGCTCAAACCAACTAACTTGTGAACGGCACCACCCCCTGTATAATTCCTGATAGGGGGCCATCTGAATACTCGACTAGTAGTTGTTGTTGTAGGCAAACTTCGCAAGCGGCAAAAACTGATCCCAAGAACCCCAGAAATCCATAATCCATAATAGTGCGCTCAGATAGTCTGTCCATCTAGGGGTGAAATATTATACTCAACTCAACCTTCATGCCTAACTCACGATGTACACCCTTCAGAAGTGCGAGGTGAACTGCATAACTCATTCATAAATTATGAACCGGGCACACCGTGAAGACGGACAGTCTCGCGAATGTAGATCTCAACTAACCGCTCTGAAAAATAGGTAACTGACACTGGTATGAAATGTGCCAACTTTGTCAACATGTCCACAATGACACATACCTTGTCGAACTTATTTTGAGTCCATTGGGGCCTGACACTTATTCATTCTCCTCCACCAATAGTGTTGCCGCAAGTCCAGATACATCTTCGTGGCACCTGGAGTCTCCTGAAGAATAAACTCACGAAGCCCATCCACATTGGGCACACAGATATGACCTTGCATCCACAAAAACCCATCATCTCCAATAGTAACATGCTTGTAACCACCGTGCCACATTGTTTCCTTAAGGACAATCAAATGGGGGTCATCATACTGCCGCACTCTGATGCACTCATACAAAGAAGACCGAGAGACCGTGCAAGCTAGAACACGATTGGGCTACAAAACATCTAACCTCACAAACTGATTGGCCAAAGCCTGAACATATAATTCTAACGGCCTCTCCCCAACTAGAATATATGCAAGGCTACCCATACTCACAACCTTTATGATCAAGGCATCAGCCACCGCATCGTCCTTCTCGAGATGATTCAATATTGTGATATCATAGTCTTTCAACAGCTCCAACCACATCCTTTTCCTCAAGTTCAGATCCTTCTACTTGAAAAATACTATAGACTCCGATGATCCGTGAACACCTCAGACAACACGTCGTAGAGATAATGTCTCCAAATCTTCAATGCATGAATAATGGCCACCAACTGTAGATCATGAATAGGTTAGTTCTTCTCATGAACCTTCAACTACCGCTACACGTATAGAATGAGCTTTCAGTCCTACGTCAATACTATACGAGATGCATCACAATCCACCGTGTAAGATCCTGGACCTATGGACAACACCAACACGGGTGGCGTAGTCAAAGCAATCTTGAGCTTCTGAAAGCTCAACTCACACTCATCTGACCACCTTAATGGAGCACCCTTCTGGATCAATTTAGTTAATGAGGCTGCTATGGATGAAACACCTCCACGAACCGGCGATAATAACCTGCCAAACCCAAGAAACTCTAAATCTCTATAGCTGAAGTAGCTCTAGGCCAGTTCTAAACTGCCTCAATTTACTCAGGATCCACATTTATGCCCTCGTATGATACAACATGTCCCAAAAAGGTGACTGATTCTTACCAAAACTCACACTTTGAAACTTGGCATACAATTGGCTATCTCTCGAGTTTGAAGTACAATCCAAAGATGTTGCTCATGCTCCTCTCAACTGCAGGAGTAGATCAAGATATCATCAATGGATACAATCACAAAAGAATCCAGATATGGCTTGAATACCGGGTTCATCAAATCCATAAATGTTGTTGGGGCATTTGTCAACCTAAATGATATCACTAAGAACATATAATGCCCATACCGAGTCCAAAAAGAGATATTAGGGACATCTGATGCCCTAAATAATCAACTGATGGTAGCAAGACCTCAAATAAATCATCGAAAACACCTTGGCACCCTGAAGCTGATCAAATAAGTCATCAATCCTCAGAAGCAGATACGTGTTCTTGATAGTGACTTTGTTAAACTACCGATAGTCTATACTCATCCTCATCGAGCCATCTCTCTTCTTCACAATCAACGTGGGCGCACCCCAAGGAGAGAAACTAGGTCTAATGAATCCTTTATCAATAAAATCTTGCAAGTGCTCCTTCAATTCCTTCAACTCAGGTGGGGCCATACGATATAGTGGAATAGAAATGGGCTGAGTGCCCAGAGCAAAATAAATACATAAATTGATATCTCTGTCGGGTGGCATCCCCAGTAGATCTGTAGTAAACATCTCTGGAAACTGATGCACAATAGTACTTAATCCATGGAAGGAACTTATGCACTCGAATCACAAACATAGGCAAAATAAGCTAGACATCCCTTCTCGACCAGACATCGAGCCTTCACATAAGAAATAACCTTGCTGGTAGAATGGCAAAGAGTGCCTCTCCACTCTAGTCGAGGAAACCCCAGCATAGCTAAGGTCACCGTCTTGGCGTGACAATCCAATATAGCATGATAAGGTGACAACAAATACATACCCAAGATAACATAAAAATATACCATATCAAGAAGTATAAGATCTATGTTAGTCTCAAGAATCCAATAGTATTCACACACGAGCAATAGACACGATCTATAACAATAGAATGACCCACATACATGGACACATACATAAGGGCACTCAAAGAATCACGAGGTACAACAAGATATGTAGCAAAATAGGATCACATGTAGGAATAAGTAGAGCCTGAATCAAATATAATTGAAGCATCTCTATGGAAAACTGGAACAATACTTGTGATAACGACGTGAGATGACTTAGCCTCAGGTCTAGCTGGGAAGGCATATAATCAGGGTTGGGACCCTCCATTCTAACCTATATCCCTAGGGCGACCTTTAGCTAGATGGCCTCCACCTCTAACGGCCTGACCTCCGCCTTTGGCTATTTGGCCCCTGCCTTTAGCTGGCTGAGTGGGGAGTGAAAAAATTTGTGCTAGGCCATGGCATAAAAACTCTGTTGTGGCATGCCACCCAATAATCTCGGATAGAACCTCCTGATGTGACTAATACTTACACATTAAAAACACACATCTTTCTTTTGTGGCTACTAAAGATGAAGTTAGACGGAACATGATAGATAACCACAACAATAGCTCTAAATCGGAGGCGCATTGATAGGAGCTAATGTTTCACTATAGGCTGGATGCCTAGAATGAGATACATAAAGACCACGACTCCTCGAAGAACTATGAGATGCCTGAAGTGCTAACTGAAATGGCCTAGGAGGATGGCCTCTACCAAAAGTACCCTTGCCTCCAGATGAGGCACCACTAAAACTTTCGGAATGATGAGGCCTATAATCAGACACCGTCTCCCTCTCCTTAACACCAACCATCTCAATCCGTCTAGCTATATCTACGGCCCTCTGGAAAGAAATATCATCTCCAGTCTCCTTGGACATTTGTAGCATGATAGTGAAAGTGAGCCCATCAATGAATCTCCTCACTCTCTCCCTCTCAGTATGAAGCAATATAATGGCATGGCGAGCTAGGTCCACAAATCGAATCTTGTACTGGGTAACAGTCATATTACCCTGCTGAAGATGCTAAAATAGTCTGCGGTAATCCTCTCTCAGAGTGACAGGGATGAAGTTCTCAAGAAATAGCTGTCAAAACTGATCCTAGGTAAGTGTAGAAGAACCAGCTAGTCTAGTCAACATATAATCTCTCCACCATCTCCTAACAGAACCGGTCATATGAAATAATGCAAAGTTGACCCCATCAGTCTCAACTATACCATGCTCTGCAACACCTCATGGCAGCGGTCTAGATAATCATGTGGGTCCTCAGAAGGTGCACCACTCAATGGAATAGGAAATATCTTGGTAAACTTAACCAACCTCAACAAAGCCTAAAAAAACATAGGGGCCTATCATCGACTGGTGCCGCAACAACCGGCTAAACCACCCCAATTGGCGACGCTGCTACAGTCTGATACTAGGGAGCCGCTTGCTCCGGGGTGTGAGTAGCGGGAGTTTATGCCCCTTCCAAGACTGAAAGACGGTTGTTAATATACCGGTCAGGTCCACACTCTCCATAAGACCCACCAAACGGATTACAGTGTCCTGAAGAACAAGAGTGGCTATGAACCCATTCGGAACCTGAGCTGGTCCGATGGGTACAGTGTAAGCTAGAACCTCTTCCTCGTGATCAATCTGAGGCTCCACTGCGGGTGTTGCTGCTCGAACTCTAGGCTGAGCTCTGCCTCTACCTCTGCCTCTAGCTCGGCGTCGGTCTCTTCCCCTGGTAGTAGCTGCCACAGGAGACTACGACTCCTGTACTATTATAGATATTGTGCGTGTTCTCGCCAACTGCAAGAGAACAAGAATGGAATGATTAAATCATTAATGACAAAATAAAATCACATGATAGAGATGGAATGAAGTGAGATTTTTCCAAAAACCCCATAGTCTCTAGAGGATAAGTACAGACGTTTCTATACTGATCCTCCAGACTCCACTATGTTTGCTTGTGACTCGTGAGACCTAGGCAACCTAGTGCTCTGATACCAACTTGTCACGACCCGTAATTCACACCCTCGGGACCGTGATGGTGCCTAAAATTTCACTTGCTGGACAAGCCAACGTTATAAATATTTTTTAGCCATTTTTAACAATTCAAATTAAATGATAACCAAGAAACTAAATCATCTTAAATGTAGTGAGTAAACCAAAGTAACAACAATATCTAGATACAATCCCAGAACTGGTGTCATAGGTACACGAGCGACTAGAGTACTACAAATAATAGTCTGAATGAAAGCATAACTATTTGAATTGAAATAAACAACTAGAGTAATGTAGAAGGGATTTCAAGGCTACAAACGTCGTGCAACTATACCTCAAGTCTTCGTCAAGCAATCAATCCGAGTAATATTCTGACCGCCGCTAGGACCGACTCCAAAATTCTCAAAAGAAGTGCAAAATCTAGTATAAGTACAACCAACCCCATGTACTCTGTAAGTGCCGAGCCTAACCTCGACGAAGTAGTGACGAGGCTGAGGCTGGTCACTTACAATAATAATAACAATAAGAAAGGATGAAAGGAAATGCCGACAAGGCAGTTAACTGAAGAAAACATACTTAATCCTCGGAATCAGTGAATCTAGAATCTATTGCGGCATGCAACCCGATCCCACCGTACAAACGCAATCCTCCCTTATTTTACCATATCAATATCGAGAATAACATGTAAAATCCATTGCTGGACGTAACCTGATTCCACCATATAATCAGAACCAATATCATATTCCTCCCTTATTTCACCATATCAAAATCACATATAAAATCTGTGTGGAGTGCAACCCGATCCCACCATATCTACATCAAATCCTCCCTTGTTCCACCATAGCACAATCGTTGCAGCATGCAACCTGGTCAATAAATAAAATCAATAAATGTGATTAATTCAATAACTCAATTTACAAGAATATTTACGATTAAAGAATATGAAAGCAAAGCAATAAAGGAACCCCGTACCAAATCAAGGAATGCTACAAAGACAAGCCAAATATATGACAAATTCAAGTTTACAAGTAAGATGATTAGCGTAAGTAGCAATAAATCATGGAATCATGGAATAAACAAACATTTTAATACAAGAGTAAATAAATGATAAGAAACAAGTTACGTCATATAAAGCAATTAAAGCATGTAACAATTAAGACCTGAAATAAGGTAATTAATGAAATACGAGAAAACAAGGAAACACTTATTTTGACGGCGTATGCATATACGTCTTTACACATGTAATTCACATAACTTATAGTTCAAGGTTTCCTAATTCCCTCAAATCAAGATTATACCCAACACTTACCTCGCTGCGCAATCAAATCAAACCTCAGCTAGGGCTTTTCCTCTAAAATTTGCCTCCAAGCCTATCGAATCTAACCAAAATCGACTTAATATCAACAAACAATGCTCGGAAAATCACTTACAATGTACACAGTTAAGATCTTCAAATTTTTCCCAAAAATTCAACAAAAGTCAATGATGTTGGGCATATTTCTATAAGTTTTAATGTTACTTTACCCATGATTTAACTGCTTCTGGGTGATATTTGATGTTAAAAATGCCCATTATGTGTTAATTATTAGTTTTATGACTAATTAAGTTATGTGTGATGATTTAGGATGTTTGGAGTGCAAAAACATGAAGAAAAGACGCTCCAACTAGAGGAGAGGAGGGTGGATGTGTCGCATCCAACCTTGGAAAGAAGGCTACTTGGTGCACCCTTAGCAATGAAGTCATGCCATAACATCCGCATCTGGGCACATCAGAAATGGAGGGACAAATCCACCCTAGCATGCGAAGCTGAAGAAGTGGAGAAGCATCCACATCAGCATCAACCCCTGAAGCTGAGTCGGATTAGGAAAAGGAAAAATTTGGCCCACGACTTTTGTACGCAATAGTATAAGCCAAAAATTCCCGTTTTAGGTCATCTAACATACTTTGTTATGGGTTTAATCCTTGTTTAGATAGCCAGGATAGTCTAATTTAGTTAATAGTTAATCACAAGTCTTCGTGGGTTCGACATCTGACTTTTAGTCACTTTGTTACTTGATGACTGAGTATATTTGCGTGTGCGTTTGACCGCAACAGTTAACCCCTTGACCACTTGGTACAAAATTGAGATTCAGACCAAAACCAAATTACCCATTCATCCCCGAGCCCGATTATGTGATTTGTTTCGAAACTCGACCTCAATTTGAGGTATAAATCTCGAATTTACAGAAAAACCCCAATTCTACTCAAATCCCTAATTTTCTACAATGAAAACGCATAAATTAAGGTTATAAATCTATGGGTGTTGATGGAAATGAAACAAAAAGAGTTAGAATATTCTAAGCTACGAAATGGGGATGAAATTTCTCTTCAAAGTCCCCCCCACTCACAACAAAGATGAACTAAACGCCTTCCATGCATAAATTCTCAAATAAGCAATGTTGCACTTCCTTATACTTGGTCTAAATCTTCAATCAATCAGATGATTACATGTCACGCTTATAAAATCTTCTCGTGGTTACGATCCCACGACCTCTCACACCAGGTAGCAAGTCTGCACATCCACCACTGGCCACACTAACGCTGTAAAACAAATCAAGAATCCATAACCAGGGTAAAAAGCCACTCTCACCGAATATCGGTCTCATGTGGCACTGAAGATAACACTAGCTTACTCTGATCTTCCAATCACTTTTTCTTGCTCATCCGAGCTCATGAAATCCTTGTTAACACTGAACCGCAATCTCGATTCTTACTTCCCAGTTACACACTGTTTACTGCACCACATGCCAATATGAAATTGCGCAAGAATTCCATCATAACTCCTGAACCACTAATAGGGGAAACACCTCATCATATAGAAACCTCTTACTTACCTCAATTCAAGAGAACAATAATAACACTCAAGTGAATTCTCACAATCACCCAACATGAAAATCCTTAAGTAGTAGTCTATACCACCCTAAATCTTCCAGGACCCGCCTACACCTAACAGGCCATAGCACTTCGAATGCTCCCACATGAAATCTATTACGATGGCTGACAAGTCCCGCACATACCGGCCCAAACCACATGCATAATTTAATTACACTAATGAAACTGATCACTGCCGTAATTGTGCAATTTTAACCATGGCTAATCAATCTATCTTCTTTTAATCATCTTCAATTGCCTTAGGAATAATAGTAACTTCCTTCAACTCATAGAAAACTCAACCCTCACTCATCCCATTTTACTCCTTTCCCTTAGCTGTAATAACTTGCCAACACGCCGATAATCCGTAACCCCATGATAACACAACCCTACAACCCAACTGCAAATGGTGGGACTCCCCCACTTAGCCCCAAGCTACTCCTTGCACCATTATAGACCCTGTTGAGGTCCTTTCTCCTTTGTCAACATGATCTTGCTCAACCAATCCGTCCAATCCTTCCAAATTCTCTTGTTAGCACTCCCTAAATTCTCAAATTCCCTAGCATCATTCACACATTCTGCCTCCTACCGAATAGCCACCAGAATCCCTCGCAGAAACTTTCCAACCATGCAACCGCTAACCTATTCACAAGAGATAACCCACCGGTGGAAATCATCAACTGACACCTTCCAACGACGCCGTACTGCACACCCTCTGCAACATCAATATTCCATCCTAAGCCTGTTCTCATTCACCAACTTTACCAGTCCGTCCGCTCCTCATGGATATCTAGTAAATCTCCTACAATATCATCTAATTCACCACTATGTTTCCTCTCTCCCACTTTGGTTAAATTCATTCCTTTAGGCACTACCTGACTTCCTTTCCTTACCACTGGCCTTTTAGAAATTCGGCCGCCACCTGACACTTCTCACATTTCTTCCTTCGTTGTATGTTTCCCATTTCAATGTCCTTCTCTATAGTTCTTAATCCAGCAGTTTGCCATGACTTCAACCTCTCTGAAGGTCATCTATCTCGAGCTGCCTTCATTAGAAATAACTATTCAGTCCTGAACCACCACGCACCACGATCTATGACAACCGCTTCTTCAATACTACTTCACAACACTCTGACCCAATGCATCCGAAGAATCATAGCACCGACAGACTTAACATATTCCATTCGATCAGTTATGACAACACCACATCACAGGTGAATATCCCACCTTACTTGAAAACACCAAGTCTTAATGTTTTGTTAATCCAAAACCTGACCATTTATAGTCCAAATGCCTTTCCTCTGCCGGAACTAAAATGCTGAAATCTTGAAATCACGCCCTGAGAAGACCTCCCTTCAAGCCATTCATCATTCCCAACATATGGGCAAGCACTCTATCATCATATCGACATCGCGCGATAACCAATCGTAAGCATCGTCACTACCTGAGCATAGACTTAAGTCTCTCAGAAACACAGCTACTGAGCTGAAACCATATATTATCCTTCTGCAGGGATACAACAACAGCCCCAACCAATTACGCATGCAAAACGTCACGCACCATATCTGTAGCACCATTAAAATTCCTCAAATTCCCAATTCATAGCAAGCGCTTCACGACATATAAGATTGAGTAGGATGAAACATAGGCATAGGCCTTAAAGGAATCAAATCGTACAATGAGGAATCAAGAAGAGAAGTACTCCTAATAGCCCTGTAGCCTCTCGAAGATAAGTGCAGACGTCTCCATACCGATCCTTAAGACTCTACTAGACTTGCTCATGACTCGTGAGACCTAAGGTAACCTAGTGCTCTGACACCAAGTTGTAGCGACCCAAAATCCATAAGGTCGTGATGGCGCCGGACACCATTGTCTCGGGACATGATAAAGAAGAAATGACTCGGGAAGGGACTACTCAACTCACGCAACTAATATGAACATTCCTCAGAATATAGGAAGTAAAACACAGAAAATAGATATAGGGGACCGTACTCAATATCACACTGTTGCGGCGCACAACCCGATCCAAATAGCATGCCCGTGGCGACGTGCCACCCCGTCCACACATAAAATTCACATAAGTAAATATAAACGGAGCTGAATTGCTCACTGATACAATTTACTGAATACCGGTCACAAGCACGCTAATTGCATAATACCATCATGGGGAGACTGATAAATCCATATGCTACAAAACTAAAGCACAACTGAGGTGCGATATATAATTTGGATCTCAATAGCTATCCTTCTCACATAACATCATCACTATGTGGGACCTCAACACATAAGAAATTATCAAGCCGTTCATAACTCACACGGCACAATAATAATATCACATGATTTTGACGAAGACGGAACAACACCTAATATTCCAACACCCCTCCTTGAGGAGCGTTATACTCAAATGAACACATCTGCCTCACATGAAGCCCATAATCTTGTTTAAACCCATTCACACACTTCAAGATGATTCTGCTCGCACCGAACTATGCTAATAGCTTTACCTAGGTCCATAATAACCCACTTCCTCTCATAAAACGCGAGATCAACCATCATAGCCGGGACACCACCCCACCACTCACAACAAAGATGAACTAAACGCCTTCCAGGCATTCTCAAATAAGCAACGTTGCACTTCCTTGTACTTGGTCTAAATCTTCAATCAATCAGGTGACTACATATCACGCTTATACAATCTTCTCGTGGTTACGCTCCCACGACCTTCCACACCAGGTAGCAAGTCTGCACATCCACCACAGGCAACACTAACGTTGTAAAACAAATCAAGAACCCATAACCAGGGTACAAAGCTCTCTCACCGAATATCGATCTCATGTGGCACTGAAGATAACACTAGCTTACTCTAAACTTCCAATCACTTTTTCTTGCTCATCCAAGCTCATGACATCCTTGTTAACACTGAACCGCAATATCGATTCTTACTTCCCAGTTACACACTGTTTACTGCACCTAACATGCCAATATGAAATTGCGCAAGAATTCCATCATAACTCCTGAACCACTAATAGGGGAAACACCTCATCATATAGAAACCTCTTAATTACCTCAATTCAAGAGAACAATAACAACACTCAAGTGAATTCTCACAATCATCCAACATGCAAATCTTTAAGTAGTAGTCTATACCACCATAAACCTTCCGGGACCCGCCTACACCTGACAGGCCATAGCACTTCAGAATTCTCCCACGTGATCTATTACGACGGCCGACAAGCCCCGCACATACCGGCCCAAACCACATGCATACTTTAATTACACTGACGAAATTGATCACTGCCGTAAATGTGCCATTTCAACATTGGCTAATCAATCTATCTTCTTTTAATCATCTTCAATTGCCTCAGGAATAATAGTAATTTCCGTCAACTCATAGCAAACTCAGTCCTCACTCATCCCGAGTGACCTTGATTCACGAGACCATATGCCTAAATCCCGCCACCTGTCTCATACCCTCCAGATAATCTTTCTACGACCCAGACATTATTTCTCTCACTCCTCCAATACTACCTGCACGCTGAAAATAACATAGAGCACTCCAACCATTATCCTTCTCTCTAGAATTACGCTGAAAAAGCTCAAGTCTTAATCATACTGCTGCCTCAAAACCTTAAATGTCGCATCCTTAACTTTTGAATTCAGTAGGACCGCTATTGAGAGTCACCCACTCTGACCGGCCTCGAATACAATCAACTCCAAGGATCTTCTAGCACATTAACACCCTTTTCAATGAATCATGTGACTGAGTCACTACCCTACAGCTCGCCTACGCCTTAAGCATAAATTCTGAATCTTCCAAAGCCTAACCCTGGTCCAACATGGCCAACTTTTGCACACATTCATCAAATCCCATGCACAATCACCATTTTACTCCTTTCCCTTAGTTCTAATAACTTTCCAACACGCCGACAATCCGCAACCCCATGATAACACAACCCTACACCCAACTACATGTGGTGGGACTCCCCAACTTAGCCCGAAGCTACTCCTTGCACCATTCTAGACCCTGCTGAGGTCCTTTCTCCTTTGCTAACATGATCTTGCTCAAACAATCCGTCCAATCCTTCCAAATTCTCTTGTTAGCACTCCCTAAACACTCAAATTCCCTAGCATCATTCACATATTCTGCCTCCTACCGAATAGCCACTAGAATCCCTCGCAGAAACTTGCCAACCGTGCAACCGCTAACCTATTCACAGGAGATAACCCACTTGTGGAAATCACCAACTGACACCTTCCAACAACGCCTTATTGCACACTCTCTACAACATCAATATTCCATCCTAATCCTGTTCTCATTCACCAACTTTACCAGTCTATCCACTCCTCATGGATATCTACTAAATACGCTACAATATCCTCTAATTCACCACTATGTTGCCGCTCTCCCACTTTGGTTAAACTCCTTCCTTTAGGCACTACCTGAACTCCTTTCCTTATGCCTCGCCTTTTAGAAATTTGGCCGCCGCCTGACACTTCTCACATGTCTTCCTTCGTGGTATGCTGCCCAATTCAATATCATTCTCTGTAGTTCTTAATCCAGCAGTTCGCCACGACTTCAAACTCTCCGAAGGTCATCTATCTCGAGCTGTCTTTATTAGAAATAATTATTCAGTCCTGAACCACCATGCACCACGATCTCTGACAACCGCTTCTTCAATACTACTTCACAACACTCTGACCCAATGCATCCGAAGAAACCATAGAACCGACAGACTTAACATATTCTATTCGATCAGTGATGAAGACACCACATCACATGTGAATATCCCGCCTTACTTGAAAACACCAAGTCTTACTGCTTTATTAATCCAAAACCTGACCATTTATAATCCAAATGCCTTTCCTCTGCCGGAAAAAAAATGCTAAAATCTCGAAATCACGCCCTGGGAAGACCTCCCTTCAAGCCATTCATCATGCCCAACATATGGGCAAGCATTCTATCATCATATCGGCATCGTATGATAACTAATCGTAAGCATCATCACTACCTGAGCATAGCCTTAAGGCTCTTAGAAACACAACTACTGAGTCGAAACCACATATTATCCTTCTAAAGGGCTACAACAACAGCCCCAACCAATTACGCATGGAAAACATCACGCACCATTAAAATTCCTCAAATTCTCGATTCATAGCAAGCGCTTCGCGAAGTATAAGATTGAGTAGGATGAAACATAGGCATAAGCCTTAAAGGAATCAAATCGCACGATGAGGAATCAAGAAGGGAAGTACTCCTAACAGCCTTGTATCCTCTCGAAGATAAGTGCAGACGTCTCCGTACCGATCCGAAAGACTCTACTAGACTTGCTCATGACTCGTGAGACCTAAGGGAACCTAGTGCTCTGACACCAAGTTGTCACGACCCAAAATCCATAAGGTTGTGATGGCGCCGGACACCATTGTCAGGCAAGCCGATCATTAAATAGTTTAGTCAAATTTCATGTTTTAGCATTTTTGAAATCATTACCTTTCACTTTATTACATGATAACTGAATAAAATCCGCTAAGTAAATATGACAGTTTAAAATTCCATTTTTTATAAAATACATCCAAAACACATCCCAAAACCCGGTGTCACAAATGCATGAGCAATTTCTAAGAATTTCACAAATACAACAAAGCTTGTCCGAAATGCAAATTGGACAAGGAATTTAAAAATGAAAATAAATACAATATGAGGGAGACACTGTCAGCTGCGGATCGCCTCCGGTTGATGCAGCTCACCTAAGTCTCCAAACTAGTCACCTCGCTACGAAAGCACCTGAGAATTAAAATGCACAACAAGTGTAGCATGAGTACGAAAACAACGTGTACTCAGTAAGTATCCCGCCTAACCTCAGAGAGGTAGTGCGAGAGGTCGGATTGACACTCACTAAGGTCCAAATATCTTAAATAAATAATTACTTCTTAATTTTCTCTTAAATAAACAATTATTTCTTCATTTTTCCCCAAATATCTTGCCACTTCAAAATCCAGGAAAAATCATTAACAATTTAGCATGCTCATAAGGGATAAGGGAAACCGGCCTCAGCCATCATAATAACCATATTTGTGCACTGCCGATGGTCGAATGGCCCGAACCATAATATATCTTTCAATCTCGTCGTAGCGTACGACTCGCTCCCATGAGAGTGGGGAAAATAACACTCCGTTCGCGGAATATAAATTGCGAAGCGGTCACATGCAATCATGCACAATCAACAGTCCACCCCGACTTCATTGGGAAAACAAATACTCAAGTAAATGACAAATTTCTCTTTTAAAAGTCACAAAAATATTATTTAAAATTTTTTCTCGAAATTCATTTGCGAAGTTTAATAATATTCAATAATATAACCTTATCGGGAATACAATTACCCAATGAAGAGTCAATTCTCCTTCTAAATGATTAAGAAAGATACACTCTAACCTTCTTAGGAAATAAATTACATATTCAATAGCATTATCAGTCTAATATTATTGGCATGATCACATGTACAACACGTAAGGCATGCTAGTGGGTCCTAGACTACCCGGAGATGGAATAATAGTAGATATGCACGGACTCCCATCTCTTCGTGCATACATAGCCTCGCAAATAATAGCATGTATTTATTTAGTTCACCTAGGGGGACAATTCCCCCTCACAAATTTAGAAAGGAGACTCACCTCACTCCGAAATTCCATAACCGGCTTCCAAGCCCTTCCGACGACTCCAATGGACGCACAACGCCCCAAAACTATCCAAATAACGACAAAATAAAGAAAATATACTCTAATACTTGCGACAAATTCAAATTATATAATTTCCCACGTGCCTGGAATCCGAAATTTCTCGAAGATAAATTCTACCCATAGCTTTACTAGTTCAAATATACAATTTACTCAAACACTCATGCTCAATTCGTGGCTAAAATCCAAATTACCAAATTTTCTAGGTTTTCTTCAAAATTTCCAATCTTTCACAATTTTTCATGTTTTAATCCATGCATATACCTTGTATTTAACTTGAGATGAGTGGGAATAACTTACCTTGTGATCCTTGACGAAAACCCCTCCTTGAAGCTCCCCCACAATTGCCCATGCCAAGTGAAATAATGAAGAAATGGCCAAGAAATCCCATTTTAAAAACGATCTGCCCAGCCTAATTTCCGCACCTACGATCCTCATCCCGCACCTGCGATTCTGCAGGTGCGACCAAAATCACTCTTTATAATAACTGGTATTTTTCCGTAATTTTTCATATTTTTATTAATTTCTTTTGCAATTATTCATTATTTTCATTTTCAATAATTATTTATAAATTGTATTATAAATAATTTCAGAATATTTCCTAGCTCAATATATCATTTTTAACCCCATTAGGATTTAATTATTTCACAGATTAGCCAATTTTGCATTATTTGGCTATAATTACACCAATTTTGCAATTAAATCCTAATTGTACATTTTATGCAATTTTAATTCAATAGTTAGTCATTTTATATTTTAAATATTAGTTAATTACCTTAATTTCATATTTATCCTTTATTTTATTTTATATGATTATTAGCTATTTTTATTAATTATTTATCTAATTTTAATGGGTATTTAACAAATAGCCATTCTTTATTTAAATTCCAACCTAAATCAAACCTGGTCCTAACCCAA